>CM068383.1:55776935-56151091 GCA_034770075.1 Aralia elata
TTAAATGATAACATCAGTAGAATTTTGCACGATGTGTAAAACAAGAAGGATTTATGTAAGGTTTTGTTTAGAACAAACAATGCCGTCAAGGAGACAACCCCAATACACGAGGGTGGAAGAGTCAGTGAATAATGAGGAGGGTTAGACTGACCCCAAAAGGACCTTTGCGAACTTGTTAGAGGAAACGATGCAAGGCAGACCAACCATTGCGGTTGTTCGGCCATAAAGTCACATGGCGAACTTTACGGGTTTCAAATTACTAGGACCACCGGAGTTTCATGGGAATACGGATTCGAGTGAAGCCTAGACATGGGTAGAAGAAATGGAGAAAGTTTTCAAGGTCGCAAGAGTGACCGAGGAACAGAAGACTTCGTTTGCCACTTTCATGAGGAAGGGTGAGACAAATTACTGGTGGAAGGCAAATAGCAGCCGAGCTGGGGAAGGCACAACTGCGTGGACTCGTTTTAAGAAGCTGTTTTTTTTCGAAAAATTTCTTTCTAGAAAGCACGCAGGCAAGTATGGAGATAAAGTTCTTGGATCTGAAGCAAGATGATAAGTCGGTAGCAGAGTACGCAACGAAGTTTAATAAACTAGCTAGGTTTGCTCCACACCAAGTGGACATCGGAGCTAGGTGAGCGAAGAGATTTGAACAAGGGTTGAAGCCCTGGGCGTATAGTAAGATTGTGGTTTTACAGATCAACACATTTCCTACGTTACTTAAGGAAGCAATCGTTGCCGAGGAGGAAATGAAGTGTTGACAAAGCACAACCAAGATCAGAAGAGCCATAATGGTCACAAGGAAGGTAGCCGTGGGGGAAGTAACCCGAATAAAAGGAAAGGGATCGATAGCCAATCTTGCGGAGGCAACAAGTCTGGAGGATAGGTTAAGAAGGATATTTTCGTCCGAGTGTATCTCCGCGGGGAGCGCCAGTTCTGTTCGTAAAGAAGAAGGATGGATCGTTAAAGCTCAGTATCGATTACAGGGAATTGAACAAGGTTACGATTAAGAATAGGTACCCGCTACCCAGAATAGACGATCTGTTTGATCAATTCAAGGGAGCGAAATACTTTTCAAAGATTGATTTAAGGACATGCTACCATCGGCTAAGGGTGAGATAGGAGGATATCCCGAAGATGGCATTCAGGACTCGTTATGGACATTTTGAGTTTCTGGTAATGTCATTTGGACTAACAAATGCACCAGCGGCATTCATGGATATGATGAACAGAGTGTTCAAGCAGTACTTGGACAAGTTCGTGGAAGTATTCATCGATGACATCTTGATGTATTCAGTGACAAAGGAAGAACATGCTGAACAACTAAGGATTGCTTTAGAGGCATTAAGAAGGGAGAAGCTGTACACGAAGTTTTCAAAGTGTGAATTTTGGTTGCAAAGAGTGCAGTTTCTTGGACACGTCATTGACAGGAATGGTGTTTCGGTAGACCCAGCAAAGGTGGAAGCCATTATCAACTGGAAGCAGCCGAAGACGCCAATGGAGATCAGGAGTTTCCTAGGGTTAGCGGGATACTATCGGAGGTTCATCCAGGATTTCTCGAAGATAGCGTCACCATTGACCAATCTAACCAAAAAGACGGTAAAGTTCGTTTGGACGGAGAAGTGCGAGGAGAGTTTCATGGAATTGAAGAAGAGACTTAGCCAAGCACCAGTGTTGACTTTACCGGACGACACTGGAGGTTTTGTTGTATACAGTGATGCGTCACACAAAGGTCTTGGTTGTGTACTAATGCAGCATGGCAAGGTCATTGCGTACGCTTCACGTCGACTGAAGGACTATGAGAAGGGATACCCGACTCATGACCTGGAGTTAGCAGCAGTAGTATTCGCTTTGAAGATTTGGAGGCACTACTTATATGGAGAGAGGTGCGAGATATATACAGATCATAAAAGTCTGAAATATATCTTCACTCAGAAGGAGTTGAATATGAGGCAGCACTGATAGTTAGAATTGATCAAGGATTACGACTGTGAGATTCTGTACCATCCGGGCAAAGCAAATGTAGTGGCAGATGCCTTGAGTAGGAAAGGCAGAGAGAAATTGATGAGACTTACAACTCAGGCGGAGTTGATAAAGGAGTTCGAACGTCTGGAATTTGAGGTTAAGTATCCGATGGAGACGGACAAGAAATTGTTCATATTGACAGCGAGCCCAACCCTATTGGATCAAATTAAGGAGGCTCAAGAAAAGGATAAGGATTGTGATTTAATAAAGAAGCGAATTGCCGAAGGCGAGGAGCTTAAGTATAAGATTGATAGCACCGAGTTGCTAAGGTTTGAAGGGAGAGTCTGGGTACCGTTGGATCTGGAATTGAGGGAAGAAATCCTTCAGGAAGCTCACAGCACGAAGTACTCAGTACATCCTGGGAGCACAAAAATGTATCAGGATTTGCGACGGAATTTTTGGTGGCTGAATATGAAACGAGAAGTGGCAGAGTGCGTCAGCCGATGTCTGACATGCCAGCGAATTAAAGCAGAGCACCAACGACCGAGCGGACTACTTCAACCATTAGAGATTCCGGAGTGGAAGTGGGAGCACATCACAATGGACTTTGTAGTGGGATTGCCACCAACTCATAAGGGTTTAGACGCCATCTGGGTAATTGTGGATCGTCTAACCAAGTTTGCTCATTTTTTGCCAATCAAGATACGGTACAATCTGGAGCAATTGGCAAAGCTTTATGTGAAGGAGATAATGTCAAGACATGGAGTGCCGGTATCAATTGTATCTGACAGAGATCCGCGCTTCACGTCGAATTTTTGGAAAAGTCTGCAGGCAAGAATGGGAACGCAGTTGAGGTTGAGTACAGCGTATCATCCTCAAACCGACAGCCAGAGCGAGCGAACGATTCAGACCTTAGAAGATATGCTTCGGGCAATCGTGATGGATTTAAAGGGCAGCTGGGATGACCATTTGCCACTGGTGGAGTTTGCTTACAACAATAGCTATCACGCCAGTATCGGCATGCCACCGTACGAAGCGCTATATGGAAGGAAATGCCGAACCCCGACGTGTTGGGACGAGGTTGGGGAGCGAAGATTGTTGGGACCAGAAATGGTGCAACAGACTACAGAAGTCGTACGGCTGATCAAAAACCGGCTGGTAGCAGCTCAAGATCGCCAGAAGAAATATGCCGACTTACATCGTCAGAAGCGGGACTTTGAAGTTGGTAGCTTTGTATTTTTGAAGGTATCTCCTTGGAAAGGAAAGATCCGGTTTGGGAAGAAGGGCAAATTGAGCCCTAGGTTCATAGGACCATTCGAGATTTTAAGGCGAATCGGCAAGGTGGCGTACGAGGTAGCGTTACCTCCTGAACTTGAGCACATTCACAACGTATTTCATGTGTCAGTGTTGCGACCGTATAAACCAGGCTATAAGCACGTTATCTCATATGAACCAATCCAAGTCGAGAAGGACTTAACGTACGAGGAAGTTCCTGTCCAGATTCTCGATAGAAAGGAACAAAAGTTGAGAAACAAGACCATCCATTCCGTCAAGGTTCTTCGGAGGAATCACGCTGTCGAAGAAGCTACGTGGGAACTCGAAGAGAAAATGAAAGCGAATTATCCGTTTTTATTTGAGTAACCCTATTTTTGCAATTCCGAGGACAGAATTTTTATAAGGGGGGAGGGATGTAATGCCCGTGAATTTTGAACGTCCTTATTAATTAAATCTAATGAGTTAACGTTGTGTTCTATTTAAACCAACTTGGGTTAATTGGTGGGAGATGTATAAGATGTGTCTATACTTGTGTTGGCAGGTATGATATAACTATGGTTAAGAAATAACCATATGTGAGTCAAGTGTAGGAATTGGTGTGTAATGGCTAAAATGGCCAAGAGTGGTTAATAACCAAGGTAATTATGAAGGGGCAATAGCCATTGTATATCCAAGTGGTTAATAACCAATGTAATTATGGCGGGATAATAACCATTGTGTTTAAACAATGTAATTATGGCAAGATAATAACCAATGTCTAATAACCAATGAAGAATGGTTAATAACTAATGGATAATTAAGATTTTGCGAAAAGACTATTTTAACCTTAAAAGAAGTTGGGTAATGATTAAAATACCCTTGAGGAAGTTGCTAGGAAGCTTCCTATTATTGATGAATTGATCAAATTACCCTTGCCTAGTCATGATTAATGACTATTTTGCCCATGGTCTCTACTTTCCTATAAATAGGACCCCTCACCAATGCTAGTAGGGGTTGGTTCATCTATTATTCACCAAGTATAGAGTAAGAGCTTAGAGAGAAAAAAGAGAGTGAGATTAGCATAGTTCATGCATCTCAAGTTCATCACATACTTTGGTAGATCAAGGAGAGTAGCTACAAGATCAAGGTGAAACCCTAAACCATTTCCTTCTTTCTTACTTTGTTTTATTTTCATAGTTTTTTGAGAGATTTTATTCTAAGACTCAATAATCATTAGATCTTCATGCTTCATATATAGATCTAATCCTCTTGAGTGTTAGAATGGAGATTCAAAAGAAGAAAAGGAACTTATGTTCTTAAAGGGTAAAAACTCTAGCTTTTCTTCACTTGGATCACCCATAACTTGAGATCTACAACTTGGATTTGTGATCCGTTGAAAGGGGGTGCTAGGTACATGAGTTAGCTAGTAAACCCAAGTGGTAGAACACAAATCCAATAATTTTTGAAGCCTTGGGGGCTATTTTCCCAAAACAGTCCAGCTATAAAACTTAAAGCTTTAAAACTCTAAAAGCTTGTTGTCCTTGTTTTTCCAAAGATTGTTTCGGCCAGTTATGGATCTGTTAAAAATCTAGGAAAAATCACAGAGGTACCTTAAGAAGTTATCTACAAGTAACAAAAAGAATGAACACGTTTCGATGTGTACGTTTTGTGTAATAGCTTTTACCGTGAAGGACTCCTAAATATTCATACCCGGATTTCTCACTGTGTGTACCTTGCAAACATATGAAATTTTTACAGTATGTTTATGCATGTTATGAGAGTGTACCCTGAAATTTTCAGAATTTTCTGAGCAAAACTTGAGTTATGAAAAATGTAACAAGATTCGGAGGTTTTGAGTACTTTAAAAATAGTAAATCACTTTCTAAAATTCTAGAAATATTTGTGGATCATTGCTGGACCATATACTATCCAGATCCAGAGGATAATAATTTTTAGAACCTATTTGCTATTTTTCATAATAATGTTATAGTTATGGTTAAAAGAAAATAAATGGTTAAATGATGTCATAAATAAGGAAAATGTGATTTTTAAGCTTGGATACTCCTAATATTATATATTATGATTATTGAGGGGTATTTTGGTAATATTTAATGAGAAATAATATTTATGACCTTTTATGGGTAGTAAATGAGTTGTTTAATAAAGGGTAAAATAATTAGAATAAATTGTTTATTCGCCTAATAACTTATTAAAATATTACTATGATATTTGTAATATAAGAATTCGATATTTTTAAGTAAACAAAGAAATATTAAGATTAAAACTTTATGAAAATATTATTGAATGGGTAATAATATTTATTTTAAGCATTAATAAATGATTAAGATATTATTAAAATGGCTAATAATATTAGATTAAAATATTATTAATGATATGAGAATTAAAATATTATTAAGAGATTAATAATATTAGATTAAAGTATTATTGGATGATTAAAATATTATTAAGATGTTAATAACATTAGTAAACGAATAAAAGTGTTATTAGTGGACTAATAATACCAAGAGGTGAATTAAATATTATCAGGATTAATTATATTAAGTGTCTTATAGGATTTACGATAGTTTATTAACTTATGTGTGCTATGTGATTTGCTTAATTATTAAATAAATAGCATAAGTAAGCGTATCGATATACAACTACGCAGTACTAATTGGTAGATCGACGTTATGAATGTTAGGTTCTTCAAGACCAATTAGTTAAAGCTAGAATTATTTGTAGCTGAGCAGACAGGCAAGTTCCCTAACTCAAACTCGAGTTATGATTTTTGAAGCATGATTAGTGAATAATTATTGTTGATTATTCACATCTATACTGGTTATTGAGATTCGCACCTTGTGCAATTGAATTCCTATTCTATTGTTATTGAATTGTGAATTAGATTAAAGTTCTTTCAAGCATGAACTGTTTATGAGATAGATCTATGCTTTTTGTATCAGCTAGATCAAGCATGTCTAAATTTGTGAAATCAAATGTATTTTAAAAGCTGTTCTTATTAATTTGCTATAGTAAGAACTCTTGGCTGAGAAAAAGATAAATTTGATTAAGGCATGATATCAATGCTGGTTTATTAAGTGTTTATGCATAAATCACGGGGTATGAAAGGCTGATCCCCTTGATTACCAAAACTTTTTAAGAGGTCCAGTTTAAATGCTGAGAACCTTGGCAAATGTCTATGGTTATTTCCAACCACTTAGTAATTGTCATTCAATTATTCGAATATTCAATTGTCGACTATTAATTCATGTTCCTTCATAATTTTATACTGTTGTTGAACATTGAAAGCGAAATTTCCTTCTATTCATGATATAT
Source organism: Aralia elata (assembly GCA_034770075.1). Classification (NCBI taxonomy): domain Eukaryota; kingdom Viridiplantae; phylum Streptophyta; class Magnoliopsida; order Apiales; family Araliaceae; genus Aralia; species Aralia elata. The sequence continues at coordinate 55,783,485 of CM068383.1, forward strand.
CTCCCTTGTGTATAAACTTGCTAAGCAAACTAGTTGCTTACCCTTGCTATATCATGATCTTTATTTCAGCTAAGGCAGAAACGTCTAAAGGAGACAAAGAAAAAGGGAAGGTGCAAGAGTAGTTGCCTGATATGGCTTATGCACTAGTTTATCTTAAATGTTATTTGGCTATGTGAACTCTTATTGTATTGAGGGTATGTTTTAAGTTAAGGTTAAAGAACCTTGGGACCATGATTGTAAGACTTTATTACTATTTCGATAGACATTGTATGTTTATTATTCCGCATTAGTTAGAAAGTATGTTTGTTGTTGAGTATCGTGAACACCGAATTCGAGGTTAGGAAACTCGGATTTGGGGGTGTCACACCATCAGTACTGGAGATCAGAGAAGAGATTTTGAACGAAGCTCATACTTCAAAATTTTCGGTTCACCCGGGAAGTACAAAAATGTACCACGATCTTCGACAACATTTCTGGTGGCCAAATATGAAGAGAGAAGTTGCTGAGTGTGTTGCAAAGTGCTTAACTTGTAAGAAAGTCAAAACAGAGCATCAGAGGCCAAGTGGTTTGTTACAGCCCTTGGAGATACCAGAATGGAAGTGGGAACATATCACGATGGACTTCGTGTAGGGCTTCCAACTACTCAAAAGAGTTATGACGCAGTATGGGTTATCGTAGACCGACTAACAAAATCAGCGCATTTCTTGCCGATCAAAATCAGATTCACCCTAGATCAGTTGGCGAAATTATACGCCAAGGAGATTATCTCAAGGCACGGAGTTCCAGTATCAATTGTGTTAGACAGATATCCACGTTTCACATCAAAATTTTGGAGGAGTTTGCAAGCTTGTATGGGGACGCAGTTGAGAATGAGTACAACGTACCATTCTCAAACCGATGGCCAGAGCGAAAGAATAATACAAACGTTGGAGGATATGCTAAGACCGTGCGTCATGGATTTTAAAGGTAACTTGGATGATCATTTACCTCTAATCGAGTTTGCCTATAACAATATTTATCACACAAGTATTGGAATGCCGCCTTATGAAGCGTTGTACGGAAGGAAGTGCAGAACTCCGTTATGTTAGGATAAGGTTGGTGAACGTCAACTATTGAGACCCGAATTGGTATAGCAAACTGCTGAGATCGTCAAAGTGATAAGAGATAGATTGTTAGCAGCTCAAGACAGACAGAAGAAATATGCGAATCAGCATCGACAAAATTGCGAATTTGAAGTTCGCAGTTTTGTTTTCTTAAAAGTCTCTCCTTGGAAGGAGAATATCAGATTTGGTAAAAAGGGTAAGCTGAGTCCGCGATTTATTGGACCCTTTGAGGTGTTGAAAAGAGTAGGTGAGGTAGCCTATGAGGTAGCTTTACCTCCCGAGTTAAACCACATTCACAATGTTTTCCATATATCGGTGTTACGACCATATAAGCCCGATTATAAACATGTTATAGAATATGAACCAATACAATTTGAGAAGGATTTATCCTATGAAGAGGTTCCTGTACAGATAGTTGACAAGAAAAAGCAGGTTCTCAGAAATAAAGTTATACCTTCTGTTAAGGTAATCTGGAGGAACCACAATGCTGAAGAAGCTACGTGGGAACTCGAAGAGAAAATGATGCAAAACTATCCTCAGTTATTTGTTTAATCCTTGTATCGCGATTCTGGGGACATAATCCTTGTAAGGAGGGGAGAATGTAACGGATGAATTAATTGCGTGGTGATTCTGGGGACAGAATCCTTATAAGGAGGGAAGGATGTAACGATTGTGAATTTCATAATTTATTTAAAATATTTATTGAATTAAATAAATATTTTAATTGATTTATTTATTGAGTTAGTTAATAATTGTTTAATGTGTGATAAATTAATTACTAGTTTAATTCATTTGTTTAGTAATTTTATGTGATTAAATATGAATTTTATTTAGTTTAATAAAATTATATGGTTACATTTTTATGTAACATTGAAAGTGTGTGTTATATAAATTAAAAGGGTTTTAAATTAGTTTTACCAATCAAGGCCCTTAAAATTATTTTTAATTTGGTTTTACCAAACAAGGTCTTAAGCCTTTCTAATTTTGAAAATAACCTAGTTTTGCCAAATAAGCCTTATGGCTTTTAAATGATGTAACTGATGAATTAAAATTAGAATACATTAAGATTGTAGGAGTATCAGTTTTTAGTTCTTATTAAGCTTTATCAGTTATTTTACAAAGTCTGAGAAGAAAGAAAAAAAAACAAACAAGAGAGTTTAGAGAAAATTGAGAGTTTTGAGAATTCTGTGAATTGAGAGGAAGCTAAGGAATCATCTTTGTTTAGCTTAAAGGTATAATTCTTTTTAATTTTGTTAGAAGTTCTTCATTGTATATGGTTTTTACTTCCCAGTATGTGAATTTATTTACTCAATGCATGAATTAGTTAGTTGTAATTGATAATATGCATGTATTAGTGATTATATGATGTTTATAAACCAATTTGAAGGAATTAATCCATGAAAACATGCTTTAAAATGGAGTTTTGGTTTTACAGTGTTTCACTTTCATATATGGCTTATATGTATGAAAATTGATGTACAATTTGATTATTAATCGGTAAATTGACTCTTGATTATGATAACATGATGAAAAACAAAGATAATGTAACTCAAACGGATCAAAATGGTTTAGAAACGAGTTCACGATGTTTGATTTCACTAATATGTCAAAAATATGAAATAAAACATGAATTGTAATGTTTGAATCCTTAATTTGGTTAATTGAAGATTCTGAGATGTTGAATTGATTCTGTCGTTGTATGCTACTGAGTCTTTTGAGTTTATAGCAGCAGTGAATAACTATTTTGGTGTTTAAGAGAGTAAGTTGTGAAATTGGTTGAAAATAGAGTCTGTTTGTGCTGCAACAACTGAGTTTGCGTCGCAGCGCGGCCGCGCTGATTTCCAGTGCAAAAGTAGCGTGGCCGCGCCGGCAGCAGACCAGTCCCTGTATGAGTGCAGCGCGACCGCGCTGGTGCCAAGAGTAAAAGTGGCGCGACCGCGCCGGTACCAGAGCAGACCGAGTGATGAGTGTATTGTTGGTGGATGTTGGTTATATGATAGACTATTGAAGGATCTTGGTGATATAAGGATGATGGACATTAGAGGACTAATATTTACCCGGTAAATGCATGCTAAGCGATAACATAGTGTTAATAAAGAATCAAACCAAGAAAAGCATGAAAAAGGTTGTTAATGTTGTTGATGGACAAGTTTAAAAACATCATTTGCTTGCTAGTAATTAAAATCTAAGAAGAAGGAAATGTACTCAAATGAGTTACGAAAATGTTCCAGGTGGAACGGAATTAAAACAAGCTATAACGAAGTTATGGCGAAATGTCAAGTAAAAGACGTAAGATAATGAAAACCCTAGCTTAGTACCACTTTGGGCTAAGTTAGAAAGTAGATAATGTGTTTGAGAAAGTCCGATTTGGTAAGACTATTAAAGTTCATGAGAATAGTGAGCCATAGGCTCAAGAACGGACTCGTTCTGATGTCGGATGAGAAAATTATTGCATTCAGAAATAAACGAGTCAAAACGAGAAAGCTGAAAAAATTTAGGCAACCAAGCCTAGCGCCTAGGCGCTTGGTTTGGGTGCCTAGGCGCTCTCTTGCAGAGTTTGGGAAAAATGGTGAGCACCTAGGCGCTTGGAAAGGGGCAAGTAGGCACTCGGCTGGGGGAAAATTTGTGTCATCGAGCGTTCGGGCATCGGGAGTTCGCGCGTTCGACGTGCAATGTTTCTAAAGTTAAGCAATATTGTTCTAAGTTATAAAATACAAACATTATGCATTGTAAAGTACTTATCCTTAATCCAAGAGTGTTAGATAAATGGTAAGGGCAGGCTAAGCGTACGTAAGGGCGTGTCGCTTGGGCATTCGTGTAAGTTAAAATTGGGCGTATGACGTGCAAACGTCGAAACGTCGTACCAAGTATTTATAACTTGAAAAGATGTTATGATTCTTATAAAACGAACGTTATAAGTTATTGAATAGAGTAAAGTAAACCAATATTTGGTGTCAACTATGTGGCTAATTGGTACGTGCATATAAACTTAAATGTGTAGGCCATTTGAAGGTGAACTAGCATAAAATCTAGAAGACGCTTAAGACAAGTTTTCTAAACCTGTACACCTTTATATCGTACAAGTATTCTAAACTTACTAGAACTTTATATTTGAGCAAGTATCTTGACTTCATTTAATTTTCATAATTAAATACAAGTATTTCCAAACTTTTTACAAGTGTTTAAGCTATGCTATGCATAAACTGTTAAAGTTTTCAAGTTCTATTATTCATGAACTGCTTATGAGGATTGTCAATGCCACTTGACTCGGCTAGACAAATGCATAAAATATTTTTTATCAATTATATTATAAATCTTTAAAATATTATTGATGTTAAGTAGAGCTATCCAACTAAATTATTTCAGTCAGGAATCCCAATGCATGTATGATATGAAAAACCCTAATAATAGGAAAACGTTTTTAGTCGGATATTCCAGCAAGACTGCAAGTGCCTAACCAGACGCATATAGTCATTTAAAGTAGAGTGTTGATCAACATAGAGTATTATAGGCTGATCACCTAGAAGTGCTCGTAAGCATGTCGGTTTGCGGCAGAAATGCGATGAAACCTTTTATGAATGAAAAAGAATGTTCAAGGTCTTATGACCATTCAATATGTTGTTTCAAAAATTTCTTCAAACAAAATTATAGTAATATTCTTACTTATTCAACATGTTTCATAACTATTATTCAGTTGTTGAATTGTTATGATATGATTCCTGATTTTGTTGTTATTCAACTGTTATACTTGTTGAGCCATTGTATGCTCATTCTTGCTTAAATTAAATGTTTTCAATTAAGCCAGAGGTTGCCGAAGGTTCCCGTCGGGACAAGGGCCAAGAAAAAGTTAACGCGTAGGATTCTAATATCCACATATGTAATAGCTTAGTCTATGATAGACTTATTATTATTATGAATGGTGTAATAATTATTAATATTATGACAATGAATGATGTAATGGTTATAGAACCTGGGATAGAGTAAGACATTGTAATAATATAGTAATTACGTTTATGTCAATATTATTGTGATGAATTGGTAGTACCGTGACGCACTGGATTCGGGTTTAAAGGAAGACCCGAATTTAGGGGCGTTACAGGTTGGTATCATAACTGTAGGTTATAAACCTTAGGTGGGGGACATACCTTAGGAATATGACCTTAGAAATGTTAATTAGAGAAGTCAGTCAAAAGATGAAATCAAATAGAGTTCTTAAGGGATGAATTGAGGAAACTCATCCAGAAAAATAAACTAAAATAAACTATATTTATTATGTGATAATAATAAATATACTTTGTTGCTATGTACTAATCAGCCCAATAAAACTTTGATTGTAGGATGTCTGAAGAATTCGTGTTTAGGGATATCCACGTGGTGAGCGAGGAGCTGATCGCTCCAACACCCGAGCCCATACCCGAGCCAACATTCGAGGTAGAAGCTCTTGTAGACAGTGACCCAGACCTGGACCTTGATTCTGACGAGGATCCATCCGAACATTTAGAGGAACCTGAGGGGGATCCATCTGAACACGAGGAGGAGGCTGATGATACATCATCGGAGGCTGTACCTTCAGAGGAGGAGGAAGTAGCGCCAACAGACTTGCATAATCTGTTCACGACAGTGCTTGACAGGAATATAGCACTAAGGGCTTGAGTGCAAGCCCTAGAGGCAAGAGTGCAGGAGCTCTAAGAGATCGAGTCTTACTGGGAGGCCGAGATCGAGAATAGGATCCTGGCCAAAGATCAGGTCCATGACCTGGAAGAGGAGATGAGGGTGAAGAAGATAAGGATCGACTGGTGTAACTACGCATTTAGGTCTTCGCATGGGCGATTCCAGCGTAGGGTTACCTACCATTCAACAGAGGAGGGCTAGACCAGGCATACCATAAGTAGGGGCCTAGTCATGGAGATAGCAGATGATGAATACGTAGACGCCATTAGGCGGGGTCTAATTATTAACTAGATGATGTATAGATATATTTATATCTATTTGTAATGACGTGAATCCCAGCTTTTGATATTAGTAGGGGGATATCTTTTGTATAGTCTCAACTATAGTTAAGCTGTGGAATAGATATGTAGATCCCATCTTTTGTATGTAATCGAGGGATAATATGTAAACAGTTGAAACTTTATAAAGTAAGCTGTAGGAACCGAGAAGCATACTTATATAAGGAAATTATTAAATGTGCCTTGTAATGTGTATGAGTTAGTATTAATGAGAACTCGTTAAAAGACGAATAATCGATTAGTAATAACATAATCTTAATATGATTTAATAGAAAGATGCCGCCAAGGAGAAGACAAAAAAAATCAAGAGGAAGAATCCCATAATGAAAACGAGGGAAAGGGTCAGCAGAACCCGATGCAACAATTCATAGACTTACTAGTAGGAGCCTTTAATAGAGCCCCTACTGTAGCACCTATAGTTCCACCGGTTGCGCGTATAACCAACTTCAAGGACTTTAAGAGTGTGGGACTGCCGAGTTTTGGGGGATCACAGAGCCTATAGAGGCTCAATCGTGGGTGAAAGAAGTGGAGAAGGCATTCGTTATTACCAGAGTCGGGGAGGAGCAGAAAACTATTTTTGCTACCTATTTACTGAAGGGTGAGGCTAATTTCTGGTGGGAGGCTAACCAGAATAGGGCCGGAGAGGGGGTTATTACTTGGGAAAGATTCAAGGAGATTTATTTCGAGAATTATTTCCCTCAGAGCATGCACAACCATATGGAAATGCAGTTCTTAGAGTTAAAGTAGGGGGATATGTCAGTTACCAAATACGCTGCCAGGTTCAACGAACTGGCTATGTTTGCTCTACACCAGGTGGACACTAAGGAGAGGAAGATGAGGAGATTCTAGCAGGGCCTGAAACCCTGGCTCTGTAACAAGGTGAGTGTGTTGCAGATTGGCTCTTTTGGGTCAATCTTGGAGAAGGCTATTATAGCCGAAGGCGGAAGCGAAGTGTTGAGCCTATACAATAAAGAGAAGAAGAATAAGAATAGGAGTGACGGGGGAAGTAAGGCTGAGGGAGCCAGCGGTAGTGGAGGAAGTCACAAGAGGAAGTGGAACAACTCCGGGAATACCGAAACTAAACAAGGGGACCCAAAGAAGGGAAAGGAACCGTGCAAGACCTGCAAGAAGAATCATTTCGGGGTCTGCTTGAAGGGAAAGTCAGCATGCTATAACTACGGGTAGGAGGGACGCATCTTTCCTAACTGCCCCAATCCAAAGAAGAACACCAGATGTTTTGTCTATGGAGCGGCGAACCATATGGCGAGAAATTGCCCAAAGAAGGGAGCCGACGAGGGATGCGGCAACAAAGGAAACAACAGTGGTAAGCTGACCATAACTGGTCCAGCCCCACCGAGTAGACCAACTGCCCAGACCTTCAATATAACGGTCCAAGATGCCGTGGCATCTGGAGACTTATTGTCAGGTATCATCCCAATCAATGATATTAATGCATATATATTGTTCGATTAATGCATATATATTGTTCGATTCGGGTGTGACCTGTTCTTTCATATCCTGTGATTTTGCTAGACGTTTAAGATTACCTCTAAAGAAACTAGAGTTACCCTTGAACATAGAGGTTGCGAATAAGGAAGTAATCCCTGTTGAACACGTTCATAGAAATTGTTGCGTCGAAATTAGAGGACATAAGTTATCAGTAGATTTAATTCTGATCAAACTGGGAGAATTTGACGTAATACTAGGGATGGATTGGTTGTTTAACCACGGGGCGGTAATAGACTGTCAAAAAAAGAGTGTAAACCTTAAGGCTTCAAAGCAGTCTACAGTAGTATTCTATGGTAGTAAATCGCCAAGACGTTCACGTTGTTTGACGATGATGCAAGCGCAGAAGCTGTTAAGAAAGGGATGCGAAGGTTATTTGTGCCATGTTATTGACACTCGACAAATGGGAGCAGAAATGGGACAGATACCTATCGTACAAGAATTCACGGATGTATTTTTAGACGAGTTACCAGGTCTTCTGTCGGATAGGGAGATAAAATTCGTGATAGACGTCGTACCAGGGACGACACCAGTTTCGAGAGCTCCATATAGGATGGCGCTAGTAGAAATGAAGGAATTGATGATATAATTACAAGAACGTTTAGATACGAAATATATTCAACCAAGTGTGTCTCTATAGGGGGCACCAGTATTATTTGTTAAAAAGAAGGACGGATCGTTAAGGCTTTGTATCGACTACAAGGAGTTGAACAAGGTAACGATTAGGAATAAGTATCTGTTGCCCAGGATTGACAATCTATTTGATCAGTTGTAAGGGGCAAAATACTTTTCTAAGATAGATTTAAGAACGGGGTATCATCAGTTAAAAGTTAGGGGAGAGAATGTACCGAAGACAACATTCAGGAGTCGTTACGGCCATTACGAGTTCCTGGTGATGTCGTTTGGATTGACGAATGCGCCAGCCTCATTTATGGATCTGATGAACTGGATTTTCAAGTAGTATCTAGATAAGTTTATAGTAGTGTTCATACATAATATCCTGGTCTATTCAAAGACACATGAGGATCATGCGGAACATTTAAGAATAGTGTTGGAAACACTAAGAAAGGAGAAGTTGTACGCGAAATTCAGCAAGTGTGAATTTTGGCTAGAGAGGGTTCAATTTTTGGGGCATGTGATCGACAAAGATGGTATATCCGTAGATCCAGGAAAGGTAGAAGTAGTAATTAATTGGGAACAACCAAAGACGCCGACGAAAGTGTGTAGTTTCTTAGGGTTAGCGGGCTACTATCGGAGATTCATTCAGGATTTTTCGAAGATAGCTACCCCGTTAACAAATTTGACAAGGAATACAACAAAATATGTATGGACGGAGAAATGTGAGGAGAGTTTTAAGGAACTCAAGAAGAGATTAAGTGCAACGTCAGTGTTATCTTTACCGGATGACACAGGCAATTTTGTAGTTTATTGTGATGCGTCGTATAGGGGACTTAGATGCGTGCTTATGCAGCACGGTAAAGTCATTGCGTACGCATCACGACAACTGAAGGAGTATGAGAAAGGTTACCCTACTCATGATTTGAAATTGGCAGCGGTAGTATTTGCTTTAAAGATATGGAGGCATTATCTCTACGGAGAAAGATGTGAGATATACACAGACCACAAAAGTCTGAAGTATATCTTCACGCAGAAGGAGTTGAACATGAGGGAGATGCGGTGGTTAGAATTGATTAAAGACTATGATTGTGAGATTCTATATCACCCGGGGAAGGCAAATGTAATGGCCGACGCCTTAAGTAGGAAGGGTCAGGAAAATTTGTTAATGTTAACAGCTCAAGATGAGCTAGTAACAGAGATTGCTAAGATGAAAATAGAAGTTAGGTTTCCAAAGGAAACGGGGGAAAGGTTATTTTCAATAGAGACTCGTCCAACCTTATTGGACAGAGTAAAGGAAGCATAACTCAAGGATGAGGAGTGCGAAGGGAAAATGAAAAGAATTTCAGGCGAGGAAGAGGGTAAGTATAAACTTGACAGCGATGAAGTAATAAGGTTTGAAGGAAGAATTTGGGTTCCGCCAGTACGGGAGCTAAAAGGAGAAATTTTGCAAGAGGTCCATTGTTAGAGGTACTCGATACATCCCGATAGCATCAAGATGTATCAAGACCTCCGACAATATTTCTGGTGGCCAAATATGAAGAAAGAAGTAGCAGAATGCGTTAGTAGGTGCTTGACTTGTCAGAAAGTCAAGGCCGAACATCAGAGACCAAGTGGGTTATTACAATCATTAGAGAATCCGGAGTGAAAATGGGAGCATATCACGATGGATTTCGTGGTAGGGCTACCACAACACAGAAGGGGTACGACGCTATATGGGTTATAGTGGATCGTTTGACCAAGTCGCCACATTTCCTGCCAATCAAAATTAGGTTCAATTTAGACCAATTAGCTAAACTCTATGTTAAGGAGATACTTTCAAGGCATGGGGTACTAGTTTCGATCGTGTCGGATAGGGATCCGCAGTTCACGTCGAACTTCTGGAAGAGTTTACAAGAACAAATGGGAACACAGCTAAGGTTGAGTACAACGTACCATCCTCAAATAGACGGTCAGAGCGAACAGACGATTCAGACCATAGAAGATATGCTAAGGGCCTGCATCATGGATTTTAAGGGGAGTTGGGACAACCACCTACCTTTACTAGAATTTTCTTATAATAATAGTTACCATGCAAGTATAGAAATTCCGCTTTACGAAGCGTTGTACGGGAGAAAGTGCAGAACACCACTGTGTTGGGATGAGGTTGGGGAACGTCGACTGTTGGGACTAGAATTGGTGCAACAGACTGCAGAGATAGTTAAGGTTATAAGATCAAGGCTGGTTGCAGCTCAAGACCGACAGAAGAAGTATGCAGATCAGCATCGTCGGACGCGAGACTTTGAAGTCGGCAGTCATGTGTTTTTGAAAGTGTCTCCTTGGAAAGGGAAAATACGATTTGGGAAGAAAGGGAAGCTAAGTCCAAGATTTATAGGACCGTTCGAGGTATTGCGAAGGGTAGGAGAGGTGGCTTACGAAGTAGCCCTACCTCCAGAGTTGGATCATATTCATAATGTGTTTCATGTATCAGTTTTGCAACCTTATAAGCAAGACTATAAACATGTAATTGAATATGAACCTATTCAAGTAGAATAAGACTTAACATACAAAGAAATTCTGATTCAGATAATTGATAGGAAAGAACAAGTCTTAAGAAATAAGGTTATACCTTCTGTAAAGTAGTATGGAGGAACCACAATGCCGAAGAAGCAACGTGGGAACTCGAAGATAAGATAAAGGAAAATTATCCCCATCTTTTTGTATAACCCTGTATTTTGATTCCGGGGACAGAATCCTAATAAGGGGGGAAGAATGTAACGATCGAGAATCGTACTTAGCTTGTAATTAGGTTTTATTGAATAAATGAAATTTTTATGAATATTACTATGTGTTATGTGTTTAAAGGTCGTATTATAACCTAGATAGTGTTTATATGTTAGAATTGACAAACTAAGGTTTCATACGAAGAAATAAATTTTTTTCCGAGAAAAAGATGAAATAGCACTATTCATGCTAAGAACGCCTTTCACGTTTTTCAAAATTTCGAAAGACGCCATAGCGTTTATATGATGTCACGAGTCATAATATCCAATAAAATTTAGAAACGGATTTCACAGTTTTTCGACTGTGGTTCGGATTACGAAAAGTCAACCGAAGTTAACAAAAGTCAAGATTTTAATCTTTAATCCTTTGGGTTTTGTTTTCGGGAGCCCAATGGAAGTAATGTAGGAGGCTGATGAGTTTGTTTTATACACACAATTTGTTAGTTTTTGGGTATTTTATGTGGTTTTATTGTATTTTTATCTTATTTTTAGATATTGTGGTTTTATATTGCTTTTATATGTTTTGTATTGTTTTTATGTGTTTTTACTTAGTTTTGTAGGAAATAGAGCAAAGCCATTTGAACGTCAACACTTGGGTGCCTTGTTTGCCATTTTAGAGCTTCCGATTGACATAGCAGCTGCTTGCGGCTCAATTTCAACCATGATCCATTCCGTATCTCTCAAAACTCAAAGAACTAAAGTTGTAGATATTCTCCCTATCGTTTTGGAATATCTTGAATCATCCCAATGCGAGTTCGTATGAGGGAGTTATGGTCGTTTTACCAGTGGATTTAATATGAATTTTACACAACGGCCACTTTGAGCTCAATTTCACCCTTTCTCCATCCATTATCTTTTCCAACTTTAGTTATGTAAGTTGTAGAGCTACTTCTTAGCTTTTCGTAGCCTCTTGAATCGCCTTATTTTGAGTTCGTATGATAAAGTTATGGTCATTTTACTAACAGAGGTCAAAACTGAGTCAGGTGACCAGCAGAGGGCGAGGGCGCGGGGGCGCGACGCCAGGCACCAGGCAGCCAGCGCGCGCAATGTGGGCATGCGGAAGGTGCCAGAGGCTGGGCGCGGGCGAGGCAGGCAGCGCGCGGGCGCGCCTGGGAGTGCTAAGTACGATCTTTTGAGCTCCTAGTGCGATTCCAGCTCACTTTTTGACCAAAAATCTGATGTTTGGCTAGGGTTTTTCATGGAGGCACTATATAATATATCTTTGGGGCTTCATATTTGACATCTAGAGAGTGGGAGGCTACACCAAAACATCAAATAGAGTGCAAAAATGCTGCAATAGTAGGAAAACTCAGCAAAAGCTAAGGAAGCCAAAGGAGAAAAGAGTGTCAAAGGAAGAGGAAAAGCTAAAAATTGTCATTAACCAAGCAAGCAACATATGAATATCTTCAAAATGGATTTTATCATCTCTTGCTTTCCTTTGAATTTGTACTTCTATTTCATGATGAACACCATGTGTTTGATGTTTTGCTTAGCTACCATGAACTAGAGCTTGTATTCTAAGATTTCAATGGAACCCAACACATAGTTTGAATTGACTTCTCTCTCTTTGTTATTAATTACTCATTTGTGAATTGAATATCATAATTTATGCTTCATATCTTAATTGCTTAGCTAGTAATTAGCGTGGGAACCTATATGAACTTGACGAACGGATTATAGTGTTGAGACCTTGTTATGATATCTTGCGAAAGTTAAAGATTGTTGTGGGTAATTAATTAAGATTTAGTGACGTGTGTCTTGTTGATTATCCTCAATGATAGGTAACTTGATAGTATTTAGGATAGACATATACCTAGATACCGTGTGCAACCAATGGAGAATCTATTCTTAATGACTTTCTATGTGAAAGTTGGTAATTGAAAGGACGGTTAATGAGATTTAGTGACACGTGTCTTGTTAATTGTTCTTGAAATTAGTCTATTGATAGTGTGTAGGATAGACATATACCTACATGCCGCATTAGGAAAATTCGAATTTGACCATCGACAGAGGCTTATAAGTAACTTTGATTTCTCGGTTGACAATTCTAGGTTGTTAATTAATTCAAATGAGAGAGTTAGGATATTCAAATGAAGTGTTGGGGGAAATTGCAATCTTAGACTTGTTAATATTAGAGTTTAATTATCTTAACGCTTTCCATAACTCTTAATTATTGTTAAACAACATAAACTCAAATCATCAATTGTCTAAATAAAATCGAGACGATATATAGATGGTAATTGGGATACACTAGAGATAATTCCTTGTGGGTTCGACAACTCTCTTATTATTATACACTTGTTGACCGCGTATACTTGCGCGTATTTATCAGTGGCTAGTTTCCATCAATGGAGCCCTAGTGCAAAAATCAATTGTAACACTAGTGGACGGTAAGGAATTGAAGATGGAGGATTTCTTCCGAATGAGTTTCCCTCTCTCTAACTATTCTTTGTTACTTAAGGGTATTAAGCCTAATCGGTGCAAATGGGTCTTTAAGAGAAAGACTAGAGCGGACGACAAGGTAGAGACCTATAAGTCCCGACTGGTTGCAAAAGGTTTCAAACAAAGACAAGTAGTTAACTATGATGAAACCTTCTCCCAGTAGCTATGCTCAAGTCCATTCGGATTTCGCTTACAATTGCAGCTTATTATGACTACGAAATCTGGCAAATGGACGTGAAAACGGCCTTCCTCAATGGAGAGCTTGAGGAGAATGTATATATGATGCAGCTAGAGGGTTTTGTTTCAACGATTGGAACAAACTAAGTCTGTAAGCTACAACGATCCATTTATGGATTGAAGTACGCTTCTCGAAGATGGAACATCCGTTTTGATGAGATAATCAAAAGGTTTGATTTAATCAAAAATGAGGATGAACCTTATATGTACAAGAAGGTTAGTGGGAGCGCTGTTTCATTCCTTGTATTATATGTTGATGATATATTACTGATAGGGAATGATGTTCCTATGCTACAGTCGATCAAAATTTGGTTATCTAAACACTTCTCCATGAAGGACTTGGGTGGGGCATCCTATATTTTGGGGATAAAAATCTATAAAGATAGATCTAAAAGGATGTTTGGATTGACCCAAGGAAAGTACATTGACTCGATGCTAAAGAAGTTAAGCATGGAAGATTCCAAGAGAGGTCTCATGCCGATGAGCCATGTAATACATCTCTCCAAGAAACAGGCCCCAAAGACACCTAAGGAGAGAGACCGTATGAGTAAGATTCCTTATGCTTCAGTAATAGGATCTATCATGTACGGTATGATATGTACTAGACCAGATATCACTCATGTACTTAGTGTAATAAGCAGATATCAGTCCAATCCAGGAGAAGAGCATTGAAAGGTAGTGAAAAACATCTTAAAGTACTTGAGAAGAACTAAGGATGTATTTCTTGTCTACGGTGGGTCTGAATTGAAACTAGAGGGCTATACAGACCCGAGTTTTCAAACGGACCAAGATGATAGTAAATCCGTTTCAGGGTACATGTTTACCTTAAACGGTGGCGCAGTGAGTTGAAAAAGTTGCAAGCAGCAAACAGTTGTTGATTCAGTGACAGAGGCAGAGTACATAGCTGCAAGTGAAGCTACAAAGGAAGCTGTTTAGATGAAGAAGTGCATAACTGAACTTGGAGTGGTTTCTAGCATTATAGGAGCTATACCTTTATTCTGTGACAACACTGGAGCTGTTGCGCAGGCTAAGGAACCCAAGTCTCATCAGAAATCCAAACACGTGTTGCGACGGTTTCATTTGATTAGAGAGATCATTGAAAGAAGAGATGTCACCCTGGAGCATGTGGACTTTCAAGACAACATTGCGGATCCATTTACTAAAGCTGTAACACAATAACAGTTTGATCGTCACTTAGAGAAGATGGGTATTAGATACCATGGCGATTGGCTTTAGTGCAAGTGGGAGATTAAAAGTAGTATGCACACAAGCCAATCATATTTGATATGATGTAACATATACTTTGTAATCTTATTCATTTATTAATAAAAGAATTGATTTTCTTAAAAGCTATTTTACATTATCAACATAGTGCTGTTATATTAAATGTGATAAACCCATAGTTTTGAGCAATGCTTTTAGAATCATGATGGTGATCATGTAAATGAGATCTAAATTCTAGATAGCTCACAAACTAAAATCGTTCCTAATCGTTGGATTACTAAAAAGGGGATTTGTGAATCCGGATAGATTAGTACATACATTGCTTGCTCTTAGAAAGAGGATGATTGATCTCATAATCATTTATGTGGAGAAACTAAAGCAAGTATGTAGGTGCTTATTGGAGAATAAGTACACTAAACGTGGCTCGCTAAGGAATACCTAATGGAGTTTTACTCGCCTGTCAATAGAAATTCCTCTAGTGATAGTAGTACAAGTGATCCTTGGACTTGAGATCATCATAGTATCTTGTGTATGATGAGTTATACTTTGACATGTCCCTTAAGACCTTTAGGGTATATCAAAGGGTATGATTGGGTATAATAAGTTGTACATGGAGATAGGTGAATGATCAACAAAGAATCTACCACGTCTAGTAAAAGATGTGAATGTCCTATGTGATTCGATAAATGACAACTCAGTAGTCCTTGGCCAAGGCAAAATGAAATTAGAAAGAAGTTTCTAATTTGCATTATTTAGAGTTGTGCATTTGAGAATCGAAATGCATATAATTAAATAAAAATAAGACTTGACAGTAATTCCATGTCTTATATTTAATTGGGATATTGTATGGTAGAAGGATTGAATTGTGCGAGAACTATGCACTGAAAGGTTTTTTTGTGATTAATGTTGAAATCTATATTATCTGGAAAGTCGTTGATCGCTAAGGGGGCTTACCCTTATTGTAGAATTGTTCTAATTGATTTATTCACAACCGGTTTAATATGGAGAACCTAAAGGGTCACACCGCAAAAAAAAAAATTTGTTTAAGAAGTAAATGACATAATTGTAATAATAAGTTAAGTGTATTTAATTTAATCTATGGAGATAGAATAAATTAAATAGCTTAATATTTATTATTTAATATTTTGGAAATATTAAATATAAATTAATAAGAGGAGTCTTATTATTATTATTATTATTACTATTATTTAATTCTTAATAGGGATTGAGAATTAATTAATAGAAGTACTCTCTCATGAATTCCTAATTGGATTAGGAGCATAATTAATTAAAAAAGTTTAATTATAATAGAAACCCTAATCTTAAATAGTTTAGGGAAGGATTTTCCTATATCTATAAATAAGAGAAGTTTTATCATAGATTAGGGTTACACACTCTTGCAATAGATTGTGGAGAGTACTTGCAATTTCTATAGAGATAGAAACTAGGGTTTTGCCAACAATCATCTTCTTGAACAAGTATTCTTCCTTGGTGGATCACCTCTAGAGGCCAAACACTTGGGGGCCTAACGTTGATCAAGCGAAGGAATTTAGTAGGTAGAATTTTAAGGAGAACGCAAAGGAATTGGAGGTGAACTTGTACCCGAGGAAACTTTGATTCACGAGGGCATAATTCTCTATCTCCATCTCTTTCGTTAATTGATAATTGAACACAAGGAAAGATCATGGTGGTAGTTTGTATGAAAAATTTTAAAATCTGTTTTATCACGCTTCCGCCCTATTTATGTAATTTGATTGCATGCTTGCGTTATATACAAACCTAATAGTGGTATCAGAGCCTAATACTTGTGTTAATTATTGATTTTGATGATTCCATGTATGAATTAATATGCTATACGATCGGATTTTTAGGCAGAAAAGTTTTTCCTGAATCTGCATCGCGGCGCGGCCGCGCCGCTTCCGGTTCATTCTGGAGCGCGGCCGCGCCTGAACCCAGAAAACATTTCTGGGGGTGTAGCGCGGCCGCGCCGCTTCTAGTTCAATTTGGAGCGCGGCCGCGCCGGTATGTAGAGTTTGAATTTTTTTTGTTTTTCTCAATTAACATAAATGGTTTATTTAATTGATAAAAGTTTAAAATAAAGATGTTTATTTTATCTGAAATATGATTCCAGATTGCTAAAATTAAAGGAGTTTAATTTGAATTTGGTTTTTTGATTAAAATAAAAGAGTTTATTTTGTTTCAAAAACTAAATATTAGCAAAACTCTTGCCCATTAATTGATATCAATGCATATATGGAATGGTTTTATTATTCATGAGATGAATGTTATTTATTGATGCATATGGAGATATGTATGATAATAAATAGGGATTGATTATGGACTATTGACCAATGTGTGATTGGAATTATTTTAGAGGATGCTTGAATGAATGAGTTTTTATAAATGGGGTCTGCGTACCTCGTCTTCTCTAATTTTTCTTAATGTAAATTCTATGTCCCTCCTATGTACTTCCCCTTGACTGTTGAGCAAGGTTTATATTTATTGTAAATAGTATATGTAAAAGGATTAGTTAGAATTATTTTAAAGAATTGGAGACAAAGGAGCAAGGAGCGCATGAAGACCCGCTTGTAATGGAGCCCGAGTTTTAAATATAATAGTTATATTTAAATTTAATTCATGCACCCTAGGTTTGACCTTTTGGTTTACTTGGTAGCTCTAGTGAACCAAACTAGAATAAAAGTCCATAATCAATCCGGGTAGAATATAGTATTCTATATGTACATGCTTACTATATATATTATATATTATCTAACATGCTTCACATGTTAAATAATATGACGTGTATTTTATATATATATATATATATATATATATGCATGCACGCTAAACAAGATGAGACTAATAATAATAAACCCCTCAAAGAAATCATATTAAGTCCTAAGCATTCAAAGATATTCGGAATATCGAACGTCGTCTTCTAGTATGGTAAAACAATAGAGTATTAAATGTTTAATATGAGTTTGTTGTTTCACCACAAGGCAAGTATTAAATATTTAAGATGTTGCCTTATCACATTTGATGCTTATTAAGGAATTGAACATTACTGTTTTGTTGTGTCACCACAAGGACGATATTTTTCTCTTCACATATATGGAAGTGCTAGGATGGACTTAACTTGGATAATTTTGATTCGGATGTGTCACCACTTGATCAAAATAATCTAAGAGGCAAAATACAAGGAGTTACATAGTGATGTAATTGACAATAGTTGTCTACCTATTTATTTATATATCGTTTGTTGTGTCACCACAAGACTATATACATTTGAAATGGGATACTTAGTCTCACTAGCAAATCTTTAATTAAAATTGCCGAACTATATAATGAGGGTAATATAGTTTGATGAAAAAGTGAGAGATACCAATTTAAAATAAAGACCTAATTTATTTTGGTAATTAATTAAATAAATGTATGCTAAAATGTTGTCTATTTCACATGCAGAATTTAAAAATGTCAAACTCACTATCACTGTGTAGCATACTTGATGCTAACAAACTGACCGGATCGAATTACATGGACTGGTTAAGGAATCTGAGAATTGTTCTCACTGTTGAAAAGATTTCTTATGTCCTAAATTCGCCAGTCCCTACAAATGTTGCAGAAACAGCCTCTGAGGAAGAGATTGCTACTTTCAGAAAGTGGTAAGATGATGCAATCCTGGCTCAATGCATCATGCTCGCATCCATGAGTAACGAGCTTGAGCATCAGCATGAAACTATGGATGCTCCTACTATATTGTTGCACCTCAAAGAGTTGTATGGTGAGCAAAGTAGGACTGCTAGATATCAGATATCTAAGGAGCTCTTCCGATCTCGTATGACCGAGGGCACTACCATTGAGACTTATGTCCTCAACATGATCAATTTGATTGAACAACTTGGACAGCTTGGGTTCGTGATGGATGGGGAGTTTGTGACGCCCCCAAATCCGGGTTAGCCGAACCGCGGACCTGGTTCGTCACTTTCTAATACATGCATCAAACTATTGATAACTTACAGCGGAAATAAAGGAATATTTATATTGATATAACATAAATAATCCTGTCCCAAGTCTCGAAACCAAAATTTCTACAAAACGTAACTTAATACATAAGGGTAAATAAGTCTTAATACATCACAAGAGTCAGCGAGTCTTAATACATAATCAAAATGGTGATCTTAACGATACAAAGCTAATCCGTAGCTTTGCCTTTGCCTTTATCCTTCCCAGAACTTTCACCACGAGCTCCACTAACTGAAATATTTTAAGGAAAGCAAGGGTGAGCAACAAATTTGCTCAGCAAGTATAATAACAATAATCATGAATCATCAAATGAAAACTTTATAGCTCACAAGGATCAAGAGAACAAAAGATAGCTCAAGAATTTGCACAATCTCAACGAATGATCTCCTTACACAATTGCAGGGCCTCTATGGGCCGAATGATTTCAATGTTTCTAAATGGAGGAAATATTCCATACTGAGTAGTCATTATGACGCTGAACTTTTACTAGAATCACCAGAATTTCATCTGATAATCCAACATACTAATACACTAGGTGATCATCCTAATGTACCCGGTGTTATGCATAACCCCTTTTACATACTGTTCGCGCGCGTGTCGGTTTCCCAACATACATACTGTTTCCCCTGCTATGAGGGTTGTTCATCTCAGCTTTACATAGGAATCCAAACCAAACAATTTGATTGGATAGCTTTACTTAACAACAATGATGATTAAACATACGTCTAGCCGAAACAAGTGGCGTAAACTATTTCTTTAAACAATTCATGAATGAAGAACTTAAACGTTTCACAGTCCAACAACAGATAATGAATTCAAATACATAAGATGTGAATATCAATAATTTATCTTTGATGTGGAGTAATTGACAATAATTAGTCCACTAAAATAATTGAAAGTGATAACTCGATTTGAGTCATGAAACCTGCAACAATATACCTGTTTGCACGAAATAAAAGTAGTGCATAAGGTTTAGAAACTTGCCCAATACAAGGGTTAGACAAGGGTTAAAGAAGAACTTGCTCAAATATAAATTGAATTGAGTTAAGAAACTTTCATTCGATATATAGAAAGAATGAAGTTAGGAAACTTGTAACAATATATACCTGTGTGCACGAAATAAAAATAGTGCATAAGGTTTAGAAACTTGCCTGAAGCGCTGCTACAATATTACAACACACGCTCCTTAATATCCTACACAATTAGGTACATATTCGCATACAATTAGTCACATACGGGATACCAAATATTTGTTTACACAACTCTATAATGTCTCATTCAAATAAGAAACAAAATATTAATCAAGGTTATACCCACTAGTTACGGCGTTACGACGCTTGCACGTCTATACGCCCAACTTGCCTATTCGAATGCCCAAGAGACACGCAATTGCGTACTCCTAACACGCCCATTCGATTTATATAATACTTATTGGTTAATGCTAAGTATCATCATAAATCATAATAATCATGTTATGAAAGTTAGAACATCACTTTACAGGGTCGGGGGCATTACGTGTTCAAATGCGCATGCTCGACGCCCTCCGATTGACCCCAATAACGCATCAGTCCTATAAATGGCTAATTTAGGCCATGATACAGTCCTCAAATCGAAAAACTTAAAGAACAAAAGTTGTAGGTCTACTCGTTCTCTTTCCGAATCATCTTGAATCATCTCAATCCGAGTTCGTATGAGAAAGTTACGCCCGTTTTACTAAAGGACATCAAAACTGACCTTTACCACCTGAGGCCTAGCACCCCGGCGCTGAAAACAAGCCTATTCCAGCGCCCCCGCGCTGTAAGCAGCAGATTATGGTGCTCGTTTGCCCAGCTCGCGGAATACTCTTTTTTTTTTGGGTGTTCTAGACCTATCTTGCTTCCAACCACCATAACTCCTTCTATACACCTTCAAATTGGTCCATTTCGGATTCTATGGACTCCTAAGACATAGAGCTACAACATATCAAAAATTTAGAGCTATCCATTAACATTAACATGGCCAAATCTTAGGCCAAAGTATCAACTCATGTTATATTTTCGTGTTCTTGGTGTTCTTCACAAAAATCATCACCAAAACTTTGTTTTAATCCCTTTTTACTCCATTCCAGTTGGGTTAACTTTGTAACCCTTGGAACTACAATATCATAACAACAAATAAACACAACAAACAAGAAATCATAGCTATAAAGTCCTCTAAATTCGTCCATAACAGTCCATAGTCCATTTTTCTTCATGTTCTTCATCCTTTATGTATAGGTACGGATTCCTTTGATGTTTGTTCCACTTTGATGTTATTAATAGCTTACAAGGTGTCTTGGTAACAATATTAAACAACCACAACCAACAATTACAATAAAAATTGCAAGAAATGCTCAAACCCAATGGTTTGAGCTCAAGAACACATAGAACTCGAAAATCCTATCAAAATCACATGGAATGAATTTGTTGGTTGATTGTTTACCTTGTAAATCCTCTCTAGGTGCTAAGAAACTTGTTAGGTTCGATTGGATTGAGCTCCTCCTCTCTTCTCCCGCTCACTTTGCTTCTTGTTCTTCCGTGTTCTTCTTCCTCTTCTTTTCTTGTTCTTCTATTTCTTCTTGTTCTTCTACTTCTCCTTCAATGCTCTCTCACTCTCAATAATCTGCAGCACCTTCACACTCAATCCCTCTCTATCTTCAGTTGGTGTAGGGAATGAATGGGAGAGAAGAAGTTTGAATGGAATGGCAGCTAGGAGGCTTTGGGAGGATGAAGGGGAATGGCTCAATAAAGTTCAGCAATTTGGAAGAAAAATAAGGCATTGAGCCTACCAAATAGCAGCATGCTGTCGCCACCTTCTCCACTCCTTGCATTTGATTGGTCTAAAATTAGGGGTTGGTCCCCTCTTGGAGTAACAAGCCAAAATAAATACCCAAATATACAAAAATATATCCGAATACTCCCACTTTTGTACCCAATTTGGTAAATAACTCTACCCAAAATTAAAATGGGTACTCCCATAAATTATTGGGACACATAAAAATAATTATTATGGGATTTGTTCAAATATTCGGAACAGTCATATAATCTATTTCGGATACCGAATAAAACACGAACGGGCTCAAAATGAAAATCCGACACTTGGAAAAATTATCATTTCGCACACGTGTATTACTGAAATTTATTAAGGTCGAAAAAGATGCAAAAATATTATGGCGTGAATAGTGCCTCGATAAGCGTGCCCCGTGAATAGTGATTTTGTGATTTTTCGCGAAGTCAATATATTCACCCTAACGACACTACAACACGTAAAATTTAACACATACACATATTCTAGGTTATAACACAACCTTTAAGCACATAACACATAATAATATAAAAAATAAAAATTCATTTCATTCATACATAAACTCGGGTTACAAGGAAATTAAAATTCTCGATCGTTACATTCTCCCCTCCTTATAAGGATTCTGTCCCCAGAATCACAATACAAGGTTAAGCAAAAAGTTGAGGGTAATTCTCCTTCATCTTATCTTCTAACTCCCACGTAGCCTCTTCGGCATTGTGGTTTCGCCAAACTACTTTTACAGAAGGTATAACCTTATTTCTTAGTACTTGCTCTTTCCTATCGATTATCTGAATAGGAATTTCCTCATACGTAAGATCTTTCTCTATTGGACGGGCTCATATGATATCACATGCTTATAATCGGGCTTTTATGGTCGTAACACTGAGACGTGGAACACATTGTGGATATGCTCCAGTTCAGGAAGCAAGGCTACCTCGTACGCCACTTCACCCACTCTTCTCAATACTTCGAACGGTCCTACGAACCTCGGGCTTAACTTTCCTTTCTTCCCAAATCGTATCTTCCCTTTCCAAGGAGATACCTTCAGAAACACGTAACTGCCGACGTCGAAGTCTCTCGTCTGGCGATGTTGATCTGTATACTTCTTTTGTCGGTCTTGTGCTGCAACTAATATTGCCCTGATCACTGCAACCACTTCTGCTGTCTGTTGCACCAATTCCGGTCCCAACAGTCGTCGTTCGCCAACCTCATCCCAGCTTAATGGTGTTCTGCACTTCCTTCCATAGAGGGCTTCGTATGGCGGCATACTGATACTCGCATGATAGCTATTATTGTAAGCGAATTCCACAAGTGGTAAATGATCATCCCAATTTCCCTTGAAATCCATCACACATGCTCTCAACATATCTTCTAGTGTCTGAATTGTTCGTTCACTTTGCCCGTCAGTTTGAGGATGGTAAGCAGTACTTAGTCGCAACTGTGTTCCCATTCTCTCTTACAAGCTCTTCCAAAAATTTGACTTGAAGCGCGGATCTCGATCTGAGACAATTGACACTGGCACTCCATGTCGTGAAACAATTTCCTTTATGTATAACTTGGCTAATTGGTTCAAATTAAATTGGATCTTTATCGGTAGAAAGTGTGCTAATTTTGTCAATCGATCCACGATAACCCAAATGGCATCATAGCCCTTCTGTGTAACTGGAAGTCCTACCACGAAGTCCATAGTGATATGCTCCCATTTCCATTCCGGTATATTTAGTGGCTGAAGTAACCCACTCGGTCTCTGATGTTCTGCTTTAACTTGTTGACAGGTGAGGCATTTGCTGACGTATTCTGCTACGTCCCGCTTCATGGTGGGCCACCAAAAATATTGACGAAGATCACGGTACATTTTCGTGCTTCCTGGGTGAACAGAATATGCTGAATTATGTGCCTCATGTAAGATCTCATCTCTTAATTCAGTCACGGCTGGCACCCACACTCGCTCCTCGTATCTCAAAATACCATCCTTATCCATTCGGAATTTCTCTTCCTCATTTTCTGCGATCCTTTTCTGTATCCTTTCACACTCTTCATCCTTTTCCTGTGCTTATTTCACTTTGTCGAGTAACGTCGGACGAGCTTCGATTACGAATAACTTCTCTGCTGCCTCTGCCGGACTTTTCACTTCAATCTCCAGTCTCGCCATTTCCAGTATTAACTCATCGTGACTTGTCAACATCAACAATTTCTCGTTCCCCTTCCTACTCAATGCATCTGCTACTACGTTTGCTTTTCCCGGGTGATAAAGAATTTCTCAATCGTAATCTTTGATCAATTCCAACCACCTCCTCTGTCGTATGTTCAACTCCTTCTGTGTGAAGATATATTTCAAACTCTTATGATCCGTGTATATCTCACACTTTTCCCCATAAAGGTAATGTCTCCAAATCTTTAATGCAAAGACGACAGCTGCTAATTCCAGGTCATGGGTAGGTTATCGCTTCTCGTAGTCCTTCAACTGTCGTGACGCATACACAATGACCTTGCCGTGTTGCATTAACACACAGCCAAGACCCTTGTGTGATGCATCACTATACACTACAAAACCTCCCGTATTATCTGGTAAGGACAATACAGGCGCCTCGCTTAACCTCTTTTTCAACTCCTGAAAACTGTCTTCGCACTTTTCAGACCATACGAACTTCACCGTCTTCCTCGTCAGATTGGTCAACGGGGTTGCTATCTTTGAAAAATCCTGGATAAATCTTCGATAGTACCTGGCTAACCCTAAGAAACTTCGCACTTCTGTCGGCGTCTTCGGCTGTTCCCAGTTACTAACTGCCTCCAACTTCGCAGGGTCCACTGAGATACCGTCTTTGTCGATCATATAACCTAAAAATTGCACTTTTTCCATCCAGAATTCGCACTTGGATAATTTCGCGTATAACTTCTCCCTTCTTAGTGTCTCCAGTACTTTGTTCAGATGATCGACATGCTCTTCTTCAGTCTTTGAATAAATCAAAATGTCATCGATGAAAACTACTACAAACTTGTCTAAGTACGGCTTCAGAACTCGGTTCATCAAGTCCATGAATGCTGCTGGCGCGTTAGTCAAACCGAAAGACATCACTAAAAACTCGTAGTGACCGTATCTCGTCCGAAACACAGTTTTAGGTACATCTTCCTTCCTTACTTTTAGCTGATGATATCTGGTCCTCAAATCTATCTTCGAGAAGTGTCTGGCTCCTTTCAGTTGATCAAACAAGTCGTCGATCCTTGGCAATGGATACTTATTCTTGATCGTTGATTTGTTCAATTCTCGATAGTCGATGCAGAGTCTCATCGATCCGTCCTTCTTCTTGACAAACAAAACTGGAGCTCCCCATGGGGACACACTTGGCTGAATATACCCATTGTCCAACAATTCCTGAAGTTGTATCAACAATTCCTTCATTTCTACTGGCGCCATACGATACGGAGCCTTCGAAATTGGTGCAGTCCCTGGCACTAAGTCTATAGCAAATTCAATTTCCCTGTCTGGCGGAAGACCGGGTAATTCACTTGGAAACACATCTGGAAACTCTCTCACTATCGGTATATCCTTAATTTCTACACCTTCTTTCTTTGTATATACAATATAGGCTAAATAGCCTTCACATCCTTTCTTTAACAACTTCTTGGCCTGCATCATCGTGAGACAACAAGAACGTCTCAGCGATGTGCTACCATTAAACACTACCCTCGACCGGTTAGGGGTCCGAAGGTTCACACTCTTCTTCTGACAGTCAATCACTGCCGCATGATCGTACAACCAGTCCATTCCCAATATTATATCGAACTACCCCAACCTTATTGGGATCAAATCCACGGGAAAATTATATCCCCTAATCTCATCGCAACAATTACGAAGAATAAACTCTACTGGAATTAACTCGTTATTCGTAATTTCTATACTCAAAGGATTTTCTAACCGTTCTTGGGGTAAATTTAACCGTTTAGCAAAATCTTCAGACACAAAGGAACGGGTAGCACCCGAATCAAATAATACGCAGGCATTTATATTATTGATTGGGATAATACCTGACACCACGTCCTTAGCAATCACTGCATCCTGGACGGTCATGTTGAAGGTTCGGGCAGGGGTTCGGTTTGGCGGAGTCGGTCCTCCAATTGCCAGTTTGCTGCCTCCTCCTCTGTTGCCATTTCCACCAGTGCTTCCTTTCTTCGGACAGTCTTTGATCTGATGCTCCACTGATCCACAAGAATAACATCCACGGTTCTTGTTCGGGTTTGTGCAGTTTGGTGCCATGTGCCCCTCCTGGCTGCAATTGTAACAGATATTGCGCCCCTTCCAACAATCTCCCTTGTGATTTTTCCCACATTTGGAACACGCTTCAACCCTCTTCTTCAATCCCCCTTGATTATTCCCCCTCTGATTAGTGTTGGTGTTGTTGTTGTTGCCACCGTCCCATTTCCTCTTTCCCGAATTGCTTCCACCGCTACTGCCACCTCCACGGTAGTCTCCTCCACTGTTCTTATTCTTCTTGTGTTGATTCAGGGCCTCAATCCCTCCTTCAGCGATGATGGCTTTTTCCAATAGTGCACTAAAGGTTTCAATCTGAAGAACGGCTACCTTGTTATATAACCACAATTTTAGTCCTTGTTCAAACCTTTGCGCCTTAAGCTCTTCAGTACTTACTTGAAGCGGTGCAAAACGTGCAAGTTCATTGAATTTGGCGGCGTACTGAGCCACCGTCATGTCTCCCTGCTTCAGTTCCAAGAATTTCACTACCATTTGTCTTTCCATGCTCTTTGGGAAATAATTCCCGAAAAATAATTCCTTGAATTTGTCCCACAGTATCACTCCTTCGCCTGCTCGTTGTTGGTTAGCTTCCCACCAATAATTCGCTTCCCCTTTCATCATATAGGTGGCGAATGCTGTTTTCTGGTCATCCCCCACGCGTGCGATAATGAAAGCCTTCTCCATTTCCTTCACCCAAGACTGGGCTTCAATCGGGTCAGTCGTTCCCCTGAACTCCGGGGGTCCTACGCTTTTGAAGTCTTTGAAACTTGTTATGGGTACTGCCGGTGGGTTGGGATTCACGGGTACCACATTTCTCCTTTCCATTCTCTCTAGTATATCTGCTAACCGCCGCATGGGGTCCGTCGGACCTCTTCCATTGTTAACCGATCCCTCAGGTGTTGCTGGGGGTGGTACGTTGCGTCTGGACGGCATTCTGTGCTAAACATAAGAAAGCTTAATGTCATCATCTCATTATACTACGAGAATATCTATCATGAGTACTACAAGCAGACCACAAAGCGACACACTCTATTAGCAACTCATAATGAACTATAGCTTCATCGTAAGGAATGTAAATACCTTTCACAATTCTCTAGGATGCGTCTATCTAAGATCGCCCCACAACTCTACATGAGTTTTATTCACTCTTATACTATATACGCTCCCTAAGGTTATAGCCTAAAGACGTCTCTCTAAAGGTTTATAACCTAAAGCTTTGATACCAACCTGTGACGCCCCCAAATCCGGGTTAGCCGAACCGCGGACCTGGTTCGTCACTTTCTAATACATGCATCAAACTATTGATAACTTACAACGGAAATAAAGGAATATTTATATTGATATAACATAAATAATCATGTCCCAAGTCTCGAAACAAAAACTTCTACAAAACGTAACTTAATACATAAGGGTAAATAAGTCTTAATACATCACAAGAGTCAGCGAGTCTTAATACATAATCAAAATGGTGATCTTAACGGTACAAAGCTAATCCGTAGCTTTGCCTTTGCCTTTATCCTTCCCAGAACTTTCACCACGAGCTCCACTAACTGAAATATTTTAAGGAAAGCAAGGGTGAGCAACAAATTTGCTCAGCAAGTATAATAACAATAATCATGAATCATCAAATGAATACTTTATATCTCACAAGGATCAAGAGAACAAAAGATAGCTCAAGAATTTGCACAATCTCAACGAATGATCTCCTTACACAATTGCAGGGCCTCTATGGGCCGAATGATTTCAATGTTTCTAAATGGAGGAAATATTCCATACTGAGTAGTCATTATGACGCTGAACTTTTACTAGAATCACCAGAATTTCATCTGATAACCCAACATACTAATACACTAGGTGATCATCCTAATGTACCCGGTGTTATGCATAACCCCTTTTACATATTGTTCGCGCGCTTGTCGGTTTCCCAACATACATATTGTTTCCCCTGCTATGAGGGTTGTTCATCTCAGCTTTACATAGGAATCCAAACCAAACAATTTGATTGGATAGCTTTACTTAACAACAATGATGATTAAACATATGTCTAGCCGAAACAAGTGGCGTAAACTATTTCTTTAAATAATTCATGAATGAAGAACTTAAACGTTTCACAGTCCAACAACAGATAATGAATTCAAATACATAAGATGTGAATATCAATAATTTATCTTTGATGTGGAGTAATTGACAATAATTAGTCCACTAAAATAATTGAAAGTGATAACTCGATTTGAGTCATGAAACCTGCAACAATATACCTGTTTGCACGAAATAAAAGTAGTGCATAAGGTTTAGAAACTTGCCCAACACAAGGGTTAGACAAGGGTTAAAGAAGAACTTGCTCAAATATAAATTGAATTGAGTTAAGAAACTTTCATTCAATATATAGAAAGAATGAAGTTAGGGAACTTGCAACAATATATACCTGTGTGCACGAAATAAAAATAGTGCATAAGGTTTAGAAACTTGCCTGAAGCGCTGCTACAATATTACAACACACGCTCCTTAATATCCTACACAATTAGGTACATATTCGCATACAATTAGTCACATACGGGATACCAAATATTTGTTTACACAACTCTATAATGTCTCATTCAAATAAGAAACAAAATATTAATCAAGGTTATGCCCACTAGTTACGGCGTTACGACGCTTGCACGTCTATACGCCCAACTTGCCTATTCGAATGCCCAAGAGACACGCAATTGCGTACGCCTAACACGCCCATTCGATTTATGTAATACTTATTGGTTAATGCTAAGTATCATCATAAATCGTAATAATCATGTTATGAAAGTTTGAACATCACTTTACAAGGTCGGGGGCATTACGTGTTCAAATGCGCATGCCCGACGCCCTCCGATTGACCCCAATTACGCATCAGTCCTATAAATGGCTAATTTAGGCCATGATACAGTCCTCAAATCGAAAATCTTAAAGAACGAAAGTTGTAGGTCTACTCGTTCTCTTTCCGAATCATCTTGAATCATCTCAATCCGAGTTCGTATGAGAAAGTTACGCCCGTTTTACTAAAGGACATCAAAACTGACCTTTACCACCTGAGGCCTAGAGCTCCGGCACTGAAAACAAGCCTATTCCAGCGCCCCCGCGCTGTAAGCAGCAGATTATGGTGCTCGTTTGGCCAGCTCGCGGAATACTCTGTTTTTTTGGGTGTTCTAGACCTATCTTGCTTCCAACCACCATAACTCCTTCTATACACCTTCAAATTGGTCCATTTCGGATTCTATGGACTCCTAAGACATAGAGCTACAACATATCAAAAATTTAGAGCTATCCATTAACATTAACATGGCCAAATCTTAGGCCAAAGTATCAACTCATGTTATATTTTCGTGTTCTTGGTGTTCTTCACAAAAATCATCACCAAAACTTTGTTTTAATCCCTTTTTACTCCATTCCAGTTGGGTTAACTTTGTAACCCTTGGAACTACAATATCATAACAACAAATAAATACAACAAATAAGGAATCATAGCTATAAGGTCCTCTAAATTTGTCCATAACAGTCCATAGTCCATTTTTCTTCATGTTCTTCATCCTTTATGTATAGGTACGGATTCCTTTGATGTTTGTTCCACTTTGATGTTATTAATGGCTTACAAGGTGTCTTGGTAACAATATTAAACAACCACAACCAACAATTACAACAAAAATTGCAAGAAATGCTCAAACCCAATGGTTTGAGCTCAAGAACACATAGAACTCGAAAATCCTATCAAAATCACATGGAATGAATTTGTTGGTTGATTGTTTACCTTGTAAATCCTCTCTAGGTGCTAAGAAACTTGTTAGGTTCGATTGGATTGAGCTCCTCCTCTCTTCTCCCGCTCACTTTGCTTCTTGTTCTTCCGTGTTCTTCTTCCTCTTCTTTTCTTGTTCTTCTATTTCTTCTTATTCTTCTACTTCTCCTTCAATGCTCTCTCACTCTCAATAATCTGCAGCACCTTCACACTCAATCCCTCTCTATCTTCAGTTGGTGTAGGGAATGAATGGGAGAGAAGAAGTTTGAATGGAATGGCAGCTAGGAGGCTTTGGGAGGATGAAGGGGAATGGCTCAATAAAGTTCAGCAATTTGGAAGAAAAATAAGGCATTGAGCCTACCAAATAGCAGCATGCTGCCGCCACCTTCTCCACTCCTTGCATTTGATTGGTCTAAAATTAGGGGTTGGTCCCCTCTTGGAGTAACAAGCCAAAATAAATACCCAAATATACAAAAATATATCCGAATACTCCCACTTTTGTACCCAATTTGGTAAATAACTCTACCCAAAATTAAAATGGGTACTCCCATAAATTATTGGGACACATAAAAATAATTATTATGGGATTTGTTCAAATATTCGGAATAGTCATATAATCTATTTCGGATACCGAATAAAACACGAACGGGCTCAAAATGAAAATCCGACACTTGGAAAAATTATCATTTCGCAAACGTGTATTACTGAAATTTATTAAGGTCGAAAAAGATGCAAAAATATTATGGCGTGAATAGTGCCTCGATAAGCGTGCCCTGTGAATAGTGATTTTGCGATTTTTCGCGAAGTCAATATATTTACCCTAACGACACTACAACACGTAAAATTCAACACACACACATATTCTAGGTTATAACACAACCTTTAAGCACATAACACATAATAATATAAAAAATAAAAATTCATTTCATTCATACATAAACTCGGGTTACAAGGAAATTAAAATTCTCGATCGTTACAGAGTTAAGTCAAGATTTGATCTTGCAGTCACTCCCGGACACCTTCTCACAATTTGTTGTGAATTTTCACATGAATAAGTTAGATGTCAGCTTGCCTGAGTTACTTAACATGTTGAAAACTACTGAAGGTCACTTCTCATCCAACAAGAACCAAGTCTTACTAGTGGATGATTCTTCCAAGAAAAGGAAGAGGCCCAAGGTATCTTCTGAAAAGAAGAAAAACAAGAAAGTTAAGGGCAAGGCGAAGAGAAAGGATAAAAAGAAACCTGATTCAGATACCAAAGGAATTTGCTACCATTGCAATAAGCCGTGACACTGGAAGAGGAACTGCAAGGAGTATCTTGCGGACCAAAAGAAGCTTGGAGAAGCTTCGACTTCCGATCTAGGTTTGTTCATGATTGAAATTAATTTTTTTGAAAGTCAAAATTCTACTTGGGTGTTGGATACCGGCTGTAGTTCTCACATATATAATAATATGCAGGGACTAAGCAGAAGTAGAAAGTTGAACAAGGATGAAGTCGTCCTACGAGTGGGAAATGGAGCAAAGGTTGCTGCATTAGCTGTAGGAACTTATTGTTTAGCATTGCCTATGGGCAAGTCCATTAGTTTAAATAATTGTTATTATGTTCCAACACTCATTAGAAACATTATTTCAATTTCTGTATTGGATATGGATGGTTTTGATATTATAATAAAGAACAACAGTTGTTCTATTTATAATAAAAATGTTTTATATGGTGTTGGCAATTTACTGAATGCACTTTACATACTTGACTTGCATGAAAATATACTTCAAATTGAACAAACTAAGAAAATAAAAAGAGATGATATTAATTATACCTTTATGTGGCACTGTAGACTCAGCCACATCAATGAAACAAGATTAACCAAGTTGCATAAAGATGGGCTTTTAGAGCTATCTGATTACGAATCATATCCAACTTGTGAATCTTGTCTCATGGGTAAGATGACTAAATCCCCTTTTAGTAGAAAAGGAGAAAGAGTTACAGAGTTGTTAGCGTTGGCACACACAGATGTATGTGGACCTATGACAACGAATGCACGAGGCGGGTATTCTTATTTTATTACTTTCACTGATGCACGAGGAGGGTATTCTTATTTTTATTACTTATTTTGGATATGTGTATTTAATGAAATACAAATCTGAATCGTTTGAAAAGTTCAAAGAATTCAGAAGTGAAGTAGAGAAGTAAACTGGTAAGAGTATTAAGATTCTTCGATCGGATCGAGGAGGGGAATACTTAACCAATAAGTTTCTCAGTTCTCTCAAAGAAAATGATATAATCTCACAATGGACTCCACTAGGGACGCCACAGTTGAATGGTGTATCTGAAAGGAGAAATCGAACATTGTTGGACACGGTTCGTTCCATGTTGAGTTTTACCGATCTTCCAGTATCCTTCTAGGGTTATGCCCTATAATCGGCTGCATACCTACTTAACAAGGTACCTACCAAATCTGTCCCAAAGACTCCATATGAGTTATGGACAGGGAGGAAACCAAATCTTAAGCATGTTAAGACTTGGGGTTGTCCAACTTATGTCAAAAGGTTTGAGCATGATAAGCTAAAGACTGGAACCGACAAATGTAGATTCGTGGGATACCCTAAAGAAACATCAGGATATTATTTCTATCATCTTACTGATCAAAAGGTGTTTGTTACAAAACACGCTGCCTTCTTGGAAAAGGAGTTTATTCTTAAAGGGGTCAGTGGGAGTAAGATATATCTTAAAGAAATTCAAGAACCACAAAATACTACAGATCAAAGTTAGGTACCTGACCAAGTAGAAGACCCTACTATACCACAACCTATTCGTAAATCTGGAAGAGTACCGAAGATACCTGATAGATATAGATTCATCATAGAGGATGATGATGAGGTACGCATCATAGATGATGATGATCCATTGACTTACGAAGAGGCAATGAGTAGTAAAGACTCAGAGAAATGGCTAGAAGCCATGAAATTCGAGATGGACTCCATGTATGAAAACCAAGTATGGACTTTGGTTTCACCACCTAAGAGTATTAAGCCTATTGGGTGCAAATGGGTCTTTAAGACAAAGACTGGAGCGAACGGCAAGGTAGATACCTATAAGGCCCGACTAGTTGCAAAAGGTTTCAAACAAAGACAAGGAGTTGACTATGATGAAACCTTTTCCCCAGTAGCTATGCTCAAGTCCATTCGGATTTTGCTTGCAATTGCAGCTTATTATGACTACGAAATCTGGCAAATGGACGTGAAAACGACCTTCCTCAATAGGGAGCTTGAGGAGAATGTATATATGATACAGTCAGAGAGTTTTGTTTCTACGGTTGGAACAAACCAAGTCTGTAAGCTACAATGATCTATTTATGGATTGAAGCAAGCTTCTCGAAGATGGAACATCCGTTTTGATGAGATAATCAAAAGGTTTGATTTTATCAAAAATGAGGAACATTGTGTATACAAGAAAGTTAGTGGGAGCGCTGTTTCATTCCTTGTATTATATGTTGATGATATATTACTGATAGAGAATGATGTTTCTATGCTATAGTAGATCAAAATTTGGTTATCTAAACACTTCTCCATGAAGGACTTGGGTGACGCATCCTATATTTTGGGGATAAAGATCTATAGAGATAGATCTAAAAGGATGCTTGGCTTGACCCAAGGAAAGTACATTGACTCGATGGTAAAGAAGTTTAGCATGGAAGATTCTAAGAGAGGTTTTATGCCGATGAGCCATGAAATACATCTCTCCAAGAAACAGGCCCCAAAGACACGTGAGGAGAGAGACCGTATGAGTAAGATTCCTTATGCTTCAGCAATATCATCTATCATGTACGGTATGACATGTACTAGACCAGATGTCGCTCATGCACTTAGTGTAACAAGCAGATATCAGTCGAATCCAGGAGAAGAGCACTGGAAGGCAGTGAAAAACATCCTAAAGTACTTGAGAAGAACTAAGGATATATTTCTTGTCTACGGTGGGTCTGAATTGAAACTAGAGGGCTATACATACTCGACTTTTCAAACGGACCAAGATGACAGTAAATCCGTTTCAGGATACATGTTTACCTTAAATGGTGGCGCAGTGAGTTGGAAAAGTTGCAAGCAGCAAACAGTTGCTGATTCAGTGACAGAGGCAGAGTACATAGCTGCAAGTGAAGTTGCAAAGGAAGCTGTTTGGATGAAGAAGTTCATAACTGAACTTGGAGTGGTTCCTAGCATTAGAGGAGCTATACCTTTATTCTGTGACAACACTAGAGCTGTTGCGCAGGCTAAGGAACCCAGGTCTCATCAGAAATCCAAACACGTGTTGCGACAGTTTCATTTGATTAGAGAGATTATTGAAAGAGGAGATATCACCCTGGAGCGTGTGGACTCTCAAGACAACATTGCGGATCCATTTACTAAAGCTGTAACACAACGGCAGTTTGATCGTCACTTAGAGAAGATGGGTATTAGATACCATGGCGATTGGCTTTAGTGCAAGTGGGAGATTGAAAGTAGTATGCACACAAGTCAATCATATTTGATATGATGTAACATATACTTTATAATCTTATTCATTTATTAATAAAAGAATTGATTTTCTTAAAAGGCATTTTATATTATCAACATGGTGCTGTTATATTAAATGTGATAAACCTATAGTTTTGAGCAATGCTTTTAGAATCATGATGGTGATCATGCTAATGAGATCTAAATTCTAGATAGCTCACAAACTAAAATCGTTCCTAATCGTTGGATTACTAAAAAGGGGATTAGTGAATCCGGATAGATTAGTACAGACGTTGCTTGCTCGTAGGAAGAGGATGATTGATCTCATAATCATTTGTGTGGAGAAACTAAAGCAAGTATGTAGGTGCTTATTGGAGAATAAGTACACTGAACGTGGCTTGCTAAGGAATACCTAATGGAGTTTTACTCGCCTGTCAATAGGAATTCCTCTTGTGATAGTAGTACAAGTGATCCTTGGACTTGAGATCATAATAGTATCTTGTGTATGATGAGTTATACTTTGACATGTCCCTTAAGACCTTTAGAGTATATCAAAGGGTATGATTAGGTATAATAAGTTGTACATGGAGATAGTTGTGTTAGGTTTGTATATAACGCAAGCATGCAATCAAATTACATAAATAGAGCGGAAGCGTGATAAAACGAATTTTAAAATTTTAATACAAACCATCACCATGATCTATCCTTGTGTTCAATTATCAACTAAACGAAAGAGAAAGAGAATAAGAATTATACCCTCGTAGATCAAAGCTTCCTCAAGTACAAGTTCAACTCCTAGTCCTTCGTGTTCTCCTCAAATTCCATCGATGAGATTCCTTCCTTTGATCAACGTTAGCCACCCAAGTGTTTGCCCTCTAGAGGTGATCCACCAAGGAAGAATAGGTATTCTAGAAGTTGGGTGTTGGCAAAATCCTAGTTTCTATCTCTATAGAAATTGCAAGTACTCTCCACAATCTAATGCAAGAGTGTGTAACCCTATAATCTATGATAAGACTTCTCTTATTTATAGATGTAGGAAAAACCTTTCCCTAAACTATTTAGGATTAGGGTTTCTATTATAATTAAACTCTTTTAATTAATTATGCTCCTAATCCAATTAGGAATTCAAGAGAGAGTACTTCTATTAATTAATTCCCAATCCCTATTAGGAATTAAATAATAGTAATAGTAATAATAATAATAAGACTCCTTAGCGATCAATGACTTTCCAGATAATATAGATTTCAACATTAATCATAAAAGAACCTTTAAGTGCATAGTTACCGTACAATTCAATCCTTCTACCATACAATGTCTTAATTAAATATAAGACATGGATTTACTGTCAAGTCTTATTTTATTTAATTATATGTATTTCGATTCTCAAATGCACAACTCTAAATAATGCAAATTAGAAACTCCTTTCTAATTTCATTCTGCCTTAGCCAAGGACTACTGAGTTATCATTTATCGAATCACATATGATATTCATATCTTTTACTAGACGTGGTAGATTCTTTGTTGATCATTCACCTATCTCCATGCACAACTTATTATACCCAATCATACCCTTTGATATACCCCAAAGGTCTTAAGGGATATGTCAAAGTATAACTCATCATACACAAGATACTATGATGATCTCAAGTCCAAGGATCACTTGTACTACTATCACTAGAGGAATTCCTATTGACAGGTGAGTAAAACTCCATTAGGTATTCCTTAGCGAGCCACGTTCAGTGAACTTATTCTCCAATAAGCACCTACATACTTGCTTTATTGTCTCCACACAAATGATTATGAGATCAATCATCCTCTTCCGAAGAGCAAGCAACGTATGTACTAATCTATCCGGATTCACTAATCTCCTTTTTAGTAATCCAACGATTAGGAACGATTTAAGTTTGTGAGCTATCTAGAATTTAGATCTCATTAGCATGATCACCATCAGGATTCTAAAAGCATTGCTCAAAACTATGGGTTTATCACATTTATTATAACAGCACTATGTAGATAATATAAAATGCCTTTTAAAAAAATCAATTCTTTTATTAATAAATGAATAAGATTACAAAGTATATGCTACATCATATTAAATATGATTGGCTTGTGTGCATACTACTTTCAATCTCCCACTTGCACTAAAGCCAATCGCCATGGTATCTAAAACCCATCTTCTCTAAGTGACGATCAAACTACTGTTGTGTTAAAGCTTTAGTAAATGGATCTGTAATGTTGTCTTGAGAGTCCACACGCTCCAGGGTGACATCTCCTCTTTCAATGATCTCTCTAATTAAATGAAACCACCGCAACACGTGTTTGGTTTCCTGATGAGACCTGGGTTCCTTAGCCTGTGCAACATCTCCGATGTTGTCACAGAATAAAGGTACGGCTCCTCTAATGCTAGGAACCACTCCAAGTTCAGTTATGAACTTCTTCATCCAAACAGCTTCCTTTGCAGCTTCACTTGCAGCTATGTACTCTGCCTTTGTCACTGAATCAACAACTGTTTACTGCTTGGAACTTTTTCAACTCACCGCGCCACCGTTTAAGGTAAACACGTACCCTGAAACGGATTTACTATCATCTTGGTCCGTTTGAAAATTTGAGTCTGTATAGCCCTCTAGTTTCAATTCAGATCCACCGTAGACAAGAAATACATCTTTAGTTCTTCTCAATTACTTTAGGATGTTTTTCACTGCCTTCCAGTGCTCTTCTCCTGGATTCGACTGATATCTTCTTGTTACACTAAGTGCATGAGCGACATCTGGTCTAGTACATATCATACCGTACATGATAGATCATATTGCTGAAGCATAAGGAATCTTACTCATACGGTCTCTCTCCTCAGGTGTCTTTGGGGCCTGTTTCTTGGAGAGATGTATTCCATGGCTCTTCGGCATGAGACCTCTTTTGGAATCTTCCATGCTAAACTTCTTTAGCATCGAGTCAATGAACTTTCCTTGGGTCAAGCTAAACATCCTTTTAGATCTATCTCTATAGATCTTTATCCCCAAAATATAGGATGCCTCACCCAAGTCCTGAAAGTAGTATGCACACAAGCCAATCATATTTGATATGATGTAGCATATACTTTGTAATCTTACTCATTTATTAATAAAAGAATTTATTTTCTTAAAAGGCATTTTACATTATCTATATAGTGCTGTTAAATTAAATGTGATAAACCCATAGTTTTGAGCAATGCTTTTAGAATCATCATGGTGATCATGCTAGTGAGATCTAAATTCTAGATAGCTCACAAACTAAAATCGTTCCTAATCGTTGGATTACTAAAAAGGGGATTAGTGAATCCGGATAGATTAGTACATACGTTACTTGCTCTTAAGAAGAGGATGATTGATCTCATAATCATTTGTGTGGAGACACTAAAGCAAGTATGTAGGTGCTTATTGGAGAATAAGTTCATTAAACGTCGCTCGCTAAGGAATACCTAATGGAGTTTTACTCGCCTGTCAATAGGAATTCCTCTAGTGATAGTAGTACAAGTGATCCTTGGACTTGAGATCATCATAGTATCTTGTGTGTGATGAGTTATACTTTGACATGTCCCTTAAGACCTTTTGGGTATATCAAAGGGTATGATTGGGTATAATAAGTTGTGAATGGAGATAGGTGAATGATCAACATAGAATCTATCTCGTCTAGTAAAAGATGTGAATGTCCTATGTGATTCGATAAATGATAACTCAGTAGTCCTTGGCCAAGGCAGAATGAAATTAGAAAGGAGTTTCTAATTTGCATTATTTAGAGTTGTGCATTTGGGAATCGAAATACATATAATTAAATAAAATAAGACTTGACAGTAAATCCATGTCTTATATTTAATTGGGACATTGTATGGTAGAAGGATTGAATTATATGGTAACTATTCACTGAAAGGTTCTTTTGTGATTAATGTTGAAATTTATATTATCTAGAAAGTCGTTTATCGCTAAGGGGGCTTACCCTTATTGTAGAATAAATATTATTTATTTAAATGAATTAAATAGTTTAATTTATTTATTTAAATAAGGTTAGAATTGTTCTAATTGATTTATTCACAACCGGTTTAATATGGAGAACCTAAAGGGTCACACCGCAAAAGAAAAATATTTATTTAAGAAGTAAATGACATAATTGTAACAATAAGTTAAGTGTATTTGATTTAATCTATGGAGATAGAATAAATTAAATAGCTTAATATTTATTATTTAATATTTTGAAAATATTAAATATAAATTAATAAGAGGAGTCTTATTATTACTATTACTATTACTATTATTTAATTCCTAATAGGGATTCGGAATTAATTAATAGAAGTACTCTCTAATGAATTAGGAGCATAATTAATTAAAGGAGTTTAATTATAATTAAAACCCTAATCCTAAATAGTTTAGGGAATGGTTATTCCTACATCTATAAA
This sequence comes from Aralia elata, assembly GCA_034770075.1. Classification (NCBI taxonomy): domain Eukaryota; kingdom Viridiplantae; phylum Streptophyta; class Magnoliopsida; order Apiales; family Araliaceae; genus Aralia; species Aralia elata. Next base: position 55,822,155 of record CM068383.1, read on the forward strand.
TAAGAGGAGTCTTATCATAGATTAGGGTTACACACTCTTGCATTAGATTGTGGACAGTACTTGCAATTTCTATAGAGATAGAAACTAGGGTTTTGCCAACGCCCAACTTCTTGAATAAGTATTTTTCCTTGGTGGATCACCTCTAGAGGCCAAACACTTGGGTGACTAACGTTGATCAAGCAAAGGAATTTAGTAGGTGGAATTCAAGGAGAACGCGAAGGAATTGGAGGTGAACTTGTACCCGAGGAAGCATGGTTCTACGAGGGTATAATTTCTTAATCTCTATCTCTTTCGTTTATATCGTTAATTGAGCACATAGATAGATCATGGTGATGGTTTGTATAAAATTTTAAAATCTGATTTTATCGCGCTTCCACTTTATTTATGTAATTTGATTGCATGTTCGCGTCATATACAAACCTAACAGTGGTATCAGAGCCTAATCTTGTGCTAATTATCGATTTTGATGATTCCATGTGTGTATGGTATATGATTGGATCGAAATTTTTGGGCAGAATCCGTTTTTTCTGAATCTGCTACACGGCGCAGCTGCGCTGGCTCCAGTTCATTCTGGAGCGCAGCTGCGCCCAAACCCAGAAAGTCGTTTCTGGGGTTCAGCGCAGCTGCGCCGTGTCCCAGTTCATTCTGGGCGCAGCTGCGCCAGACAGCAGAATCCGAAAAATAATTTTTTCCTTCAATTAAAATGAATGGTTTATTTAATTGATATAAGTTTAAAATAAAGATATTTATTTTATTTGGAATAGGATTTCAGATTGCTAAAATTAAAAGATTTAATTGTGATTTGGTTTTTGATTAAAATAAAAGAGTGTATTTTGTTTCAAAACTAAATATTAGCAAAACTTTTGCCCATTAATTGATATCAATGCATATATGGAATGATTTTATTATTCATGAGATGAATATTATTTATTGATACATATAGAGATATGTATGATAATAAATAGGTATTGATTATGGACTATTGACCAATGTGTGATTGGAATTATTTTAGAGGATGCTTGAATGTACGGGTTTTTATAAATGGGGTCTGCGTACCTCGTCTTCTCTAATTTTTCTTAATGTAAATTCTATCTCCCTCCTATGTACTTCCCCTTGATTGCTAATCAAGGTTTCTATTTATTGTAAATAGTTTTTGTAATAGGACTAGTTAGAATTAATTTTGAAGAATTGGAGACAAAGGAGCAAATAGCGCATGAAAACCCGTTTGTAATGGAGCCCGAGTTTAAATGTAATAGTTATATTTAAGTTTTATTCTTGCACCCTAGGTTTGACCTTTTGGTTCACTTGGTGGCTCTAGTGAACCAAACTAGAATAAAAGTCCATAATCAATCCGGGTAAAATATAGTATTCTATATGTACATGCGTACTATATATATATATATATTATATATTATACAACATGCTTCGCATGTTAAATAATATGACGCGTATTTTATATATATATATATAAATATAAATATGTGCATGCGCGCTAAACAAGATGAGACTAATAATAATAAACCCCTCAAAGAAATTATATTAAGTCCTAAACGTTCAAAGATATTTGGAATATCGAACATCGCCTTCTAGCATGGTAAAGCAATAGAGTATTAAATATTTAATATGAGTTTGTTGTGTCACCACAAGGCAAGTATTAAATATTTAAGATGTTGCATTATTACATTTGATGCTTATTAAGGAATTGAACATTACTGTTTTGTTGTGTCACCACAAGGACGGTATTTTTCTCTTCACATATATGGAAGTGCTAGGTTGGACTTAACTTGGATAATTTTGATTCGGATGTGTCACCACTTGATCAAAATAATCTAAGAGGCAAAAATAGAAAGGAGTTACATTGTGATGTAATTGACAATAGTTGTCTACCTATTTATTTATATATCGTTTGTTGTGTCACCACAAAGCTATATACATTTGAAATGGGATCCTTAGTCTAACTAGCAAATCTTTAATTAGAATTGCCGAACTATATAATGAGGGTAATATAGTTTGATAAAAATAGTGGGAGATACCAATTTAAATAAAGACCTAATTTATTTTGGTAATTAATTAAATGAATGAATGCTTAAATGTTGTCTATTTCACATGCAGAATTTAAAAATGTCAAGCTCACTATCACTGCGTAGCATACTTGATGCTAACAAATTGACCGGACCGAATTATTCAGACTGATTAAGGAATCTGAGAATTGTTCTCACTGCTGAAAAGATTTCTTATGTCCTAAATTCGCCAGTCCCTGCAAATGTTGCAGAAACAGCCTCTGAGGAATAGATTGCTACTTTCAGAAAGTGGCAAGATGATGCATTCTTGGCTCAATGCATCATGCTCGCATCCATGAGTAACGAGCTTCAGCGTCAGCATGAAACTATGGATGCTCCTACTATATTGCCGCACCTCAAAGAGTTGTATGGTGAGCAAAGTAGGACTGCTAGATATCAGATATCTAAGGAGCTCTTCCGATCTCGTATGACCGAGGGCACTGCTGTTGAGACTCATGTCTTTAAGATGATCAATCTGATTAAACAACTTGGACAGCTTGGGTTCGTGATGGATGGGTAGTTAAGTCAAGATTTGATCTTGCAGTCACTCCCGGACACCTTCTCATAATTTGTTATGAATTTTCACATGAATAAGTTGGACGTCAGCTTGCCTAAGCTACTTAACATGCTGAAAACTGCTGAAGGTCACTTCTCATCCAACAAGAACCAAGTCTTACTAGTGGATGATTCTTCTAAGAAAAGGAAGAGGCCCAAGGTATCTTCTGAAAAGAAGAAAAACAAGAAGGCTAAGGGCAAGGCGTAGAGAAAGGATAAAAAAAAACCTGATCCAGATAGCAAAGGAATTTGCTACCATTGTAATAAGCCGGGACACTGGAAGAGGAACTGCAAGGAGTATCTTGCGGACCAGAAGAAGCTTGGAGAAGCTTCGACTTTCGATCCAGGTTTGTTCATGATTGAAATTAATTTTTTTGAAAGTCAAAATTCTACTTGGGTATTGGATACCGGCTGTAGTTCTCACATATGTAATAATATGCAGGGACTAAGCAGAAGTAGAAAGCTGAATAAGGATGAAGTCGTCCTACGAGTTGGAAATGGAGCAAAGGGTGCTGCATTAGCTGTAGGGACTTATTGTTTAGCACTGCCTTCGGGCAAGTTCATTAGTTTAAATAATTGCTATTATGTTTCGACACTCATTAGAAACATTATTTCAATTTCTGTATTGGATATGGATGATTTTGATATTATAATAAAGAACAACAGTTGTTCTATTTATAATAAAAATATTTTATATAGTGTTGGCAATTTACTGAATGGACTTTACATACTTGACTTGCATGAAAATATACTTCAAATTGAACAAAGTAAGAAAAAGAAAAGGGATGATGTTAATTATACCTTTATGTGGCACTGTAGACTCGGTCATATCAACGAAACAAGATTAAACAAGTTGCATAAAGATGGGCTTTTAGAGCTATCTGATTACGAATCATATCCAACTTGTGAATCTTGTCTCATGGGTAAGATGACTAAATCTCCTTTTAGTGGAAAAGGGAAAAAAGTTACAGAGTTATTAGCGTTAGTACACACAGACGTATGTGGACCTATGACAACGAATGCAAGAGGAGGGTATTCTTATTTTATTACTTTTACTGATGATCATTCTAGATTTGGATATGTGTATTTAATGAAATACAAATCGGAATCGTTTGAAAAGTTCAAAGAATTCAGAAATGAAGTAGAGAAGCAAACTGGTAAGAGTATTAAGATTCTTTGATCGGATCGAGGAGGGGAATACTTGACCAATGAGTTTCTCAATTGTCTCAAAGAAAATGGTATAATCTCACAATGGACTCCACCAGGAATGCTACAGTTAAATGGTGTATCTGAAAACAGAAATCGAACATTGTTAGACATGGTTCGTTCCATGATAAGTTTTACCGACCTTCCAGTATCCTTCTAGGGTTATGCCCTAGAATCGGCTGCATACCTACTTAACAAGGTACCTACCAAATCCGTCCTAAAGACTCCATATGAGATATGGACAGGGAGGAAACCAAATCTTAAACATGTTAAGACTTGGTGTTGTCCAGCTTATGTCAAAAGGTTTGAGCATGATAAGCTGAAGACTAGATCCGACAAATGTAGATTCGTGGGATACCCTAAAGAAACATCAGGGTATTATTTCTATCATCCTACTAATCAAAAGGTGTTTGTTGCGAAACACGCTGCCTTCTTGGAAAAGGAGTTTATCCTTGAAGGGGTCAGTGGGAGTAAGATATATCTTGAAGAAGTTCAAGAACCACAAAATACTACAGATCAAAGTCAGGTACCTGACCAAGTAGAAGAACCTACTGTACCACTACCTATTCGTAAATCTGGAAGAGTACCGAAGATACCTGATAGGTATGGATTCATCATAGAGGATGATGATGAGGTACACATCATAGATGATGATGTTCTATTAACTTACGAAGAGGCTATGAGTAGTGAAGACCCAGAGAAATGGCTAGAAGCCATGAAATCCGAGATGGACTCCATGTATGAGAACCAAGTATGGACTTTGGTTTCACCACCTGAGGGCATTAAGCCTATTGGGTGTAAATGGGTGTAATGTCCAGAAAATTTTAAACACTGTATCAAATTTATTTTAATAAATAAATTCATCATATTTAATTTTACAAATTTAATTGGATCCATGTGGGTACTATTATTTAATTATATAAATACGTGATCCCAAAATTTTCTGTACATTAAAAGGACTCACTGATAGTTTAAATAAATTAGTGAGTTAACCCTGAGAATTTATTTGCAAGAAAATTTGTAAGTTAATAAATCTATCATTATCGGATTTAAATAATTCGAATAAAGAATTATTGTTAAAATAAATACGTTGGATAATTAAGTTATTGGTTTAGTTAATTTAAATGTTAGGACATGTGGGTATCAATTTAATGAGCCCCATTTCTTTCACATTGGGCTGGTCCATTCTTCCTTCCAGCCATTCCTTTTCTTTTGCCGGCCCAATCAAGGGAAGCCCATCCCTTGTTTTTCTTTACCAGTCGGGTTAAGGTTTGCAAATGGGTCGACCCAAGTAAATTGGGGAAAACCGGTTAATGTGGAGAGAACCGGTTAAGTATGAAGGGAAAGGCCTCAAATCAAGACCATTGGGTAAATCAAATTGGGGAAGATCTCAAACCCTCAGCCAAAACCAAATAGCAACAGAGACGGGAGTAAATCAGGGAAATGACTGAGTGAAGGAGAAGAGAGAATCAAACCCTAGCAAACCCCAAGCCCTCAAATCGACAGCGAAGCAAGACGGAAGGAAGAGCTGTCAGTCGCCGGTGACAGCAAGGCGAACGAGCGGCGTGACGAAAGGACCCGCGAACGACGAAGGGTCAACCAACGCAACCAAGCGAGTGGCTAACGGACCGGAGGTCCCTAAAATCCGGCGACACGACCAGGCGATTTGACCGGTGAGAAGTACGCGACTCGAGGGGTTGGCCGGCGATTCCACAGCTGGGCTCGGATGGACTGATGAGACTTACCGTCTACTCCTCTCCTACCGTCAGTTAATGACTCAGCCTTAGGGTATTGTCCGCACGATTTGGGTAATTTTCCCTCTATAAATTTGCAGCCCATCCCCATACCATAGTTACTGATTTCTTGCTGGTGAGACCCAAATTTGAGAGAAATTTTAGGGTTCAGAACTCAGTCAGAGAGAGAGAGAACAGGGGTACCCAGGTTGGAGTTTCAATTTCCAATTCGGAGGTACCGGCAGTGGAGTGGATGTCCTATTGGGTGAATTATTTTGGAAGGAGGAGAAAAACCGCGCTAAGGTCGAGCTCAAGGTATCAGTGAACTGTTGTAGCATAATTGGTTTGTGTGGTGTTTCCTTTTCTTTCCTTTCTTAGTTCGACATTTGGATTGTATGACTCAAACTGTATTGGGCATAATGCTCTGGTATTGTAATTTTGTGGGTTTGGGTTCTTTGAAAATCTCTATAATTAGTTTGGTATTGCTGACTGTATTAGCTTGGTTGATTTGTATTACACAGTATAATTGGTATGAAATTGGAAACTTTATTATAAGTTTGGGGTTTTAAAATCTGTTACCAGTTGGTGTAAATTTTTGTTTGGATTTATTTTGGAAAATCTGGTATTAGAATGCTCTGGGAATGGGGAGTTGCTGTTGTGTTGGGCTAGTTATAGGCTGTGAAATCAGTGTTGCGTACATATTGTGTTATTTACAGCTTGTGCTATGAGTCCCAACTGTAGGTAGTGAATGTGATAGTGTATGTATTTGCAAGTTTTGAAGCAGGAGGGAGTACATTATATAGCAACACTCTGCAGAATTTTTATTGGTGTGGATGGGATTCGAACCCAGCAGTTGGGTAGGGACTTGTTGAGCAAACTGCCAACAATGAGTCAATAAAATGATCACTCACTATTTATTAATAAATAATAAATAAAGATAATCAATATTTAATTATTATCTAATTAATATTAAATAATAATTAAGTATGAATAAAGTTATTAAATAATAAGGATGATAGTTACTTAATCATTAATGAAATAATGATTAAGTATAAGGGAAATTATTAAGTTAATTATTTATTCTTGGTCCTTAATAAATAATAATAAACACTTAAGGATTTCTTAATAATAATTAAGTGTGTGTAGAATTTGTACATTGAGTATCTAATTAAGGTTGAATAAGGATATCAGTGTAATAATTACTCAATTACCATTAAGGTAAATAGTAACTAAGTAAATAAAAGATTTAGTAAGAGATCAACTACTATTTGGTTATTATCAAATCATGTTAAATTCATTAATTATCTTGCAACTGATAGATAAGGGATTTAACCCACATTTAGAAGGGTACTCATATGATAGGTAACCAGGACTAACTATTATTTATCTTAAATAATAGCTATAGGCCATTAAAATTTTGTTTAGCTGATGGCTAGGTAGTAATTAAATTCGGTGAATTGTTTATAATTACGCAATGCTAATGGATAAACCAACTCTACCAACTGATAGGTTATCCAAAGTCAAGTAATTAAAGCTAAGATTTAATTGTAGCTGAGCAAACAGGCAAGTTCCTAACCCTAAACTTCTTTCATTTTTGCAATTTCTTCTCACTCAATTTTTGCATTGAGCAAGCTTTTAAACCTTATGTATTGTTTTAATTCGTGCAAAAAGGTATATATTGTTGCAAGTTATTCTTTAAGCTTGAATCTTATTTCCGAGCACGCTTTAAGTGGTCTAATTACTTTTAAAATTATTCCACATCTGTATATTTATTGACATTCGCACTCGCGCATTTGATTTCATATAATTATTTAAATTCAGAAATTTTGAACGACTCATGGTTAAGTCTGAACCCTTGTTCGGTCAGGCAAGTATGAATTTATAAAAGCTATCCGAACCAATCAATGGTAAGGATTCTTAGACTGTATGAACACCCCTTTATTTATAGGGGAGTACCCCACGTACCGTATATAAGGTACAAATAGCAGAATTAAATGTTATGCATATACATAGGGTACGCGAGGCTGATCCCCTCAAGTACGTTATTCTGTAGCCAGTAACCAGAGGGTCAACCAGCTATTGACTCCTTTGGAAGTTATCGTTCAAAGTCTATTTGACTATCAATTGTTCGAAAAGAAATTATTGTTCTTGCTTCTGATTTTTCTAATGTTGAAATTCCTTAATATCACTTCATCATGATATATCCTTATTGTCATACTTTTAACTTGCTGGGCAAACTCGTTGCTCATTCTTGCTATATCATGATCTCATTGCAGCTAAACCCGAGACGTCAGGGAAGAACAAAGGGAAGGAAAAGATGAAGTGATAGACTTCATGTAGCAGTAAATAAAATTATGTGTAGTCAATTACTGTAATGTAATTTAATCCCTGATAGTTATTAGGGTACAGATTGTGTATGTGTTTAAGGTTATTTGTATTCTGGGACTAGTAACACCTTGTAATAAACAACGTATGTTTATTTTATTCTGCATTTTAGTTACCATATGTTGTTAGAGGTGAATGTTTGTATTGGATCGTGATGATCGGATCCGGGTATTGGAGACCCGAATTTGGGGGCGTCACAATGGGTCTTTAAGAGAAAGACTGGAGCAGATGGCAAGGTAGAGACCTATAAGGCTCGACTGGTTGCATAAGGTTTCAAACAAAGACAAGGAGTTGACTATGATGAAACCTTCTCACCAGTAGCTATGCTCAAGTCCATTCGGATTTTGCTCGCAATTGCAGCTTATTATGACTACGAGATCTGGTAAATGGACGTGAAAACGACCTTCCTCAATGGAGAGCTTGAGGAGAATGTATATATGATACAGCAAGAGGATTTTGTTTCAACGGTTGGAACAAACCAAGTCTGTAAGCTATAACGATCCATTTATGGATTGAAGCAAGCTTCTCGAAGATGGAACATCCGTTTTGATGAGATAATCAAAAGGTTTGATTTTATCAAAAATGAGGATGAACCTTGTGAAAGTAGTATGCACACAAGCCAATCATATTTGATATGATGTAGCATATACTTTGTAATCTTATTCGGTTATTAAAGGCATTTTACATTATCTACATGGTGCTGTTATATTAAATGTGATAAACCCATAGTTTTGAGCAATGCTTTTAGAATCATGATGGGGATCATGCTAATGAGATCTAAATTCTAGATAGCTCACAAACTAAAATCATTTCTAATCGTTGGATTACTAAAAAGGGGATTAGTGAATCCGGATAGATTAGTACATACGTTGCTTGCTCTTTGGAAGAGGATGATTGATCTCATAATCATTTGTGTGGAGACACTAAAGCAAGTATGTAGGTGCTTATTGGAGAATAAGTACACTGAACGTGGCTCGCTAAGGAATACCTAATGGAGTTTTACTCGCCTGTCAATAGGAATTTGTAATGCCCGTGAATTTTGAACGTCCTTATTAATTAAATCTAATTTAATTTAATGAGTTAACGTTGTGTTCTATTTAAACCAACTTGGGTTAATTGGTGGGAGATGTATAAGATGTGTCTATACTTGTGTTGGCAGGTATGATATAACTATGGTTAAGAAATAACCATATGTGAGTCAAGTGTAGGAATTGGTGTGTAATGGCTAAAATGGCCAAGAGTGGTTAATAACCAAGGTAATTATGAAGGGGCGATAACCATTGTATATCCAAGTGGTTAATAACCAATGTAATTATGGCGGGATAATAATCATTGTGTTTAAACAATGTAATTATGACAAGATAATAACCAATGTCTAATAACCAATGAAGAATGGTTAATAACTAATGGATAATTAAGATTTTGCGAAAAGACTATTTTAACCTTAAAAGAAGTTGGGTAATGATTAAAATACCCTTGAGGAAGTTGCTAGGAAGCTTCCTATTATTGATGAATTGATCAAATTGCCCTTGCCTAGTCATGATTAATGACTATTTTGTCCATGGTCTCTACTTTCCTATAAATAGGACCCCTCACCAATGATAGTAGGGGTTGGTTCATTTATTATTCACCAAGTATAGAGAGTAAGAGCTTAGAGAGAAAAAGAGAGTGAGATTAGCATAGTTCATGCATCTCAAGTTCATCACATACTTTGGTAGATCAATGAGAGTAGCTACAAGATCAAGGTGAAACCCTAAACCATTTCCTTCTTTTTTCTTACTTTGTTTTATTTTCATAGTTTTTGAGAGATTTTGTTCTAAGACTCAAGAATCATTAGATCTTCATGCTTCATGTATAGATCTAATCCTCTTGAGTGTTAGAATGGAGATTCAAAGGAAGAAAAGAAACTTATGTTCTTAAAGGGTAAAAACCCTAGCTTTTCTTCACTTGGATCACCCATAACTTGAGATCTACAACTTGGATTTGTGATCCGTTGAAAGAGGGTGCTAGGTACATGAGTTAGCTAGTAAACCCAAGTGGTAGAACACAAATCCAATAATTTTTGAAGCCTTGGAGGCTATTTTCCCAAAACAGTCCAGCTATAAAACTTAAAGCTTTAAAACCCTAAAAGCTTGTTGTCCTCATTTTTCCAAAGGTTGTTTCGGCCAGTTATAGATCTGTTAAAAATCTGGAAAAAATCACAGAGGTACCTTAAGAAGTATCTACAAGAAGCAAAAAGAATGAACAAGTTTCGATGTGTACATTTTGTGTAATGGCTTTTACCGTGAAGGACTCCTAAATATTCATACCCGGATTTCTCACTGTGTGTACCTTGAAAACATATGAAATTTTTACAGTATGGTTATGCATGTTATGAGAGTGTACCCTGAAAATTGCATAATTTGCTGAGCAAACCTTGATTTATGAAAAATGTAACAAAATTCGGAAGTTTTGAGTACTTTAAAAATAGTAAATCACTTTCTAAAATTCCAGGAAAATTTGTGGATCATTGTTGAATCTTATGCTATCCAGATCCAGAGGATAATAATTTTTAGAACCTATTTGCTATTTTTCATAATAATATTATAGTTATGGTTAAAAAAAAATAAATGGTTAAATGATGTCATAAATAAGAAAAATGTGATTTTTAAGCTTGGATACTCCTAATATTATATATTATGACTATTGAGGGGTATTTTGGTAATATTTAATGAGAAATAATATTTCTTTTATGGGTAGTAAAGAAGTTGTTTAATAAAGGGTAAAACAATTAGAATAAATTGTTTATTCGCCTACTAACTTATTAAAATATTACTATGATATTTGTAATATAAGAATTCGATATTTTTAAGTAAACAAAGAAATATTAAGATTAAAACTTTATGAAAATATTATTGAATGGGTAATAATATTTATTTTAAGCATTAATAAATGATTAAGATATTATTAAAATGGCTAATAATATTAGATTAAAATATTATTAATGATATGAGAATTAAAATATTATTAAAAGATTAATAAAATTAGATTAAAGTATTATTGGATGATTAAAATATTATTAAGATGTTAATAACATTAGTAAACGAATAAAAGTGTTATTAGTGGACTAATAATACCAAGAGGTGAATTGAATATTATCAGGATTGATAATATTAAGTGTCTTATAGGATTTACGATAGTTTATTAACTTATGTGTGCTATGTGATTTGCTTAATTGCTAAATAAATAGCATAAGTAAGCGTATCGATATACAACTACGCAGTACTAATTGGTAGATCGACGTTATCAATGTTAGGTTCTTCAAGGCCAATTAGTTAAAGTTAGAATTATTTGTAGCTGAGCAGACAGGCAAGTTCCCTAACTCAAACTCGAGTTATTATTTTTGAAGCATGTTAGTGAATAATTATTGTTGATTATTCACATCTATACAGGTTATTGAGATTCACACCTTGTACAATTGAATTCCTATTCTATTGTTATTGAATTGTGAATTAGATTAAAGTTCTTTCAAGCATGAACTGTTTATGAGGTAGATCTATGCTATTTGTATCAGCTAGATCAATCAGGTCTAAATTTGTTGAATCAAAGGTATTTTAAAAGATGTTCTTATTAAATTGTTATGGTAAGAACTCTTGGCTGAGGAAAGGATAAATTTGATTAAGGCATGATATCAATGCTGGTTTATTAAGTGTTTATGCATAAATCACGGGGTATGAAAGGCTGATCCCCTTGATTACCAAAACTTTTTAAGAGGTCCAGTTTAAATGCTGAGAACCTTGGTGTCTATGGTTATTTTCAACCACTCAGTAATTGTCATTCAATTATTCGAATATTCAATTGTTGACTATTAATTCATGTTTCTTCACAATTTTATACTGTCGTTGAACATTGAAAGCGAAACTTTCTTCTATTCATGATATATCTCCCTTGTGTATAAACTTGCTAAGCAAACTAGTTGCTTACCCTTACTATATCATGATCTTTATTTCAACTAAGGCAGAAACGTCTAAAGGGGACAAAGGAAAAGGGAAGGTGCAAGAGTAGTTGCCTGATATGGCTTATGTACTAGTTTATCTTAAATGTTATTTGGTTATGTGAACTCTTATTGTATTAAGGGTATGTTTTAAGTTAAGGTTAAAGAACCTTGGAACCATGATTGTAAGACTTTATTACTATTTCGATAGACATTGTATGTTTATTATTCCGCATTAGTTAGAAAGTATGTTTGTTGTTGAGTATCGTGAACACCGAATTCAAGGTTAGGAAACCCGGATTTGGGGGTGTCACAGGTTGGTATCAGAGCTATAGGTTATAACCCTTAGGAGAAAGAGTCCTTAGGCTATAACCTGAGAGAATGTAGAGGAATAGAAGGGGATATAACTCATATAGAGTTATTTTTGGGTAGAAATTTATTATGATCTTAAAATTGAGGATTTGGATCATACGTTGGTGTTATTAAGCTTGAGGATAATTTGAGGAATGTGTATTGATGAGATAATATGATAAAGTGAAGACCATTAAGTATGGACGATCCATTGTAAACTAGAGTTATAGATATTCGAGGTAATTAGATTAATCATTTGATGCTATTGATCAATTCTGTGGCTATTGATCAATTTTTGTGGCTATTCATTAGATAAGATATTGGAGTAATGTGGTATGGAGTTTCTTTATGATGAAAAAAGGGTACCTTAGAATCTGTTGGGTTAAGGTTTGCAAGAAGGAAATGATTGATTCGATAAATAATGAATATATCGATATTTTGAAGTGTTAGTTAAGTTATTAAGCTTTACTGTGGAATGCCAGGTGAGACAAAGGTAATGGACTCATATAGAGTTGTTAAGCAAAAGTTGAGAGTATTGAGATGAATGATGTTATATGCAAAAAAAAATAAATTTAAGAGATGACTAATGGCAATTTAGATTGTTTTGATGATTAAAAAGGAGAGACAACGGAGAGATTATAAGAAATGAACCAAGGGTAGATTTAGTGTCTGATCTGGAAAAAGTATCTAGAGATGGAATTGAATGATGAGATAATGGAAATCTCTAAGGAGGATCAATTGGAGCCCGATATAAGGAATAGATGGAGGAAATGAAAGAAAAAAAGGTTAAGTTTGAGAGTTATAAGACCTTTGTGAGTCGTAATGAATGAAGAATAGTGGTCAATGTATATGTACTATTATATCTATGCATGTAAGAAATGTGAATCTCAGTTTTTGTACAGCTAGCAGTATATCTGTTGTAAGTCTCAACTTTGTGTAAGTTGTGGAATAGTTATGTGAATCCCATCTTGTTGTTAGTAACAGAGGGATAAGTGGATATCAGGAATGCTATATGATGTAAGTAGTACGAGGTACTAAGATGAGCTTATTAGTATTTATTAAAGGTGCCTTGAGGTGATATGATAATGATACATCCCCACTTTTCAGATCTAGGGGAATGTAGTTCTTATTAATCCCATCTTTTGTGTCTTAATGGGATAGTTAACATTTATAGGAATATGCCGAAATTATAAGTGATTAACACACTAAGGGGTGTATGAATATAAACGTGGTATTATTATTACATGATTGATTGTGATCGATTTGTGCTTTGACTCTTAAATGATAACATCGGTAGAATTTTGCATGATGTGTAAAACAAGAACGATTTATGTAAGGTTTTGTTTAGAACAAACAATGTCGTCAAGGAGACAACCCCGATACACAAGGGTGGAAGAGTCAGTGAATAACGAGGAGGGTCAGACTGACCCCAAGAGGACCTTTGCGAACTTGTTAGAGGAAACGATGCAAGGCAGTTCAGCCATTGCGGTTGTTCGGCCATGAAGTCACATGACGAACTTTACAGGTTTCAAATTACTAGGACCACCGGAGTTTCGTGGGAATACGGATCCGAGTGAAGCCCAAACATGGGTAAAAGAAATGGAGAAAGTTTTCAAGGTCGCAAGAGTGACCGAGGACTAGAAGACTTCGTTTGCCACTTTCATGAGGAAGGGTGAGTCAAATTACTAGTGGAAGGCGAATAGAAGCCGAGCTGGGGAAGGCACAACTGCGTGGACTCGTTTTAAGGAGCTGTTTTTTTAAAATTACTTTCTAGAAAGCACGCAGGCAAGTATGGAGATAAAGTTCTTGGGACTGAAGCAAGATGATATGTCGGTAGCAGAGTACGCAACGAAGTTTAACGAATTAGCTAGGTTTGCTCCACACCAAGTGGACACCGGAGCTAGGCGAGCGAAGAAATTTGAACAAGGGTTGAAGCCCTGGGCGTATAGTAAGGTTGTGGTTTTGCAGATCAACACATTTCCTACGTTACTTAAGGAATCAATCGTTGCTGAGGAGGAAATAAAGCGTTGACAAAGCACAACCAAGATCAGAAAAGCCACGATGGTCACAAGGAAGGTAGCCGTGGGGGAAGTAACCCGAATAAAAGGAAAGGGATCGATAGCCAATCTTGCGGAGGCAACAAGTCTGGAGGAGAGGTTAAGAAGGGTAATAAGTGCAATAATTGTGGAAAGAATCACTCGGGGAAATGTCCGAAGGGCAAAGGGATTTGCTACAACAGTGGGAAATAGGGGCACAAGGATGGAAACGACGGAGGAAGTAACTCCAATAAGAGGATGTAAACTGAGCGTAGATTTAATTCCGATATGACTAGGAGAATTTGATGCAATTTTTGGAATGGATTGGTTGTCTAGCCACAAGGCTGTAATTGATTGTAAGAAGAAGTGCGTACACCTGAAGACTCCGAATAAGTCGAAGGTTGTATTTTACGGTAGTAAATCGCGGAGACAATCTTGTTGTCTGACGATGATGCAAGCGAAGAGATTGTTAAGGAAGGGTTGTATATGTTATCTGGCTCACATGGTTGATACTCAGAGAATAAGAGGTGAGGTGGGTCAGATACCGGTTGTAAGGGAATTTCCAGATATTTTCCCAGATGAGTTACCGGGTTTACCACCGGATAGAGAGGTCGAGTTTGTAATTGATTTGGTACCGGGAACCGCACCGATCTCAAAGGCACCATACAGGATGGCACCGATGGAGATGAAAGAACTGATGGTTCAATTGCAGGAGCTACTAGATAAAGGGTATATTCGTCCGAGTGTATCTCCGTGGGGAGCGCCAGTTCTGTTCGTAAAGAAGAAGGATGGATCGTTAAGGCTCGGTATTGACTACAGGGAATTGAACAAGGTTACGATTAAGAACAAGTATCCGCTGCCCATAATTAATGATTTGTTTGATCAATTGAAGGGAGCAAAATACTTTTCAAAGATTGACTTGAGAACGGGATATCACCAACTAAAGGTGAGGCGGGAGGATATTCCAAAGACAACATTCAGAACTCGATATGGGCACTTCGAGTTTCTGGTTATGTCATTTGGACTGACAAATGCACCAGCGGCATTCATGGATATGATGAACAGAGTGTTCAAGCAGTACTTGGACAAGTTCGTGGTAGTATTCATCGATGACATCTTGGTGTATTCAGTGATAGAGGAAGAACATGTTGAACATCTAAGGATTACTTTGGAGGCATTAAGAAGGGAGAAGCTGTACGCGAAGTTTTCGAAGTGTGAATTTTGGTTGCAATCTAGGACACGTCATTGACTGGAATGGTGTTTCAGTAGACCCAGTAAAGGTGGAAGCCATTATCAACTGGGAGCAGCCGAAGACGCCAACGGAGATCAGGAGTTTCCTAGGGTTAGCAGGATACTATCGGAGATTCATCCAAGATTTTTCGAAGATAGCACCGTTGACCAATCTAACCAGAAAGACGGTAAAGTTCGTTTGGACGGAGAAGTGCGAGGAGAGTTTCATAGAATTGAAGAAGAGACTTAGCCAAGCACCAGTGTTGACTTTACCGGACGACACTAGAGGTTTTGTTATATACAGTGATGCGTCACACAAAGGTCTTGGTTGTGTACTAATGCAGCATGGCAAGGTCATTGCGTATGCTTCACATCAACTGAAGGACTAAGAGAAGGGATACCCAACTCATGATCTGGAGTTGGCAGTAGTAGTATTCGCTTTGAAGATTTGGAGGCACTATTTATATGGAGAGAGGTGCGAGATACATACAGATCACAAAAGTCTGAAATATATCTTCACTCAGAAGGAGCTGAATATGAGGCAGTGCCGATGGTTAGAATTGATCAAGGATTATGACTGTGAGATTCTGTATCATCCGGGCAAAGCAAACGTAGTGGCAGATGCCCTGAGTAGGAAGGGCAGAGAGAAATTAATGAGGCTTACAACTCAGGCAGAGTTGATAAAGGAGTTCGAACGTCTGGAATTGGAGGTTAAGTATCCGATGGAGACGGATGGGAAACTGTTTACAGTGACAGCGAGCCCGACCCTGCTGGATCAGATTAAGGAGGCTCAAGAAAAGGATGAGGATTGTGATGCAATAAAGAAACGAATTGCCGAAGGCGAGGAGCTTAAGTATAAGATTGATAGCACTGGATTGCTAAGATTTGAAGGGAGAGTCTGGGTACCGTTGGATCTGAAATTGAGGGAAGAAATCCTTCAGGAAGCTCACAACACGAAGTACTCAGTACATCCCGGGAGCACAAAGATGTACCAGGATTTGCGATGAAATTTTTGGTGCTCGAATATGAAACGAGAAGTGGCAGAGTGCGTCAGCCGATGTCTGACATGCCAGCGGATTAAAGCAGAGCACCAACGACCGAGCGGACTACTTCAACCACTAGAGATTTCGGAGTGGAAGTGGGAGCACATCACAATGGACTTTGTGGTGGGACTGCCACCAACTCATAAGGGTTTAGACGCCATCTGGGTAATTGTGGATCGTCTAACCAAGTCTGCTCATTTTCTGCCAATCAAGATACGGTACAATCTGGAGCAATTAGCAAAACTTTATGTGAAAGAGATAGTGTCACGATATGGGGTGCCGGTATCAATTGTATCTGATAGAGATCCGCGCTTCACGTCGAATTTTAGGAAAAGTCTGCTGGCAAGAATGGGAATGCAGTTGAGGTTGAGTACAACGTATCATCCTCAAACCGACGGCCAGAGCGAGCAAATGATTCAGACCTTAGAAGATATGCTTCGGGCAGTCGTGATGGATTTAAAGGGCAGCTGGGATGACCATTTACCACTGGTGGAGTTTGCTTACAATAATAGCTATCACGCCAGTATCGACATGCCACCGTACGAAGCGCTATATGGAAGGAAATGTCGAACCCCGATGTGTTGGGACGAGGTTGGGGAGCGAAGATTGTTGGGACCAAAAATGGTGCAACAGACTACAGACATTGTGCGGCTGATCAGAAACCGTTTGGTAGCAGCTCAAGATCTCCAGAAGAAATATGCCGACTTACATCGTCAGAAGCGGGACTTTGAAGTTGGTAGCTTTGTATTTTTGAAGGTATCTCCTTGGAAAGGAAAGATCCGGTTTGGGAAGAAGGGCAAATTGAGCCCTAGGTTCATAGGACCATTCGAGATTTTGAGGCGAATCGACGAGGTGGCGTACGAGGTAGCGTTACCTCCTGAACTTGTGCACATTCACAACGTATTTCATGTGTCAGTGTTGCGGCCGTATAAACCAGGCTATAAGCACGTTATCTCCTATGAACCAATCCAAGTCGAGAAGGACTTAACGTATGAGGAAGTTCTTGTCCAGATTCTCGATAGAAAGGAACAGAAGCTGAGAAACAAGACCATCCATTCCGTCAAAGTTCTCTGGAGGAATCACGCAGTCGAAGAAGCTACGTGAGAACTCGAAGAGAAAATGAAAGCGAATTATCCGTTTTTATTTGAGTAACCCTATTTTTGCAATTCCGAGGACGGAATTTTTATAAGAGGGGAGGGATGTAATGCCCGTGAATTTTGAATGTCCTTATTAATTAAATCTAATTTAATTTAATGAGTTAACATTGTGTTCTATTTAAACCAACTTGGGTTAATTGGTGGGAGATGTATAAGATGTGTCTATACTTGTGTTGGCAGGTATGATATAACTATGGTTAAGAAATAACCATATGTGAGTCAAGTGTAGGAATTGGTGTGTAATGGCTAAAATGGCCAAAAGTGGTTAATAACCAAGGTAATTATGAAGGGACGATAACCATTGTATATCCAAGTGGTTAATAACCAATGTAATTATGGCGGGATAATAATCATTGTGTTTAAACAATGTAATTATGACAAGATAATAACCAATGTCTAATAACCAATGAAGAATGGTTAATAACTAATGGATAATTAAGATTTTGCGAAAAGACTATTTTAACCTTAAAAGAAGTTGGGTAATGATTAAAATACCCTTGAGGAAGTTGCTAGGAAGCTTCCTATTATTGATGAATTGATCAAATTGCCCTTGCCTAGTCATGATTAATGACTATTTTGCCCATGGTCTCTACTTTCCTATAAATAGGACCCCTCACCAATGATAGTAGGGGTTGGTTCATTTATTATTCACCAAGTATAGAGAGTAAGAGCTTAGAGAGAAAAAGAGAGTGAGATTAGCATAGTTCATGCATCTCAAGTTCATCACATACTTTAGTAGATCAAGGAGGGTAGCTACAAGATCAAGGTGAAACCCTAAACCATTTCCTTCTTTCTTACTTTATTTTATTTTCATAGTTTTTGAGAGATTTTGTTCTAAGACTCAAGAATCATTAGATCTTCATGCTTCATGTATAGATCTAATCCTCTTGTTAGAATGGAGATTCAAAGGAAGAAAAGAAACTTATGTTCTTAAAGGGTAAAAACCCTAGCTTTTCTTCACTTGGATCACCCATAACTTGAGATCTACAACTTGGATTTGTCATCCGTTGAAAGGGGGTGCTAGGTACATGAGTTAGCTAGTAAACCCAAGTGGTAGAACACAAATCCAATAATTTTTGAAGCCTTGGAGGCTATTTTCCCAAAACAGTCCAGCTATAAAACTTAAAGCTTTAAAACCCTAAAAGCTTGCTATCCTCATTTTTCCAAAGGTTGTTTCAGCCAGTTATAAATCTGTTACAAATCTGGAAAAAATCCCAGAGGTACCTTAAGAAGTTATCTACAAGTAGCAAAAAGAATGAACACGTTTCGATGTGTACATTTTGTGTAATGGCTTTTACCGTGAAGGACTCCTAAATATTCATACCCGTATTTCTCACTGTGTATACCTTGAAAACATATGAAATTTGTACAGTATGTTTATGCATGTTATGAGAGTGTACCCTGAAAATGTCAGAATATTCTGAGCAAACTTGATTTATGAAAAATGTAACAAGATTCGGAGGTTTTGAGTACTTTAAAAATAGTAAATCATTTTCTAAAATTCCAGGAAAATTTGTGGATCATTGTTGGATCATATACTATCCAGATCCAGAGGATAATAATTTTTAGAACCTATTTGCTATTTTTCATAATAATATTATAGTTATGGTTAAAAGAAAATAAATGGTTAAATGATGTCATAAATACGAAAAATGTGATTTTTAAGCTTGGATTCTCCTAATATTATATATTATGACTATTGAGGGGTATTTTGGTAATATTTAATGAGAAATAATATTTATGACCTTTTATGGGTAGTAAAGGAGTTGTTTAATAAAAGGGTAAAACAATTAGAATAAATTGTTTATTCGCCTAATAACTTATTAAAATATTACTATGATATTTGTAATATAAGAATTCGATATTTTTAAGTAAACAAAGAAATATTAAGATTAAAACTTTATGGAAATATTATTGAATGGGTAATAATATTTATTTTAAGCATTAATAAATGATTAAGATATTATTAAAATGGTTAATAATATTAGATTAAAATATTATTAATGATATGAGAATTAAAATATTATTAAGAGATTAATAATATTAGATTAAAGTATTATTGGATGATTAAAATATTATTAAGATGTTAATAACATTAGTAAACGAATAAAAGTGTTATTAGTGGACTAATAGTACCAAGAGGTGAATTAAATATTATCAGGATTGATAATATTAAGTGTCTTATAGGATTTACGATAGTTTATTAACTTATGTGTGCTATGTGATTTGCTTAATTGCTAAATAAATAGCATAAGTAAGCGTATCGATATACAACTACGCAGTACTAATTGGTAGATCGACGTTATCAATGTTAGGTTCTTCAAGGCCAATTAGTTAAAGCTAGAATTATTTGTAACTGAGCAGACAGACAAGTTCCCTAACTCAAACTCGAGTTATTATTTTCGAAGCATGTTAGTGAATAATTATTGTTGATTATTCACATCTATACTGGTTATTGAGATTCGCACCTTGTGCAATTGAATTCCTATTCTATTGTTATTGAACTGTGAATTAGATTAAAGTTCTTTCAAGCATGAACTGTTTATGAGGTAGATCTATGCTATTTGTATCAGCTAGATCAATCAGGTCTAAATTTGTTGAATCAAAGGTATTTTAAAAGCTGTTCTTATTAAATTGTTATGGTAAGAACTCTTGGCTGAGGAAAGAATAAATTTGATTAAGGCATGATATCAATGCTGGTTTATTAAGTGTTTATGCATAAATCACGGGGTATGAAAGGCTGATCCCCTTGATTACCAAAACTTTTTAAGAGGTCCAGTTTAAATGCTGAGAACCTTGGCAAATGTCTATGGTTATTTTCAACCACTCAGTAATTGTCATTCAATTATTCGAATATTCAATTGTTGACTATTAATTCACGTTTCTTCACAATTTTATATTGTCGTTGAACATTGAAAGAGAAACTTCTTCTATTCATGATATATCTCCCTTGTGTATAAACTTGCTAAGCAAACTAATTGCTTACCCTTGCTATATCATGATCTTTATTTCAGCTAAGGCAGAAACGTCTAAAGGGGACAAAGGAAAAGGGAAGGTGCAAGAGTAGTTGCCTGATATGGCTCATGTACTAGTTTATCTTAAATGTTATTTGGTTATGTGAACTCTTATTGTATTAAGGGTATGTTTTAAGTTAAGGTTAAAGAACCTTGGGACCATGATTGTAAGACTTTAATATTATTTCGATAGACATTGTATGTTTATTATTCCGCATTAGTTAAAAAGTATGTTTGTTGTTGAGTATCGTGAACACCGAATTCGAAGTTAGGAAACCCGGATTTGGGGGTGTCACAGAATTCCTCTAGTGATAGTAGTACAAGTGATCATTGGACTTGAGATCATCATAATATCTTGTGTATGATAAGTTATACTTTGACATGTACCTTAAGACACTTAGGATATATCAAATGGTATGATTGGGTATAATAAGTTATACATGGAGATAGGTGAATGATCAACAAAGAATCTACCACTTCTAGTAAAAGGAGAGAATTTCCTATGTGATTCGATAAATGACGACTCAGAAGTCTTTAGCCAAAGCAGAATGAAATTAGAAAGGAGTTTCTAATTTGCATTATCAAAGTTGTTCATTTGAGAATCGAAATACATATAATTACATAAAATAAGACTTGACAGTAATTCCATGTCTTATATTTAATTGGAATATTGTATGGTAGAAGGATTGAATTATACGGTAACTATTCACTGAAAAGTTCTTTTGTGATTGATGTTGAAATCTATATTATCTGGAAAGTCGTTGATCGATAAGGGAGCTTACCCTTATTGTAGAATAAATATTATTTATTTAAATAAATTAAATAGTTTAATTTATTTATTTAAATAAGATTAGAATTGTTCTAATTGATTTATTCACAACCGGTTTAATATGGAGAACCTAAAGGGTCACACCGCAAAAGAAAAATATTTGTTTAAGAAGTAAATGGCATAATTGTAATAATAAGTTAAGTGTATTTAATTTAATCTATGGAGATAGAATAAATTAAATAGCTTAATATTTATTATTTAATATTTTGGAAATATTAAATATAAATTAATAAGTGGAGTCTTATTATTATTATTACCATTACTATTATTTAATTCCTAATAGGGATTGAGAATTAATTAATAGAAGTACTCTCTCATAAATTACTAATTGGATTAGGAGTTTAATTAATTAAAGGAGTTTAATTAAAATAAAAACCCTAATCCTAAATAGTTTAGGAGGGTTCCCTATATCTATAAATAAGAGGAGTCTTATCATGATTTAGGGTTAGACAGTTAGACTGTTAGACAGTTAGACAGTAACACACTCTTCCATAAGAATTGGAGAGAGGGTACTTGCAATTTCTATAGAGATAAAAACTAGGATTTTGCCAACACCCATCTTCTTGAACAACTATTATTCCTTGGTGGATCACCTCTAGAGGCCAAACATTTGGGTGGCTAACGTTGATCAAAGGAAGGAATTTAATCGGTGAAATTCGAGAAGAACGCGAAGGATTTGGAGGTGAACTCGTACCTGTGGAAACATGGTTCTACAAGGGTATGATTCTCATACTTTATATCTTTCGTTTAATTGATAATTGAGCACATGGATGATCATGGTGATGGTTTGTATAAAAAATTTTAAAATCCGTTTTATCGCGCTTTCGCACTATTTATGTAATTTGATTGCATGTTCGCGTTATATACAAACCTAACAGTGGTATCAGAGACTAACCTTGTGTTAATTATCGATTATGATGATTCCATGTATGTATGGTATGCGATTGGATCGAAATTTTTGGGCAGAACCTGTTTTTGCTGAATCTGCTACGCGGCGCAGCTGCGCCGACTCCAGTTTATTCTGGAGCGCAGCTGTGCCCAAACCCAGAAAGTCATTTCTGGGGCTCAGCGCAGCTGCGCCGTTTCCTAGTTCATTCTGGGCGCAGCTGCGCCGGACAGCAGAATCCGAAAAATAATTTTTCCTTCAATTAAAATAAATGGTTTATTTAATTGATATAAGTTTAGAATAAAAGAGTTTATTCACATATGGAATAGGATTTCATGTTTCCTAGAATAAAGGAGTTTATTCACATATGGAATAGGATTCCATGTTTCCTTAAAAATAAAGATGTTTATTTTGATAAGGAATATGATTCAACATATTTTATTTTCCAACAATTTTAAGTTAAAATAAAAGAGTTTGTTTTAAACTTGAAATTGGATTCCATGTTAATTGAAATAAAAGAGTTTATTTTGATTTGGAATTTGATTAAAAATAAAGGAGTTTATTTTTATTCAAAATTGGATAAAATAAATAAGTTTATTATGATTTAAATTTTGATTAGAATAAAGGAGTTTATTTTATTTCAAAATTGGATTTCTAGTAAACTTTTAATTGCCCATTAATTGATATCAATGCATATATAGAATGGTTTTATTATTCATAAGATGAATGTTATTTATTGATACATATGGAGATATGTATGATAATAAATAGGGATTGATTTTGGACTATTGACCAATGTGTGATTGGATTTATTTTAGTGGATGCTTGAATGAATGGGTTTTTATAAATGGGGTTTATGTACCTCGTCTTCTCTAATTTTTCTTAATGTAAATTCTATCTCCCTCCTATGTACTTCCCCTTGACTGCTGATCAAGGTTTCTATTTATTGTAAATAGTTTATGTAATAGTTTTAGTTAGAATTACTTGAAGAATTGGAGATAAAGGAGCAAGGAGCGCATGAAGACCCATTTGTAATGGAGCCCGGGTTTAAATGTAATAGTTATATTTAAATTTTATTCTTGCACCCTAGGTTTGACCTTTTGGTTCACTTGGTGGCTCTAGTGAACCAAACTAGAATAAAAGTCCATAATCAATTCGGGTAGAATATAGTATTCTATATGTGCATGCTTACTATGTATATATTATATATTATACAACATGCTTCGCATGTTAAATAATATGACGCGTAATTTATATATATGTGCATGCGCGCTAAACAAGATGAGACAAATAATAACAAACCCCTCAAAGTAATTATATTAAGTCCTAAGCGTTCAAAGATATTTAGAATATCGAACGTCGCCTTTTAGCATGGTAAAGTGATAGAGTATTAAATATTTAATATGAGTTTGTTGTGTCACCACAAGGCAAGTATTAAATATTTAAGATGTTGCCTTATCACATTTGATGCTTATTGAGGAATTGAACATTACTGTTTTGTTGTGTCACCACAAGGACAGTATTTTTCTCTTCACATATATGGAAGTGCTAGGTTGGACTTAACTTGGATAATTTTGATTCGGATGTGTCACCATTTGATCAAAATAATCTAAGAGGCAAAAGACAAGGAGTTACATAGTGATGTAATTGACAATAGTTGTCTACCTATTTATTTATATATCATTTGTTGTGTCACCACAAGGCTATATACATTTGAAATGGGATCCTTATTCTCACTAGCAAATCTTTAATTAGATATGCCGAACTATATAGGGAGGGTAATATAGTTTGATGAAAATAGTGGGAGATACCAATTTAAATAAAGACCTAATTTATTTTGGTAATTAATTAAATGAATGTATGCTAAAATGTTGTTAAAATTACAAATTCATTTATAGAATTTTACGATGTCTAATTCGCTATCACTGCATAGCATATTAGATGCTAATTAATGGGGCCGTATTAAACGGACTGGTTAAGAAATTTGAGAATAGTTCTCAAGGCTAAAAAGTTATCTTATGTCTTTAATACGCCTATCCCTACAATGGTTGCAGACAATGCCTCTGAGGAAGAGATTGCTACTTTTAGAAAGTGGCAAGATGATGCACAGTTGGCTCAATGCATCATGCTCGCATCCATGAGTAACGAGCTTCAGCGTCAGCATGAAACTATGGATGCTCCTACTATACTCCTGCACCTTCAAGGAGTTGAAGGGTGAGGAAAGTAGGACTATTAGATATCAGATATCTAAGGAGCTTTTTCGATCTAGAATGACCGATGGCACTACAGTACAGACATATGTCCTAAAATGATCAATCTGATTGAACAATTAGGACAACTGGGTTTTAATGGATGGAGAGTTGATCCAAGATTTGATCTTGCAATCACTTCTGGACTCTTTCTCACAAATTGTTGTGAATTTCCACATGAACAAGCCATATGTCAGCCTGCCTGAGTTGCTTAAACATGTTGAAAACAGTAAAGAGTCACTTTCCAACCAAGAAAGACCAAGTCTTACTGCTAGATGATTCTTTCAGGAAGCGGAAGAGGGCCAAAGGATCTTCTTAAAAGAAGAACAATTCAAAGAAAGTAAAAGGAAAGGCAAAAACAAAGGATAATAAGAACAAGACTAATGCAGATAGCAAAGGAGTTTGCTTCCACTGCAATAAGCCTGAATACTAGAAAGGAAACTGTAAGGAGAATCTTACAGAGGCTAACCAGAAGAAGCTTAGTGAAGCTTCGGTTACAGATATAAGTTTGTTCATGATTAAAAATAAATCTTTCTGTAAGTCAAGGTTCTACTTGGGTATTGGATACCGGCTGTAGTTCTCACGTATGCAATCCAATGCAGAGACTAAGCAGAAGTAGAAAGCTAAACTAAGAGTAAGTAATCTTATGTGTGGGAATGGAGCAAAGATTGCTGCATTAGCCATAGGAACTTATAGTTTAGCATTGCCTACGGGCAAGTCTATTAAGTTAATAAATTGTTATTATGTTCCAGTTCTCATTTGAAATATTAGAACTTTTGTTGTTGGACAAGAAAGGTTCTGATATTATATTTAAGAACAATTGTTGTTCTATTTATAATGATAATATTTTGTTTGAAACTGGAAGATTACTTGATAGACTTTGTATACTTGACTTATATGAAAAGTATTTTGCAAATTGAATAAACTAATAAAAGAAAAAGAAGATGATCATTCAAAGAGTTGAATATGTGTATTTGATGAAATACAAGTTTGAATCATTTGAAAGGTTCAAAGAATTCAGAAGTGAAATATATTAACAAAGTATTAAAATTCTTTGATAAGATCGAGGAAAGAATACTTGTGCAATGAGTTTCTAGATCATCTCAAAATGGTATTTTCTTATAATGAACACCTCCTGATATGCAATAGTTGATTGGTGTATCTAAAAGGAGAAATTGTATCTTGTTGGACATGGTGCAGTCCATAATGATTTTTACCGACATTCTAGTATCCATCTGAGGTTATGCCCTAGAAACGGCTGCATATCTACAAAATAAGGTAACCTCAAAAATCCGAGCCTAAGACTCCATAAAGTTATGGATAGGGAAGATTCTTACTCTTAAGTATGTTAAGATAAGGGGTTGTCCAGCTTATGTGAAAAAGATTTCAAAGATAAGTTTGGGACAAAATCTGACAAGTGCAGACTTGTGGAATATCCTAAAGAAAGTTTAGGGTATTATTACTATAATCCTACACGCTGCCTTCTTAGATAAAGATGTTTATCATTGAAGGAGCTAGTGGGAGGGTAATAGATCTTGAAGGAGTTCAAGAACCACAAAGCACTTTAAGTCAAACCGAGGAACCTGTAGATAGACCTATTGTACCACAACCGAATCGTAAATCTGGAAGAGTACCGAAGATACTTGGGAGGTATGGATTCATCATAGAGGATGATGATAAGGTACGCATCATAGAAGATGATGATCCAGTTATATACGATGAGGCTATAAGTAGAAGACACTCAGAGAAATAGCAGATGGCCATGAAATCCGAAATGGACTCCATGTATGAGAACCAAGTATAGACTCTGGTTACTTCACAAAAGGGCATAGTCCCTAGAGTGTGAATATGGGTCTTTAAGATAAAGACTGGGGCAAATGGCAAGGTGGAGACCTATAAGACCAGACCTGTTTAAAAGGTTTCAAATAAAGTCAAGAAGTTGACTGTGATAAAACCTTATTACCGGGTAATGCTCAAGTCCATTTGGATTTTGCTTGTGATTGCAGCTTATTACGAAATCTGGCAAAATGGATGTGGAGACGTCCTTCCTCAATGAAGGCTTGAGGAGAATGTATGTATGATACAGCCAGAGTAATTTGTTTCAAAGGTTGAAGCAAATCATGTATAAGATGCAACGATCCATTTATGGATTGAGGCCAACTTCTCAAAGATAGAACATTTATTTTGATGAGACAATCAAAAGAGTTTGATTTTATCAAAAACGAGAATGAACCTAGTGTGTACAAAAGGTCAGTGGGAGCACTGTGACATTCCTAGTATTATATGTTGATATATTACTGATAAGGAATGACACACAAATGCTACAATCAGTAAAGATAAAATTGTCTAAACATTCCTCCATGAATAACTTGGGAGGAGCATCCTATAAATTGGGGATATAAATCTATATAGATAAATTTAAAAGGATGTTCGGCTTGACCCAATGAACGTATATTCATTCGATGCTAAAGGCATTTAGCATGGCAAACTCCAAGAGAGGTCTCATGATGATGAGCCATGGAGTGTATCTCTCTAAAATTGTCCCCAATTGAAAGAGAGATCGCATGAGTTACTATCATGTATGCAATGAATATACAAGGCCTAATGTTGATCAGTCATATTCTGGAGAAGATCACTGTAAGACAGTGATAAACATCTTTAGGTACTTAACTGGTACTAAAGATGTGATCATGATTCATGGTAGGTCTGAATTAAAACTAGAAAGCTAAACAGACTCAAGTTTTTCAGACTGACCAAGACGATAACAAATCCACTTTAAGGTAAATTGTTACCTTGAAAGGTGGTGCAGTGAATTGGAAAGGTTCCAAATAGCAAAGTATATAGCTGTAAATGAAGGTGCAAGTTTGATTGTTTGGATGAAAAAGTTCATTACAGAACTAGGAATAGTTCCTAAGTCTCATCTTGGATTCAAACATGTGTTGCGGCACTTTCATTTGATTAGTGGAATTATTGAAAGAGGATAAGTCACTATAGAGATAGTGGACTCTCAAGAACAACATTGCATATCCATTTATTGAAGCTTTATCCAAACAGCAGGATGATCGTCACTTAGAGAAGAAGGGTATTAGATACCATGACGATTGGCTTTAGTGCAAGTGGGAGATTGAAAGTAGTATGCACACAAACCAATCATATTTGATATGATGTAGCATATACTTTGTAATCTTATTCGGTTATTAAACGCATTTTACATTATCTACATGGTGCTGTTATATTAAATGTGATAAACCCATAGTTTTGAGCAATGCTTTTAGAATCATGATGGGGATCATGCTAATGAGATCTAAATTCTAGATAGCTCACAAACTAAAATCGTTCTTAATCGTTGGATTACTAAAAAGGGGATTAGTGAATCCGGATAGATTAGTACATACGTTGCTTGCTCTTTGGAAGAGGATGATTGATCTCATAATCATTTGTGTGGAGACACTAAAGCAAGTATGTAGGTACTTATTGGAGAATAAGTATACTGAACATGGCTCGCTAAGGAATACCTAATGGAGTTTTACTCGTCTGTCAATAGGAATTCCTCTAGTGATAGTAGTACAAGTGATCCTTGGACTTGAGATCATCATAGTATCTTCTCTTGTGTATGATAAGTTATACTTTGACATGTCCCTTAAGACCCTTAGGGTATATCAAAGGGTATGATTGGGTATAATAAGTTATACATGCAGATAGGTGAATGATCAACAAAGAATCTACCACTTCTAGTAAAAGGAGAGAATGTCCTATGTGATTCGATAAATGACGACTCAGAAGTCTTTGGCCAAAGCAGAATGAAATTAGAAAGGAGTTTCTAATTTGCATTATCAGAGTTGTTCATTTGAGAATCGAAATACATATAATTAAATAAAATAAGACTTGACAGTAATTCGATGTCTTATATTTAATTGGGACATTGTATGGTAGAAGGATTGAATTGTACGGTAACTATTCACTGAAAGGTTATTTTGTGATTGATGTTGAAATCTATATAATCTGGAAAGTCGTTGATCGCTAAGGGGGCTTACCCTTATTGTAGAATAAATATTATTTATTTAAATAAATTAAATAGTTTAATTTATTTATTTAAATAAGATTAGAATTGTTCTAATTGATTTATTCACAACCGGTTTAATATGGAGAACCTAAAGGGTCACACCGCAAAAGAAAAATATTTGTTTAAGAAGTAAATGGCATAATTGTAATAATAAGTTAAGTGTATTTAATTTAATCTATGGAGATAGAATAAATTAAATAGCTTAATATTTATTATTTAATATTTTGGAAATATTAAATATAAAATAATAAGAGGAGTCTTATTATTATTATTACCATTACTATTATTTAATTCCTAATAGGGATTGAGAATTAATTAATAGAAGTACTCTCTTATAAATTCCTAATTGGATTAGGAGTTTAATTAATTAAAGGAGTTTAATTAAAATAAAAACCCTAATCGTAAATAGTTTAGGAGGGTTCCCTATATCTATAAATAAGAGGAGTCTTATCATGATTTAGGGTTAGACAGTTAAACTGTTAGACAGTTAGACTGTTAGACAGTTACACACTCTTCCATAAGAATTGGAGAGAGAGTACTTGCAATTTCTATAGAGATAGAAACTAGGGTTTTGCCAACACCCATTTTCTTGAACAACTATTATTCCTTGGTGGATCACCTCTAGAGGCCAAACACTTGGGTGGCTAACGTTGATCAAAGGAAGGAATTTAATCGGTGAAATTCGAGAAGAATGCGAAGGATTTGGAGGTGAACTCGTACCTGTGGAAGCATGGTTCTACAAGGGTATGATTCTCATACTTTATCTCTTTCGTTTAATTGATAATTGAGCACATGGATGATCATGGTGATGGTTTGTATAAAAAATTTTAAAATCCGTTTTATCGCGCTTCCGCACTATTTATGTAATTTGATTGCATGTTCGCGCTATATACAAACCTAACACCTTGTGTGTACAAGAAGGTTAGTGGTAGCACTGTTTCATTCCTTGTATTATATGTTGATGATATATTACTAATAGGGAATGATGTTCCTATGCTACAGTCGATCAAAATTTGGTTATCTAAACACTTCTCAATGAAGGACTTGGGTGAGGCATCCTATATTTTGGGGATAAAGATCTATAGAGATAGATGTAAAAGGATGCTGGGCTTGACCCAAGGAAAGTACATTGACTCGATGCTAAAGAAGTTTAGCATGGAAGATTCCAAGAGAGGTCTCATGCCGATGAGCCATGGAATACAGCTCTCCAAGAAACAGGCCCCAAAGACACCTGAAGAGAGAGACCGTGTAAGTAAGATTCCTTATGCTTCCGCAATAGGATCTATCATGTACGATATGATATGTACTAGACCAGATGTCGCTCATGCACTTAGTGTAACGAGCAGATATCAGTCGAATCCAGGAGAAGAGCACTGGAAGGCAGTGAAAAACATCCTAAAGTACTTGAGAAGAACTAAGAATGTATTTCTTGTCTACGGTGGGTCTGAATTGAAACTAGAGGGCTATACAGACTCAAGTTTTCAAACGGACCAAGATGACAGTAAATCCGTTTCAGGGTATGTGTTTACCTTAAACGGTGGCGCGGTGAGTAGGAAGAGTTCCAAGCAGCAAACAGTTGCTGATTCAGTGACAGAGGCAGAGTACATAGCTGCAAGTGAAGCTGCAAAGGACGCTGTTTGGATGAAGAAGTTCATAACTGAACTTGGAGTGGTTCCAAGCATTAGAGGAGCTGTACCTTTATTATGTGACAACAACGGAGCTGTTGCGCAGGCTAAGGAACCCAGGTCTCATCAGAAATCCAAACACGTATTGTGGCGGTTTCATTTGATTAGAGAGATCATGCAAAGAGGAGATGTCACTCTGGAGCGTGTGGACTCTCAAGACAACATTGCAGATCCATTTACTAAAGCTTTAACACAACATCAGTTTGATCGTCACTTAGAGAAGATGGGTATTAGATACCATGGCGATTGACTTTAGTGCAAGTGGGAGATTAAAAGTAGTATGCACACAAGCCAATCATATTTGATATGATGTAGCATATACTTTGTAATCTTATTCATTTATTAATAAAAGAATTGATTTTCTTAAAAGACATTTTACATTATCTACATAGTGCTGTTAAATTAAATGTGATAAATCCATAGTTTTGAGCAATGTTTTTAGAATCATGATGGTGATCATGCTAATGAGATCTAAATTCTACATAACTCACAAACTAAAATCGTTCCTAATCGTTGGATTACTAAAAAGGGGATTAGTGAATCCGGATAGATTAGTATATACGTTGCTTGCTCTTAAGAAGAGGATGATTGATCTCATAATCATTTGTGTGGAGACACTAAAGCAAGTATGTAGGTGCTTATTGGAGAATAAGTTCACTGAACGTGGCTCGCTAAGGAATACCTAATGAAGTTTTACTCGCCTGTCAATAGGAATTCCTCTAGTGATAGTAGTACAAGTGATCCTTGAACTTGAGATCATCATAGTATCTTGTGTGTGATGAGTTATACTTTGACATGTCCCTTAAGACCTTTTGAGTATATCAAAGGGTATGATTGGGTATAATAAGTTGTGCATAGAGATAGGTAAATGATCAACAAAGAATCTATCTCGTCTAGTAAAAGATGTGAATGTCCTATGTGATTCGATAAATGATAACTCAGTAGTCCTTGGCTAAGGCAAAATGAAATTAGAAAGGAGTTTCTAATTTGCATTATTTAGAGTTGTGCATTTGGGAATCGAAATACATATAATTAAATAAAATAAGACTTGACAGTAAATCCATGTCTTATATTTAATTGGGACATTGTATGGTAGAAGGATTGAATTGTGCGGTAACTATTCACTGAAAGATTCTTTTGTGATTAATGTTGAAATCTATATTATCTGGAAAGTCGTTAATCGCTAAGGGGGCTTACCCTTATTGTAGAATAAATATTATTTATTTAAATGAATTAAATAGTTTAATTTATTTATTTAAATAAGATTAGAATTGTTCTAATTGATTTATTCACAACCGATTTAATATGGAGAACCTAAAGGGTCACACTGCAAAAGAAAAATATTTATTTAAGAAATAATGACATAATTGTAACAATAAGTTAAGTGTATTTGATTTAATCTATGGAGATAGAATAAATTAAATAGTTTAATATTTATTATTTAATATTTTGAAAATATTAAATATAAATTAATAAGAGGAGTCTTATTATCATTATTATTATTACTATTATTTAATTCCTAATAGGGATTGTGAATTAATTAATAGAATACTCTCTCATGAATTCCTAATTGGATTAGGAGCATAATTAATTAAAGGAGTTTAATTATAATTAAAACCCTAATCCTAAATAATTTAGGGAAGGGTTATTCCTACATCTATAAATAAGAGGAGTCTTATCATAGATTAGGGTTACACACTCTTGCATTAGATTGTGGAGAGTACTTGCAATTTCTATAGAGATAGAAACTAGGGTTTTGCCAACACCCAACTTCTTGAATAACTATTCTTCCTTAGTGGATCACCTCTAGAGGCCAAACACTTGGGTGGCTAACGTTGATCAAGCAAAGGAATTTAGTCGGTGGAATTCAAGGAGAACGCGAAGGAATTGGAGGTGAACTTGTACCCGAGGAAGCACGATTCTACGAGGGTATAATTTCTTAATCTCTATCTCTTTCGTTTATATCGTTAATTGAGCACATAGATAGATCATGGTGATGGTTTGTATAAAATTTTAAAATCTGATTTTATCGCGCTTCCGCTTTATTTATGTAATTTGATTGCATGTTCGCGTCATATACAAACCTAACAAGTCCTTCATGGAGAAGTGTTTAGATAAACAAATTTTGATCGACTGTAGCATAGGAACATCATTCCCTATCAGTAATATATCATCAACATATAATACAAGGAATGAAACAGCGCTCCCACTAACCTTCTTGTACACACAAGGTTCATCCTCATTTTTCATAAAATCAAACCTTTTGATTATCTCATCAAAATGGATGTTCCATCTTCGAGAAGCTTGCTTCAATCCATAAATAGATCGTTGTAGCTTACAGACTTGGTTTGTTCCAACCATTGAAACAAAACCCTCTGGATGTATCATATATACATTCTCCTCAAGCTCTCCATTGAGGAATGCCGTTTTCACGTCCATTTGCTAGATCTCGTAGTCATAATAAGCTGTAATTGTAAGTAAAATCCGAATGGACTTGAGCATAGCTACTGGTAAGAAGGTTTCATTATAGTCAACTCCTTGTCTTTGTTTGAAACTTTTTGCAACCAGTCGAGCCTTATAGGTCTCTACCTTGCCATCCGCTCCAGTCTTTTTCTTAAAGACACATTTACACCCAATAGGCTTAATGCGCTCAGGTGATGAAACCAAAGTTCATACTTGGTTTTCATACATGGAGTCCATCTCGGATTTCATGGCTTCTAGCTATTTCTCTAAGTCTTTACTACTCATAGTCTCTTTGTAAGTCAATGGATCATCATCATCTATTACACGTACCTCATCATCATCCTCTATGATGAATCCATACCTATCAGGTATCTTCGGTACTCTTCCAGATTTACGAATAGGTTGTGGTACAGTAGGTTCTTTTACTTGGTCAAGTACCTGACTTTGATCCGTAGTATTTTGTGGTTCTTGAATTTCTTCAAGATATATCTTACTCCCACTGACCCCTTCAAGGATAAACTCCTTTTCCAAGAAGGCAGCGTGTTTCACAACAAACACCTTTTGATCATTGGGATGATAAAAATAATACCCTACAGTTTCTTTAGGGTATCCCACAATCTACACTTGTCGGATCTAGTCTTTAGCTTATCATGCTCAAACCTTTTGACATAAGCTGGACAACCCTAAGTCTTAACATACTTAAGATTTGGTTTACTCCCTGTCCATAATTCATATGGGGTCTTTGGGATGGATTTGGTAGGTACCTTGTTAAGTAGATATGTAGCCGTTTCTAGGGCATAACCCCAGAAGGATATTGAAAGATCGGTAAAACTCATCATGGAACGAACCATGCCCAACAATGTTCGATTTCTCCTTTCAGATACGCCATTTAACTGTGGCGTCCCTGGTGGAGTCCATTGTGAGATTATACCATTTTCTTTGAGACAATTGATAAACTCATTGGTTAAGTATTCCCCTCCTCGATCCGATCGAAGAATCTTAATACTCTTACCAGTTTGCTTCTCTACTTCACTTCTGAATTCTTTGAACTTTTTAAATGATTCAGATTTGTATTTTATTAAATACACATATCCAAATCTAGAATGATCATCAGTGAAAGTAATAAAATAAGAATACCCTCTTCATGCATTCGTTGTCATAGGTCCACATACGTCTATGTGTACCAACGCTAACAACTCTGTAACTCTTTCTCCTTTTCTACTAAAAGGAGATTTAGTCATCTTACCCATGAGATAAGATTCATAAGTTGGATATGATTCGTAATCAGATAGCTCTAAAAGCCCATCTTTATGCAACTTGGTTAATCTTGTTTCATTGATGTGACTGAGTCTACAGTGCCACATAAAGGTATAATTAATATCATCTCTTTTTCTTTTCTTAGTTTGTTCAATTTGAAGTATATTTTCATGCAAGTCAAGTATGTAAAGTCCATTCAGTAAATTGCTAACACCATATAAAACATTTTTATTATAAATAGAACAACTGTTGTTCTTTATTATAATATCAAAACCATCCATATCCAATACAGAAATTGAAATAATGTTTCTAATGAGTGTTGGAACATAATAACAATTATTTAAACTAATGGACTTGCCCGAAGGCAGTGCTAAACAATAAGTTCCTACAGCTAATGCAGCGACCTTTGCTCCATTTCCCACTTGTAGGATGACTTCATCCTTGTTCAGCTTTCTACTTCTGCTTAGTCCCTACATATTATTACATATATGAGAACTACAGCCGGTATCCAATACCCAAGTAGAATTTTGACTTTTAGAAAAATTAATTTTAATCATGAACAAACCTAGATCGGAAGTCGAAGCTTCTCCAAGCTTCTATTGGTCCGCAAGATACTCCTTGCAGTTCCTCTTCCAGTGTCCCGACTTATTGCAATGGTAGCAAATTCTTTTGCTATCTGGATCAGGTTTCTTTTTATCCTTTCTATTCGCCTTGCCATTAGCCTTCTTGTTTTTCTTCTTTTCAGAAGATACCTTGGGCCTCTTCCTTTTCTTGGAAGAGTCATCCACTAGTAAGACTTGGTTCTTGTTAGATGAGAAGTGACCTTCAACAGTTTTTAGCATGTTAAGTAACTTAGGCAAGCTAACATCCAACTTATTCATGTGAAAATTCACAACAAATTGTGAGAAGGTGTCCGGGAGTGACTGCAAGATCAAATCTTGACTTAACTCCCCATCCATCACGAACCCAAGCTGTCCAAGTTGTTTAATCAGATTGATCATCTTAAGGACATGAGTCTCAACAGCAGTGTCCTCGGTCATACGAGATCGAAAGAGCTCCTTAGATATCTGATATCTAGCAGTCCTACTTTGCTCACCATACAACTCTTTGAGGTGCAGCAATATAGTAGGAGCATCCATAGTTTCATGCTGATGCTGAAGCTCGTTACTCATGGATGCGAGCATGATGCATTGAGCCAAGATTGCATCATCTTGCCACTTTCTGAAAGTAGCAATCTCTTCCTCAGAGGCTGTTTCTGCAATATTTGCAGGGATTGGCGAATTTAGGACATAAGAAATCTTTTTAGCAGTGAGAACGATTCTCAGATTCCTTAACCAGTCCGTGTAATTCAGTCTGGTCAGTTTGTTAGCATCAAGAATGTTACGCAGTGATAGTGAGTTTCGCATTTTTAAATTCTGCATGTGAAATAGACAACATTTTAGCATACATTTATTTTATTAATCATCAAAATAAATTAGGTCTTTATTTAAATTGGTATCTCTCACTTTTTCATCAAACTATATTACCTTCAATTTATATAGTTCGACAAATCTAATTAAAGATTTGCTAGTGAGAATAAGGATCTCATTTCAAATGTATATAGTCTTGTGTGACACAACAAACTATATATAAATAAATAGGTAGACAAGTATTGTCAATTACATCACTATGTAACTCCTTCTATTTTGCCTATTAGATTATTTTGATCAAGTGTGACACATCCGAATCAAAATTATCCAAGTTAAGTCCAACCTAGCACTTCCATATATTCGAAAGAAAAACACTGTCCTTGTGTGACACAACAAAACAACATCGTTCAGTCTATTTATAAACATCAAATGTGATAAAGCAACATCTTAAATATTTAATACTTGCCTTGTGTGACACAACAAACTCATATTAATTATTTAATACTCTATCGCTTTACCATGCTAGAAGGCGACGTTCGATATTCCAAAAATCTTTGAACGCTTAGGACTTAATATAATTTCTTTGAGGGGTTTGTAATTATTAGTCTCATCTTGTTTAGCGTGCATGCACATATATATATAAAATACGCGTCATGTTATTTTACATGCGAAGCATGTTGGATAATATAATATATATATATATCGTAAGCATGCAAATATAGAATATTATATTCTACCCGGATTGATTATGGACTTTTATTCTAGTTTGGTTCACTAGAGCCACCAAGTGAACCAAAAGGTCAAACCTAGGGTGCAAGAATTAAATTTAAATATAACAATTACATTTAAATCCGGGCTCTATTTATATTCTTCAAGCGCTCCTTGCTCCTTTGTCTCCAATTCTTCAAAATTAATTCTAATTAGTCCTATTACAAAAACTATTTACAATAAATAGAAACCTTGATCAGCAGTCAAGGGGAAGTACATAGGAGGGAGATATAATTTACATTAAGAAAAATTAGAGAAGACGAGGTACGCATACCCCATTTATAAAAACCCATACATTCAAGCATTTTCTAAAATAAATCCAATCACACATTGGTCAATAGTCCATAATCAATCCCTATTTATTATCATACATATCTCCATATGCATCAATAAATAACATTCATCTCATGAATAATAAAACCATTCCATATATGTATTGATATCAATTAATGGGCAAACGTTTTGCTAATATTTAGTTTTGAAACAAAATAAACTCTTTTATTTTAATCAAAAACCAAATCCAAATTAAACTCCTTTAATTTTAGCAATCTGAAATCCTATTCCAGATAAAATAAACATCTTTATTTTAAACTTTTATCAATTAAATAAACCATTTATGTTAATTGAGAAAAACAAAAACAAAATTTCAAACTCTGCATACCTGCGCGACCGCGCTCCAAATTGAACTAGGAGCGGTGCGGCCGCGTTACACTCCCAGAAACGTTTTTTGGGTTAGGGCGCGGCCGCGCTCTAGAATGAACTGGAAGCCGCGCGACCGCGCCGCGATGCAGATTCAGAAAATTTTTTCAGCCCAAAAATCCGATCGTATCGCATATCAATTCATACATGGAATCATCACAATCAATAATTAACACAATGATTAAGCTCTGATACCACTGTTAGGTTTGTATATAACGCAAGCATGCAATCAAATTACATAAATAGAGCGGAAGCGTGATAAAATGGATTTTAAAATTTTAATACAAACCATCACCATGATCTATCCTTGTGTTCAATTATCAACTAAACAAAAGAGAAAGATAATAAGAATTATACCCTCGTAGATCAAAGTTTCCTTGGGTACAAGTTCAACTCCTAGTCCTTCGTGTTCTCCTCGAATTCCACCGATGAGATTCCTTCCTTTGATCAACGTTAGCCACCCAAGTGTTTGCCCTCTAAAGGTGATCCACCAAGGAAGAATAGGTATTCAAGAAGTTGGGTGTTGGCAAAATCCTAGTTTCTATCTCTATAGCAATTGTAAGTACTCTCCAGAATCTAATGCAAGAGTGTGTAACCCTAATCTATGATAAGACTTCTCTTATTTATAGATGTAGGAAAAACCCTTCCCTAAACTATTTAGAATTAGCGTTTCTATTATAATTAATCCAATTAGGAATTCATGAGAGAGTACTTCTATTAATTAATTCCCAATCCGTATTAGGAATTAAATAATAGTAATAGTAATAATAATAATCATAATAATAATAATAATAAGACTCCTCTTATTAATTTATATTTAATATTTCCAAAATATTAAATAATAAATATTAAGTTATTTAATTTATTCTATCTCCATAGACTAAATTAAATACACTTAACTTATTATTACAATTATGTCATTTACTTCTTAAATAAATATTTTTCTTTTGCGGTGTGACCCTTTAGGTTCTCCATATTAAACCGGTTGTGAATAAATCAATTAGAACAATTCTAATTATATTTAAATAAATAAATTAAACTATTTAATTTATTCAAATAAATAATATTTATTCTACAATAAGGGTAAGCCCCTTTAGCGATCAACGACTTTCTAGATAATATAGATTTCAACATTAATCATAAAAGAACCTTTCAATGCATAGTTACCGTAATTCAATCCTTCTACCATACAATGTCCCAATTAAATATAAGACATGGATTTACAGTCAAGTCTTATTTTATTTAATTATATGTATTTCGATTCCCAAATGCACAACTCTAAATAATGCAAATTAGAAACTCCTTTCTAATTTCATTCTGCCTTGGCCAAGGACTACTGAGTTGTCATTTATCGAATCACATAGGACATTCACATCTTTTACTAGACGTGGTAGATCTTTATTGATTATTCACCTATCTCCATGCACAACTTATTATACCCAATCATATCCTTTGATATACCCCAAAGGTCTTAAGGGACATGTCAAAGTATAACTCATCATACACAAGATACTATGATGATCTCAAGTCCAAGGATCACTTGTACTACTATCACTAGAGGAATTCCTATTGACAGGCGAGTAAAACTCCATTAGGTATTCCTTAGCGAGCCACCTTCAGTGAACTTATTCTCCAATAAGCACCTACATACTTGCTTTAGTGTCTCCACATAAATGATTATGAGATCAATCATTCTCTTCTTAAGAGCAAGCAACATATGTACTAATCTATCCGGATTCACTAATCCCCTTTTTAGTAATCCAATGATTAGGAACGATTTTAGTTTGTGAGCTATCTAGAATTTAGATCTCATTAGCATGATCACTATGTAGATAATATAAAATACCTTTTAAGAAAATCAATTTTTTTATTAATAAATGAATAAGATTACAAGTATATGCTACATTATATTAAATATGATTGACTTGTGTGCATACTACTTTCAAGGTGAATGATCAACAAAAAATCTACCACGTCTAGTAAAAGATGTGAATGTCCTATGTGATTCTATAAATGACAACTCAGTAGTCCTTGGCCAAGGCAGAATGAAATTAGAAAGGAGTTTCTAATTTGCATTATTTAGAGTTGTGCATTTGAGAATCGAAATACATATAATTAAATAAAATAAGACTTGATAGTAAATCCATATCTTATATTTAATTGGGACATTGTATGGTAGAAGGATTGAATTGTACGGTAACTATTCACTGAAAGGTTATTTTGTGATTAATGTTAAAATTTATATTATCTAGAAAGTCGTTGATCGCTAGGGGGGCTTACCCTTATTGTAGAATAAATGTTATTTATTTAAATGAATTAAATAGTTTAATTTATTTATTTAAATAAGATTAGAATTGTTCTAATTGATTTATTCACAATCGGTTTAATATGGAGAACCTAAAGGGTCACACCGCAAAAGTAAAATATTTGTTTAAGAAGTAAATGACATAATTGTAATAATAAGTTAAGTGTATTTAATTTAATCTATGGAGATAGAATAAATTAAATAGCTTAATATTTATTATTTAATATTTTAGAAATATTAAATATAAATTAATAAGAGGAGTCTTATTATTATTATTACTATTACTATTATTTAATTCCTAATAGGGATTGAGAATTAATTAATAGAAGTACTCTCTCATGAATTCCTAATTGAATTAGGAGCATAGTTAATTAAAGGAGTTTAATTATAATAGAAACCCTAATCCTAAATAGTTTAGGGAAGGGTTTTCCTACATCTATAAATAAGAGAAGTCTTATCATAGATTAGGGTTACACATTCTTGCATTAGATTATGGAGAGTACTTACAATTTCTATAGAGATAGAAACTAGGGTTTTGCCAACACCCATCTTCTTGAACAACTATTCTTCCTTGGTGGATCACCTCTAGAGGCCAAACACTTGGGTGGCTAATGTTGATCAAACAAAGGAATTTAGTCGGTGGAATTTCAAGGAGAACGAGAAAGAATTAGAGGTGAACTTGTACCCGAGGAAGCTTTGATTCACGAGGGTATAATTCTCTATCTCTATCTCTTTCGTTAATTAATAATTGAACACAAGGAAAGAGATCATGGTGATGGTTTGTATGAAAAATTTTAAAATCCGTTTTATCACGCTTCCGTCCTATTTATGTAATTTGATTGCATGTTTGCGTTATATACAAACCTGACAGTGTTTGACAAAATGCTTGTGTGTGGATATTATGTTGTTAGCTCTTTATCTATCCTTTTATGTTTTGTATGTTTGTTATTTAGTTTAATTATAATCTTAATTTATCGTTTCAATAAATTGTTCGTATAAGATCAAAGCGTTTTTGAGTTAATACTTGGTCATTTATTACAGATAATTCATCGTGGGATCGACAACTCTCTTATCATTGTATTACTTGTTGACCGCGTATACCTGCGTGTATTCTTTCGGTTGCAAAATCGACCAACAAATTTTTGGCGCCGTTGCTGGGGAATTATTCTTCTAATGTTTTTCCAATATTAATTTCAATTGATTTGATCTTAATTTGAACTTGTATTTATGTTTTAAATAAAGTTAGGCCAAGGACTATGAACAAAGCGCTTCTTGGGAGGCAACCCAAGTTTATGGTTTTGCTTTTGTTTTTGTTGGATTGCATTTTAGGTTGTTTAATTGCATTTTAATTTCTTTAATTGTTTTTAGGTACCGAGTACTAAGCAATTTGGATTGCGCCCCTAACTTTGAGGACTTGAAAGATGATATCAATGACACTTGACACGTTCTCAGGGAAGTTCTTGTTTTAATTTTTCCTATCTTAGACATTGAGGACAATGTCAATTTTAAGTTTGGGGATAGTACTTAGTGTTTGTGTGTTTTTAATTTAGTATTTGTGTGTTTTAAGTGTGTTTTTCGTATTAAAAAAAAAAGAGTTTAACCCTAGGTTGTGTCTCTTAAGCATTGTTTTAATTGGTTTTGAACTAGAATCCATGGTCAGTGATAAAAATTTGATTGAATTGGTCTAACCCATGGAAA
Source organism: Aralia elata (assembly GCA_034770075.1). NCBI lineage: Eukaryota > Viridiplantae > Streptophyta > Magnoliopsida > Apiales > Araliaceae > Aralia > Aralia elata. Next base: position 55,863,209 of record CM068383.1, read on the forward strand.
ATGGACGAATGTTGCTTAGTTTATGCGCTTAATATATTGTTGGTTATTGCTATACTTATGAATCCTTCCACTGTTATGCACGTACCCATGTGTATTGAGCTAGTTGTTTGCTTAGAGAAGGCTTATATTACCAAATGCTTTTGCGAGATATCAATAAGCTTTTGAACTCGTTTGAACATCACTCGAAGCAATGTACCCTAATTTGATTACTTTGATTAGTTGGTCATGTGGTGAGTTGAGATGGAGCGTAAAACACACTCACTCATAAACACATGCTTAGGAGAGATAGAGCGTAAGACGCACTCTCCTATTAAATGAAGATGAAATAAAAAGAAAGCTCTATATCGCAAATCTTGCAGTGGGTTGAGATGGAGCGTAAAATGCACTCGCCGACAAGAGCGGACTTAGGTTGAAATGGAGCATAAAATGCACTCGCCTAGAGTCCTTTGGTCTCAAAATTTTTGGAATTTATGATTTGTATACATTTGCGGTGAGTGATGTGTAAGCATGTAGTTTTTGAAGTTTAGTTTGATTTCTTTCACAAGGTAATGTGATTGCATAGGTTCATCCCAGCTTGATTGGTATAATGCAATTGGGTATGCACACTTGCACTCATACACACACGGAATGGATCTAATGGAAGATATGACTAGCTATTTAAAATTCTAGACTTGCAACATTTTGAAAGTTTTCTAGAGTTTACATGCTTTGACATCTTTGAGGCCATTGTTAAAGCTTATTAACTCATTGCTCAAGATAGTTTGATTTTAAGTGTTTAATGTTTTTTTAGTTTTTGTGTTTTTCTTGAGGACAAGCAAAGATTCAAGTTTGGGGGTATTTGATGAGTGTGTTTTATACACACAATTTAGGTACTTTTGGCCTTGATAATTTGTAAGTTTTTTGGGTATTTTATGTGGTTTTATTGTATTTTTATCTTATTTTTAGATATTATGATTTTATATTGCTTTTATATGATTTGTATTGTTTTTATGTGTTTTTACTTAGTTTTGTAGGAAATAGAGCAAAGCCATTTGAACGTCAACGCTTGGGTGCCTTGTTTGCCATTTTTGAGCTTCTGATTGACATAACAGCTGCTTGCGGCTCAATTTCAACCATGATCCAATCCGTATCTCTCAAAACTCAAAGAACGAAAGTTATATATATTCTCCTTAGCTTTCCGGAACATCTTGAATCATCCCAATGCGAGTTCGTATGAGGGAGTTATGGTCGTTTTACCAACAGATTTAGCATGAATTTTACACAGCGGTTACTTTGAGCTCAATTTTACCCTTTCTCCAGCCATTATATTTTCGAACTCCAGTTATGGAATTGTAGAGCTACTACTTAGCTTTCCGTAGCCTCTTGAATCGCCTTATTTTGAGTTCGTACGAGAAAGTTATGACCATGTTACTAACAGAGGTCAGCGCTAATCGGGTGACCAGGCACCCGGCACCAGGCAGCCAGCGCGCGCGGCGTGGGCGAGCATGGGCATGCGGCAGGCACCAAGGGCTGGGTCCGGGCGCGCCTGGGCATGCTGAGTGCGATCTTTTGAGCTCCTAGTGCGATTCCAGCTCACTTTTTGACCAAAAATCTGATGTTTGGCTAGGGTTTTTCATGGAGGCACTATATAATATCTCTTTGGGGCTTCATATTTGACATCTAGAGAGTGGGAGGCTACACCAAAACATCAAATAGAGAGCAAAAGTGCTGCAATAGAAGGAAAACTCAGCAAAAGCTAAGGAAGCCAAACGAGAAAAAAGTGTCAAAGGAAAAGGAAAAGCTAGAAATTGTCATCAACCAAGCAAGGAACATATGAATATCTTCAAAATGTATTTTATCATCTCTTGTTTTCCTTTGAATTTGTACTTCTATTTCATGATGAACACCATGTGTTTGATGTTTTTCTTAGCTACCATGAATTAGAGCTTGTATTCTAAGATTTCAATGGAACCCAACACATAGTTTGAATTGACTTCTCTCTCTTTGTTATTAATTACTCATTTGTTAATTGAATATCATAATTTATGCTTCATATCTTAATTGCCTAGCTAGTAATTACCGTGGGAACCTATATGAACATGACGAACGGATTATAGTGTTGAGACCTTGTTATGATATCATGCGAAATTAAAGATTGTTGTGGGTAATTAATTGAGATTTAGTGACGTGTGTTTTGTTGATTATCCTCAATGATAGGTAACTTGATAGTATTTAGGATATAGACATATACCTAGATACCGTGTGCAACCAATGGGGAATTTATTATTAATGACTTCCTATGTGAAAGTTGGTAATTGAAAGGACGATTAATGAGATTTAGTGACATGTGTCTTGTTAATTGTTCTTGAACTTAATCTTTTGATAGTGTGTAGGATAGACATATACCTACATGTCGCATTAGGAAGATTTGAATTTAACCATCGACAGAGGCTTATAAGTAACTTTGATTTCTCGGTTGACAATTCTAGGTTATTAATTAGTTCAAATGAAGTGTTGGGGAAAATTGCAATCTTAGACTTGTTAATATTAGAGTTTAATTATCTTAACGCTTTCCATAACTCTTAATTATTGTTAAACAACACAAACTCAAATCATCAATTGTCTAAATAAAATCGAGACGATATATAGTTGGTACTTGGGATACACTAGAGATAATTCCCTGTGGGTTCGACAACTCTCTTATCATTATATACTTGTTAACCGCGTATACTTGCGCGTATTTATTTGTTACGAAATCGACCAACAGAGGCCCAAGAATTTTAATCAGGGCCCAAGTAAAATGGTTAGGAGGCCCGAAGAGTGGCCCAAACTAATGCTAATCCAAGCCCAAAACCTAAACAATTCAAGATGGGTTGGGATTGGGTCAAACATGGGTTATCGGGTGGGCTAAATGGATAGGGAAACCCATATGGGACCCACATGGGGGTGGGGCCGGTTGGTGAGGTGGAAAGGCTTCTTGGAGAAGCTTTGCCAAGCTTCTCCAAGAAGCTAAGCTAGCCATTAAATGCAAGAACCCTAAAAGTCCAAGAGTAATGATTTTAACTCAACCATGGTCAAGCCAAGCAAGGGTATGGTTGTAAGAAGTAAGAATTTATGGGGGATAGACCACACAAGACCAAACCTACGGGGAGTACTTACAAACCCTAGCAAAGGTTGCACAATGACCAAACTAGCCCAAACCTTGGTTTTCCTATAAATAGGAAGCCATTCCTTCACAAACCTTACCAATTCACAAAAGCAAGAAGAGAAACTATAGTCACATTGAGAGAGAGAGAGAGAAATTTCGGATTTGAGGAAAGAAGAGGAGAGAGAAGCTAGCTACTTTGCAAGCTTAAGCAAGATCATCAAGAAGGTAAAACCCTAAAACTAGTATTTCATCTTCTGCTTTTAATATTTTTATAGAACTGCATTGTTGGTGGATGTTGGTTATATGATAGATCATTGAAGGATCTTGGTGATATAAGGATGATGGACATTAGAGGACTAATATTTACCCGGTAAATGCATGCTAAGCGATAACATAGTGTTAATAAAGAATCAAACCAATAGAAACATGAAAAAGATTGTTAATGTTGTTGATGGACCAGTTTAAAACCATCATTTGCATGCTAGTAATTAAAATCTAAGAAGAAGGAAATGTACTCAAATGAGTTACAAAAATGTTCCAGGTGGAACGGAATTAAAACAAGCTTTAACGAAGTTATGGCAAAATGTCAAGTAAAAGACGTAAGATAATGAAAACCCTAGCTTAGTACCACTTTCTGCTAAGTTAGCAAGTAGATCATGTGTCTGAGAAAGTCCGATTTGGTAAAACTATTAAAGTTCATGAGAATAGTGAGTCGTAGGCTCAAGAACGGACTCATTCCGTTGTCGGATGAGAAAGTTATTGTATTCGGATGTAAACGAGTCAAAACGAGAAAGCTGAAAAAATCTAGGCAACCAAGCCTAGTGCCTAGGCGCTTGGTTTGGGTGCCTAGGCGCTCTCTTGCAGAGTTTGGGAAAAATGGTGAGCACCTAGTATATAAACTTAAATGTGTAGGCCATTTGAAGGCGAACTAGTATAAATTCTAGAAGACGCTTAAGGCAAGTTTTCTAAACCTATACACCTTTATATCATACAAATATTCTAAACTTACTCAAACTTTATATTTGAGCAAGTATCTTGACTTCATTTAACTTTCATAATGAAATGCAAGTATTTCCAAACTTTTTACAAGTGTTAAAAGCTATGCAATGCATAAACTGTTAAAGCTTTCAAGTTCTATTATTCATGAACTACTTATGAGAATTGTCAATGCCACTTGACTCGGCTAGACAAATGCATAAAATATTTTATCGATAATATTATAAATATTTGAAATATTATTGATGTTAGGTAGAGCTATCCAACTGAATTGTTTCAGTCAGGATTCCCAATGCATGTATGATATGAAAAACCCTAATAATAGGGAAACGTTTTTAGTCGGATATTCCGGCAAGGCTGCAAGTGCCTAACCAGACGCATATAGTCGTCTAAAGTAGAGTGTTGATTAACATAAAGTACTATAGGCTGATCACCTAGAAGTGCTCGTAAGCATGTCGGTTTGCGGCAGAAATGCGGTGAAACCTTTTATGAATGAAGAAGAATGTTCAAGGTCTTATGACCATTCGGTATGTTGTTTCAAAAATTTCTTCAAACAAAAGCAAAGTAATATTCTTACTTATTCAACATGTTTCACAACTATTATTCAGTTGTTGAATTGTTATGATATGATTCCTGATTTTGTTGTTATTCAACTGTTATACTTGTTGAGCCATTGTTTGCTCATTCTTGCTTGAATTAAATGTTTTTAGTTAAGCCAGAGGTTGCCGAAGGTTCCCGTCGGGACAAGGGCAAAGGAAACGTTAACGCGTAGGATTCGAATATCCACATATGTAATAGCTTAGTCTATGATAGACTTATTATTATTATTATGAATGGTGTAATAATTATTAATATTATGACAATGAATGATGTGATGGTTATAGAACCTGGGATAGAGTAAGACATATTGTAATAATATAGTAATTATGTTTATGTCAATATTATTGTGATGAATGGGCAGTATCGTGACGCACTGGATCCGGGTTTAAAGGTAGACCCGAATTTGGGGGCGTTACAGGTTCTGTCATCGAACTACATCATTATTTAAAGTTATGTTATTCATGAACTGTTCAAAGATAAGTCTAAGCCATTTGTTTGGCTAGACATATGCATGTTTTAAATTTAAAAGCTATCCAAACTAGTTGTTGGTGAAGATTCTTGGACTAAGATGAACAACCCTATATATAGGTGAGATTTCCTAAGTATCTAATATAAGATACATGACAGAAATAAATGTTATGCATACACATGGTGTACATGTTGATCCCCTCAAGTACAAATTTCTGAAATAGTAACCTAAAAAGGGTTAATCAAGCGGTTGATTCCTTAAAGTATGTTCATGGTCTATTGACTATTCATTACTCTTAAAACATTGATTATCTTACTTCAGTTATTCATATTGATATCCCTTACCGTTATTTCTTTCTCATTCATGATATTTTAAACTTGTTGGGCAAACTAGTTGCTCATTCTTGCTATATCATGAACTTTTTGCAGTTAAGCCCGAGTGCTTAGGCAAAGACAAGGGCAAAGGAAAGATGAAGTCTTACACTTCGGCTAGCTGTTTTATCCATTATATTATGTTGTTTATTATCAGCTAATGTAATTTGAACCATAGAGGATATGTTTAGGTATGTGTTCTATTTTTATTTTAGGTTGTAGACTTTGGGACGTACTTATCCTTTTGTAATGAACAACATATATTTATTATTTCCACATTAGATATTATATGTTGTTTAGAGGTGTATGGATGCGTTAGATCGTGAGCACTGAATTCAAGGTACGAGTACCCAAATTTAGGGGCGTCACAATTTTCCTGATATATCTTCTATAGATAATACTATCAAATTGTCCTTCAAAAGACCTACACATATCATTAAGGTTGTCGTACAAATTAGTCACATTTAAACTCAATTCATTGGATTAATACTCATTTTAGTTCAATACTTAAGCTTGATTTTCATATATGAAAGTTCATAATGTTCATATTTTAGAAATGCTTATTCAAAACATCAAAAACGTGGCATGACATTACAGCGTTCAGAAAACTGCACGCAAATAAGTGAGATGGAGCATAAAATGCACTCACTTAAGAAAGATTGAGAAAGGTAAAACGGAGCATAAAATGCATTCACCTGAAAAAAAATGTTAAGTTGTTGGTTCTGGAGAAAAAGGAAAAAAAATAGCAGAGGAAATATGTTTTGAGTTTTGAGTCAGTGTGCACAGTTGTTATTCCATGATAACTAAGTTGAGTATGTATGTAAATCATAGAAAAGATACTTATGTGGCCACAGTTTGATTTAGAGATGTTTAGTGGGGAATGATGAGGTTATTGTGGTGAATTGATTGATGAAGTGTTGACCAAATTCCTGTTGGTTAGTGTTGATATTCATGGTTGGTAATTGATTTAAACCTTTTTGAAAGCTTAGTTGAACGAATCTCAAATATTTTCAATAGGACCTTTGTTTAGTTTACACGAGGACGTGTAAAGACCAAGTGTGGGAGAATTTGATAAGTGCATAATTTTCATATATATATATTGATTCCTTTATCCGTAGTTTATTACATATTTTATCGTGTATATGCATTTATTAGATTGTTTATTGATTTCAGGAGGATTCAGAGTTAAAAGTGGAGAAAGATTGAAACCCGGAGCGGAAAAGGAGAAAAAGTCGAAAAATCCGGAAACTGGCATCTTCGCCACGACGAGCTTTTTGGCCTTAGGAACTTCGCCTTGGCGAGAAGTGCTCTGTCCGACTTCGCCCCGACCTGCTCTGAACGCGCCCCCGCCCAGACCTTTCTGTTGTTTCTCGCCCGGGCGAGTTTGTGTAGTATAAATTTTTCACCAGACGAAGATAGCGGGAAAAAGAATAAAAAGTTTATTTTTCAGGCGCGAATTTCTAGGAATTCTAATTGTAATTGGATTGTTATTTCTTAGAGACTTAGGATATTATCTTAAGACTATAAATAGATGTAATTAGTTGGATATTAGGGACATCTACATCATATTGGCAACTATAATTAAAACCCTAATTGGAGAAGATTGAAGCTATGTCAAGCTAAGTATTTTATCTTCAGTTCTAAGGGATGTTGAACCTTATTTACAATTAATGTTTAATTAAGTATTCATTATTTATTTTTTCTTGTATGAAATTCATTTTTGATAATCTGATTGAATTGTTTGAATGTTATTTGGTTCAATTGATTTAATTTCTGTAGGATTAAATTGATTAACTAATATCATCTGCTAGATTAAGATATAATATTAAGCAAACGATATTGTATTTGATCATAAGTAGCAGTTAATAATACCTGATTGTGGATAAGCTTTTGAGTATTATTATGATTATCAGAAGACAAGTTAAATAATCCCTGATTGTGTGATTATTGCTTGGAATAACCTAATTCTCTAATTCTTAATGCTACTATTATATTAAATCTAGACTGATAGTTCTAGGTTGTATGATAGTTAGGGTCTATTGGGGGCGATTGTCACACTAGATTTAAAACTTAAGGAGAATTTCGGATAATTAGCGATTGCGGTTATCTAGGGTTATTAGTTTCATTGAAGGATAAATATCGCTATACTTGATTAGTTTATTATTGTAAAAAGGGGATACTAAACTGAAGAACTGAAGCTTTAATTCATTGGTTATTCATATCATCTTAATTTTTGTTTTTATTAATTAGTTAATCAAACTCAAAAAACCCCAATTTAGATTCAGTAGTATTAGAAAATATTAGGATAAATATAAAATAATTCACTCTCTGCGGGATCGATCCTTGCTTATCGCTATACTAATTTTTGTGTTAGTAGAGTAATAGTAAGGTTTAATTTAGGAGTGTAAATGACATCTCCCAAGTACCACCATTTTGGGATATGTTGGACTTAATACATCATAGTATTTTACAAAAATATAACATACATGAAACTAGAACAACAAGGCATCTAACCAGTTGTCTCAATTAGCGTGCACAGAGCAGTTTAACACTTAGAAAATTTCCAGGTTTCCAGATTTCGTCTATTTTCATGGTAGTTTCCAAAATTCATATCTCATTCGTTTTAACTCCGATTATGCTCAAATTTGGACAACATACTTATCATACTACCTAATATTTTAGAAACGTATAACATAACCATATCGATAACTCTAAGACATAATTCCAGAGACTCGAATTACCCGATAAATCATAATTTTTCGCCAAAACTCATTTTGCTAAAAATACATGAATTCACTTCTACATCGAATTTAACCCATCCCCACAGTTCAGATCATCCTAGATATTATGTACACATATAACATAACTCTAAACTCCACCAAATTATCACTTTTTGAGCAATTTAGCTTCTTTGAGGTATTTATTCAAACACAAAGCATACATGACTTTAATTTCCAGATTTCAATAGCTATTAGGCATGATTAACCCACGAATTTCATTCGTATCAAACATATGAGCATCAGTGATCATAATTTACTAATTCACAATTCAATCAACACATTTATCACGATTTTTATGCATTTTCTCTCTATTTCTTATGCATAAATGAAAAGTTCATTAGACTTACCTCTTGAATGAAATTTCTCTTGAATTAAGGCCTGTTAATCCTCCTTCCTTGCTTGCTTAATACTCTACAAACTCCAACAAATTCGTCAAGCTCTCTCTCTCTCCCACTCTCAATTTCACAAGTTCTCTCGGTAGTAAATTTTTAGCCAAAACGAAAAATACTAGAAAGTAAGTATATATATAGTTCTTGTATTCCTTCACAATTCTAGCTCTGAATTCATCAGTTACTAGCCCTTTGGAATTTCCCATGAATCAGTTGAGGTTAAGAATTAAAGTGGAGGGTGAGAAATTGAAAAGTTTAGAATTAAAAGAAAACTCCCAAGTTATTACTCCCTCTTTTAATTTCCTGCAAAAATTGTTAGGTTTGTAATATCTTTGAACATACAATCAGATTGCATATAAGCAGCGGAAGCATGGTAAATCAGAATTTAAAATTTTTACAAACCATAATCAGAATCGATCTTTATACGTAATTATTAATTAAACAAAAGAGATAGAGAATTAGAATTATACCCTCGTAGATCAAATCTTCCTCGGATACAAGTTCAACTCCAAATCCTTCGTGTTCTTCTTGAAGTTCATCGATTAGATTCTTTCCTTTGATCAACGTTAGTCACCCAAGTATTTGGCCTCTAGAGGTGATCCACCAAGGAATAATACGTATTCAAGAAGATAGGTGTTGGCAAAACCCCAGTTTCTATCTCTATAGAAATTGTAAGTACTCTCCCAACTCTTGGAAGTCTGTCTAACTGACTAACTCTTTTCTATAATAAGACTTCTATTATTTATAGATGTAGGTAACCCTCCTAAACTATTTAAGAATATGGCTTTATTTAATTAATTAGTCTCCTAATCCAATTAGGAACTTATGAGAGTACTTATATTAATTAACTAGGGATAACCCGTGCCTGAAGGCACGGTGCAACTAATATAATAGTTGAGTACTGTATCCAATATTTTTAGATTCAAAAATATAAAACGGGATGTGGGAAGAGCCTATTCATAAACACCATTTATTTGGATAATAGACTTGCATTTCTCTCCCTCGCATGAATCTGATTAAAAAGCTATAGATTGGTTACCTCAAGGACAAAAAACCTGCAACAGCCAGAGCTCCAAATTCTTATTAGCATACCACACGTGTTACTCATATTTAAGTTGCACCTTACACCACATTTGCAAAGTAGGTAATTTACTCAAAAGAACAACAGAGGGGGAACAACAAAAACCAAAAAACTTATTTATGATCAAAGCATTTTAATAGTTAGACATCCAACATGATCAAATAATCAAAGGCAACATCTCACACAATCATTATCATACATACAACAAGCTCAAATGAAAAAAAATATAATGAACATGCTTCTTAATGAACATCGTAGAAGGCTAAAAGCTCTTCCAGTACAATCTAAGGAAAATTGAAATGCCTTAACAACATAAATTATGAAATACCATAAAACAGTCACATGCCTGTCAATTCCAAATTATACTAATCTATTACCTTTCTTTCAACTTCTGATCATGAATCTTTGGGCATGGTCCTGATGTAAACAAAAGAAAAAAGTTTACAATCAACAGATGTGTTGGGCGTCAATAATTGGAGAAAATCATTCATTTGGGGCCAATAATATATAGAAGCATAAAAGAGCTACAAAGCTTATGAAATTTGGACAATTTACACACCACCCAGCAAACCAACATTTAGAGGAAAAGACATAGAATTTTGCTTTCTTATTTGATACATGCAATTCATTCTTAATAAATAGTCAAAGTATAAGAAAATCAATAGAAACTAAAGAGAACCCACCTAGATCACTCCGTGTGTTCACAAACAGATCGTGGGGACAAAATCGAACCATATAAAATCTACAAACTTCCTTATCATCCCATGTTACTTCCTTGTATCCCTTTCTCTCTTCTTCAGTCAGATTGCGAGCTGAATTAAGCAAATAAAACAACAAAATAAGCATCAGCTAAAGAGACAAATGTTGGCTTTAGAATAAAAATTATTAATTTTTCCCAAATTCCAATTCCATGTGATCGAGCATAACGTTAGGGTGTTTTGAAAGTTTATGAACTAAGTACACAAATCATATATAAAATGTTCAGAAAAAAGACGGTTTATGGGATATCAAAGCCCAATTAGTTTCGAAGTGAATAAATCCCTAAATCTATAAAGAGTAATTTTGAATGAAATGCACCTGCACCCATAAGTTCATCTAGCAAAGCTCTTTGAGCGTCCATGGCTAATATTACAGTGGTATGAAAGATTAGAAAAACCCTAATTTAGATCTAGGCGAATCGATGCAGAGGTGTACAATGTTATGGTATTCAGGAAGGTCGGTCTGGTTTGTTTGTTTGGTATTCAAGATGGGCTTTCGGGTAACAAAGAGAAAGATAAAATAAGGGCAGTTGCTGGCTAACAAAGGTTGTGTGTGTGTGTAACAGACAAAAGGGAGGAAAATAGAGGGTTTGTATATGTGTAAGAACAGAGAGATGGAGGAAGGGCGTGTTTGTGTCTAAAACAGGGGATAAGGAAGAGAGATGAGGGGAGGGGATGACAATACCTTGGTGGTGGAGCTGTGGCTCTAGCGGTCGTTCATCTATGGCGAGAGAGAGAGACTGTAAGTGGTCGTGTGTGTGTTTGATGGGGTGCTAGGGGGAGAAAGCCATAGACAAAGAGTAACGAAGAGAGAGAGAGAGGGAGAGAGAGAAGGGATTGAGTGGATAGATTTTTGAAAAAAAGATGTTGAATTGGGGGGGGGGGAATGAGAGATATATTAGTGATCGTTGGATGATGAAGTCTTAATTCAGTTGCGACCGTTAGATGTTGAAGCCTTAGTTGATTTGAGACCGTTAGATGTTGAAGCTGTGATAACCCAGATTTTCAGAAATTATTAAATAAGATTACATTGAAATTGAAATTATTTTCAGAATTTTTATATTCAAAGTATGTATTTAATTGAGCTTATTTGATTAAATGCATTATTTAAATAAGCATAATGTTATTCTAATTAATTTAATAATTAATTAGAGATTTAATGATTTGTCATAATCAACAAATGAGAATTTTAATTATGTGACTACGTGATTTAATGTGGAATTATCCTATTTTATTTAATTGATTTAAATGAAATTATTTAATTAACTAAATATGTGACATGAAACTATATTATAAGTAATTTATTAAAATAAACTAGAAGGGAGGAATAAAAGATTAGCCAAACGAGGCCTTAGTGGGGGTTGGAGTCAGTTAACCCATTATGGGAATAACTGACACCCACTCGTTAAATTAAAATTTAACGTATTCTCAATTCAGCATTATTATTTTTGGCTAAGTTGGATTAGAGAAATACAGAGAGAAAAAGAGAGAATTCTGAGAGAACTGGAGAATTGAGAAGAAAACCTTTCATCATCTTGCATATTCTAAACTACTGATTGAAGGTAAATTCCTTAAATTCAAATTTTACTTTATGTTCTTTTAAATCTTCTCCATGAACGTACATTGAGTCCTCTGTAATTTGAATTTTATGGCTAAATTCTAAAGAACTTGATGTTAGATGTTTGTAAACATGCATAAATGTATTTTATATGATTTATATGTGATTTAGAGTAGTCAAATTCATGAAATTATGTTTACATTAGAGTTCTGAAATTTACAGAGTAGTAATATATGAATATGGCTTAAATGTATGAAAATTGATGCTTGATTTGCATGTTAATCGGTAAATTAATGCTTGATTATGTCTAAGCATGTAAAAACGAAGAAAACGAAAGTTAAACGGATCAATTTAGTTAAGAAACGAGTTCACAGCGATTGATTACGCTAACTGTATTAAAATATGAACATAAAGCATAAACAGTGAATTTTTTAATCTTGAAATTGGTTGTTTAGGTTGCTTGTGATGTTAAAATCATTGTGTATATAATGTGTTTTGGTTTTATAACACATATGATGAATGGATAGTAATTAAACTGGTGAATTGTGAAAAACTTTGGCCAAATTTGGTATTTTTTGTGTTCTTCGCGAACTGCAGGAACTGGGTTTCGGGTCTACCGCCTCAGCAGTGGAAATACACTAGGATTAGAGCTCCGGCGGTGTCCCCACCCCGGCGGTATAAATGAGCTTATTTGGTCGCCCCGGCGATGTCCTCGCCCCGGCGCCCAAATTGAACTACAACTGTCGCCCCGACGGTAGAGTCGCCCCGGCGGCGTTTTGTAAAGGAAATCTACCTCCCCGGCGGTGGAACAGGAAATAAAAATTTTCCTTTTTCTTTATGGTCATGTTATGTTACCATATGCATGTTTAAAGCTTAGACCAATGTATTAATTGATATATTAAGATGAAATCGGATGAAAGTGAATTTTGAAGTGTTTATAATATTGTAACTAATCATTGTTACTGCTTTATAAACGGAATGTATAGGTTAATTAAAGAACATGAATTTAATTTATAACCTACGCACGAAGCAAGTTTCTTATCTCTACTTTTCATTGAGCAAGTTTCCTAATACTACCTTGATTTCAATTACGCAAGTTCTTAAACCCTATCTCTCTTTTATGCAAGTTCTATACTTTACATTATATTGATCAAGCTCTTTACCAAAATTCATTCAAGTTCATGAATTCAAATGTGTTAATCTGATTCCTTTTAAGTACAACTTCAGTTATACAGAGTTTATTCGATTGTATGCCTTTGAGATTCAGTCTTTAGTTCTTGAATACCTTTCATATTAAATTATTGAACCTTGATTGACTAGCGAACTCTTATTGATTCGACTAGTCTTTACTTATAAACGTTATACATCTAATCTAATGTAAAGGAAAAGTTTAAGACTTAACTAAATGTTAAGTGTCGATTAAAGTGGAACGCAACAATATGAAAGGTTTACGAGGAGAACTTAATTTCTAAGTTGAGAATTGTATAGAGAATAAAATGAAGGATTATGAAATATAAAGTAGAATTAATACTAAGTGTTGCTATGTGACTAATAAATGTTGTGCATGATTATATATATCATGTAGGATACATGAAGTGCAGATAAGTATAAGCTGATTATGGTAATTGGTAATCTACGAACCAGACAAGTCTTTTAGTTCCTATTTGTTATGTGAACTAAGTGATTAATTGTTTTAAATCTATGATGTAAAAGCATGATGTATTCTATGTGTTGTATGTATGAAACGACACAGTCAATTTATGACTACGTTCGTTGAGTTAGAATGTAGATTGAGTTAAGGAACTCAATTATTACTTGGTAATTGATGTACAATATCTATAATATGTTTAGCCAGATGTTTATGATGTATATGATGAGCATGTTATCTATGTGCTATGTGATGTATGCAAACTGTTAGATTTTGCTGAGTTGTCGAGCTCATTCTTGCAAATAACCACTTTTGCAGGTTAAAGATACGAGGTAAAGTTATGTGCTGCTTGAATGACATAAATGAGATGTAATGCATGCAGATTAAGTGTTGTAGCTTAAATTAATGTTTTTGAACCATGATTAAGGTTCTGGATAATGTATTTGATGATGTATTAAATGTAATTGATGTTGAGTTGTAAAATCCGTATTGACTTGTAACTTAATTTTATTCGAGGTATAAAAGGTTATTGAATCTAGAAGTAGTTTTATTTTATTATAATTCTGATGAAGCGAATCATAAAGTAAACATGATTCTATAGTATGTAAATGATTTAAGGTTATTATTCAGGGAAAGCAAAGAAAGAAAACTAAAAAGTTTAAAATTATTCCGCATTTTATTAAGTTTAATATTGAATAATGTTGTAAATTCAGAATGAGGATGTATTGCTAACGACCGATGTGAAGAGTTAGATTGTATGAATTTTGGGGTCGTTACAGAAGCCTTAATTGATTTGAGACTGTTGGATGTTAGTGATTCGCTCTGTTTTATATTATAGATTCCTAAATATTAATTAATTCCTAAACCATTTAGAAATTAAATAATAGTAATAGTAATAATATTAATAAGACTCCTCTTATTAATTTATATTTAATATTTCTAAAATATTAAATAATAAATATTAAGCTATTTAATTTATTCTATCACTATAGCGTAAATTAAATATACTTAACATATTATTACGACTATGTCATTTATTTCTTAAATAAATAATTTCCTTTTGCGATGTGACCCTTTAGGTCTCCATATTAAACCGGTTGTGAACAAATCAATTAGAACAATTCCAATCTTATTTAAATAAATAAATTATACTATTTAATTTATTTAAATAAATAATATTTATTCTACAATAAGGGTAAGCCCCCTTAGCGATCAATGACTTTCCAAATAATATAGATTTCAACAATAATCATAAAAGAACCTTTTAGTGAATAGTTACCTTACAATTTAATCCTTCTACCATACAATGTCTCAATCAAATATAAGACATGAAATTACTGTCAAGTCTTATTTTATTTGATTATATGTATTTCGATTCTCAAATGCACAACTCTAAATAATGCAAATTAGAAACACATTTCTAATTTCATTCTGCTTTGGCCAAAGACTTCTGAGTTGTCATTTATCGAATCATATAGGACATTCTCTCCTTTTACTAGAAGTGGTAGATTCTTTGTTGACCATTCACCTATCTCCATGTACAACTTATTATACCCAATCATACCCTTTGATATACACTAAAGGTCTTAATAGACATGTCAAAGTATAACTCATCATACACAAGATACTGTGATGATCTCAAGTCTAAGGATCACTTATACTACTATCACTTAAGGAATTCCTATTGATAGGCAAGTAAAACTCCATTAGGTATTCCTTTAGCGAGCCACGTTTAGTGAACTTATTCTCTAATAAGCACCTACATACTTGCTTTAGTGTCTCCACACAAATAATTATGAGATCAATCATCCTCTTCCTAAGAGCAAGCAAAATATGTACTAATCTATCCAGATTCACTAATCCCCTTTTAGTAATCCAACGATTAGGAACGATTTTAGTTTTAAGCTATCTAGAATTTAGATCTCATTAGCATGGTCATCATCATGTTTCGAAAAGCATTGCTCAAAACTATGGGTTTATCACACTTAATATAACAGCATCATGTAGATAATGAAAATGCCTTTAATAAATTAATTCTTTTATTAATAATCGAATAAGATTACAAAGTATATTCTACATCATATCAATTATGATTGGCTTGTGTGCATACTACTTTCAATCTTCTACTTGTACTAAAGTCAATCGCCATGGTATCTAATACCCTTATTCTCTAAGTGACGATCATCCTGTTGTTGGATAAAGCTTCAGTAAATGGATATGCAATGTTGTTCTCGAGAGTCCACTATTTCTATAGTGACTTTTCCTTTTTCAATGATTTCTCTAATCAAATGAAAGTACCACAACACATTTTTGAATCCAAGATAAGACTTAGGAACTATTACTTGTTCTATAATGAACTTTTCATCCAAACAATCAACTAGTAGCTTCATTTACAACTATATACTTTGTCTTTGTTACTAAACCAGCAACTCTTTACTGTTTGAAACTTTTCCAATTCACTGCACCACCATTCAAGGTAACGATTTACCTTAAAGTGGATTTGTTATCGTCTTGGTCAGTCTGAAAAACTTGAGTCTGTTTAGCCCTTTAGTTTTAATTCAGACCCACCATTAATTATAATCACATCCTTAATCCCGGTTAAGTATTTAAAGATGTTTTTCACCATCTTATAGTGATCTTCTCCAGAATATGACTGATCAACATCAGGCCTTGTATATTCATTGCATATATGATAGTAACTCATGCAATCTCTCTTTCAATTGGGAACAATTTTAGAGAGATACACCCCATGGCTCATCATCATGAGACCTCTCTTGGAATTTGTCATGCTAAACGCCTTTAGCATCAAATGAATATACGTTCCTTGGGTCAAGCCGAGCATCCTTTTAAATCAATCTATATAGATTTATATCCCCAATTTATAGGATGCTTCTCCCAAGTCATTCATGGAGGAATGTTTAGATAATTTTATTCCTTATCAGTAGTATATCAACATATAATACTAGGAATGTCACAGCGCTCCCACTGACCCTTTTGTACACACTAGGTTCATTCTCGTTTTGATAAACTCAAACTCTTTTGATTATCACATCAAAACGAATTTTTCATCTTTGAGAAGCTTGCTTCAATCCATAAATAGATCGTTGTAGCTTACATATACGATTTGCTTCAACCTTTGAAATAAATTCCTCTAGCTATATTATATATACATTCTCCTCAAGTCTTCATTGAGGAAGGACGTCTCCACATCCATTTGCCAGATTTCGTAATAATAAGCTGCAATCACAAGCAAAATTCGAATGGACTTGAGCATTGATACCAGTGAGAAGATTTCATGATGGACAACTTCTTGCCATTATTTGAAATCTTTTGTCACCATTCTGGCCTTACAGGTCTCCATCTTGCCATTTACTCCAGTCTTTCTCTTAAAGACCCATTTACACTCTATAGGCATTATGCCTTTCGGTGGAGTAACCAGAGTCTATACTTGGTTCTCATACATGGAGTCCATTTCGGATTTCATGGCCATCTGTCATTTCTCTAAGTGTCTACTACTCATAGCCTCATCGTATATAACTGGATCATCATCCTCTATGATACATACCTCATCATCATCCTCTATGATAAATGGATACCTCCTAGGTATCTTCGGTACTTTTCAGGCTTTACGATTCGGTTGTGGTACAATAGGTCTATCTACAAGTTTCTCGGTTTGACTTAAAGTGTTTTG
Organism: Aralia elata; assembly: GCA_034770075.1. Classification (NCBI taxonomy): domain Eukaryota; kingdom Viridiplantae; phylum Streptophyta; class Magnoliopsida; order Apiales; family Araliaceae; genus Aralia; species Aralia elata. The sequence continues at coordinate 55,880,677 of CM068383.1, forward strand.
TGGTTCTTAAACTCCTTCAAGATCTATTACCCTCCCACTAGCTCCTTCAATGATAAACATCTTTATCCAAGAAGGCAACATGTAGGATTATAGTAATAATACCTTAAACGTTCTTTAGGATATCCCACAAATCTGCACTTGTCAGATTTTGTCCCAAACTTATCTTTTGAAACCTTTTTCACATAAGTTGGATAACCCCTTATCTTAACATATTTAAGATTAGGAATCCTCCCTATCCATAACTCATATGGAGTCTTGGGGCCGGATTTTGAGGTTACCTTATTTTGTAGATATGTAGTCGTTTCTAGGGCATAACCCCATATGGAAACTAGAATGTTGGTAAAAATCATCATGGACTGCACCATGTCCAACAAGGTACGATTTCTCCTTTTAGATACACTAATTAATTATTGCATATTAGGAGGTGTCCATTATGAGAAAATACCATTTTGAGATGATCTAGAAACTCATTGCAGGAGTATTCCTTCCTCGATCTGATCAAAGAATCTTAATACTTTGTTAATTTGTTTCACTTCTAAATTCTTTGAACCTTTCAAATAATTCAGACTTGTATTTCATCAAATACATATATTCAACTCTTTGAATGATCATCTCCTTTTCTTTTTATTCGTTTGTTCAATTTGTAAAATTATTTTTCATATAAGTCAAGTATACAAAGTCTATCAATTAATTTTCTAGTTATATACAAAACATTATTATTATAAATAGAATATTTCTAATGAGAACTGGAACATAATAACAACTTATTAACTTAATAGATTTGCCCGTAGGCAATGCTGAACTACAAGTTCCTACAGCTAATGCAACAACCTTTGCTCCATTCCCCACATGCAGGATTACTTCCCCTTTGTTTAGCTTTCTACTTCTGCTTAGTCTCTGCATCTAATTGTATATGTGAGAACTATAACCGGTATCCAATACCCAAGTATAACCTTGACTTACAGAAAGATTTATTTCAATCATGAAAAAACCTATATCTGTAACCGAAGCTTCACCAAGCTTCTTCTGGTTAGCCTCTGCAAGATACTCCTTACAATTTCATTTCCAATGTCCAAGCTTATTGCAGTAGAAGCAAACTCCTTTGCTAACTGCATCAGTTTTATTCTTAGTGTTCTTAGTTATTGCCTTTCCATTTGCCTTCTTTGAATTGTTCTTCTTTTCAGAAGATCCTTTGGCCCACTTCCTTTTCTTGGAAGAATCATCTATAAGTAAGACTTGGTCTTTCTTGGTTGGAAAGTGACTCTTTGCAGTTTTCAACATGTTAAGCAACTCAGCCAGGCTGACATCTAGCTTGTTCATGTGAAAATTCACAACAAATTGTGCGAAAGAGTCCATAAGTGATTGCAAAATCAAATCTTGGATCAACTCTCCATCCATTACAAAAGACAGTTGTCCCAATTGTTCAATCAGATTGATCATTTTTTAGGACATTTGTCTATACTGTAGTGCTATTGGTCATTCTAGATCGGAAGAGCTCCTTAGATAGCTAATATCTAGTAGTCCTACTTTTCTTACTATTCAACTCCTTGAGGTGTAGGATTATAGTAGGAGCATCCATAGTTTCATGCTAACGCTGAAGCTCGTTACTCATGGATGCGAGTATGATGCATTGAGCCAACTATGCATCATCTTGTCACTTTCGAAAAGTAGCAATCTCTTCCTCAGAGGCTGTTTCTGCAACAATTGCAGGGACAGACGTATTAAGGACATAAGATAGCTTTTAGCCTTGAGAACTATTCTCAGATTCCTTAACTAGTCCGTGTAATTCGGTCCGATTAAATAACATCAAATATGCTCCGCAGTGATAGTGAATTAGACATTGTAAAATTCTGTAAATGAATTTGTAATTTAACAACATTTTAGCATACATTCATTTTTATTAATTACCAAAATAAATTAGGTCTTTATTTAAATTGGTATCTCCAACTATTTTCATCAAACTATATTACCCTCATTATATAGTTCGACAAATCTAATTAAAGATTTGCTAGTGAGAATAAGGATCCTATTTCAAATGTATATAGCCTTGTGGTGATACAACAAACGATATATAAATAAATAGGTAGACGACTATTATCAATTACATCACTATGTAACTCCTTGTATTTTGCCTCTTAGATTATTTTGGTCAAGTGGTGACACATCCGAATCAAAATTATCCAAGTTAAGTCCAACCGAGCACTTCCATATATATGAAGAGAAAAATACCGTCCTTGTGATGACACAACAAAACAGTAATGTTCAATTCCTTAATAAGCATCAAATATGATAAGGCAACATGTTAAATATTTAATACTTACCTTGTGGTGACACAACAAACACATATTAAATATTCAATACTCTATTGCTTTACCATGCTAGAAGGCGACGTTCGATATTCCAAATATCTTTGAACGTTACAACTTAATATCTTTACTTTGAGAGATTTGTTATTAATTGTCTCATCTTGTTTAGCGCACGTGCGCATATATATATATATATATATATATATATATATATATATATATATATATATATAATACGCGTCATATTAATTACCATGCGAATCATGTTGGATAATATAACATATATATATATAGTAAGCATGCACATATAGAATACTATATTGTACCCGGATTGATTATGGACTTTTATTCTAGTTTGGTTCACTAGAGCCACCAAGTAAACCAAAAAGTCAAACATAAGGTGCAAGAACTGAATTTAAATATAACTAATACATTTAAATCCCGGGCTCTATTATAAACGAGTCTTCAAGCGGTCCTTATTCCTTTGTCTCCAATTCTTCAAGTAATTCTAACTAAACCTATTAAATTTACTATTTACAATAAATAGAAAGCTTGATCAGCAGTCAAAGGGAAGTACATAGGAGGGAGATACAATTTACATTAAGAAAAATTAGAGAAGATGAGGTACGCAGACCCCATTTATAAAACTCATTCATTCATGCATCCTTATAAAATAAAATCCAATCATCCATTGGTCAATAGTCCATAATCAATCCCATTTATTTTCATACATATCACCATATGCATCAATAAATAACATTCATCTCATGAATAAGAAAATCATTCCATATATGCATTGATATCATTTAATGGGCAATTATAGTTAGTAAGAAATCCAATACCAAATCAAATTAGTTTGCATGAAATCTAATTTCAACTCCAATTTGTTTAGTATAAATCTAATTTTTAATCAAAATAAACTCCTTTATTTTAATCTAATTTTGAATAAAAATAAACTCTTTTATTTTTAATCAAATTCCAACTAAAAATAAACTCTTTTATTTTAATCAACATGGAATCCAATTTCAAGTTCAAAATAAACTCCTTTAGTTTAACTTAAAATTGCTCGAAAAATAAAATATGTTGAATCATATTCCTTATCAAAATAAACATCTTTATTTTTTAGGAAACAAGGAATCCTATTCTGTATGTGAATAAACTCCTTTATTCTAGGAAATATGGAATCCTATTCCAAATAAAAATAAACTCCTTTATTTCAGTCAAATTACGAAATTTCTTAAAATTTCACAAAAACTAACCAACAGGCCTTCAAGTGCCGCGTCTCAAGAAACGCGCGCCACGACTCAAGGATTTGAGTGCCGCGGCCCTAGCCCAGCGCCGTGGCTCACACAAAAGAGCGTCGCGGCCCACAAGCTCTGTCCGTTCTATTTTTGATTTTTCTAGATTGCAATTTTTGAGTTTTCTCCCAAAAACATGAATCTATACTAACAATTATGCCCAATTAAATTGTTCTAAACACATACCCATACATATACGGAATCAAAATAATTAATAATTCGTATAAAGTTTAGCTCTAATACTACTATTAGGTTTGTAATATCCATGAACATACAATCAAATTGCATATAAGCAGCGGAAGCATGTTAAATCAGAATTTAAAATTTTTACAAACCAGAACCAGAATCGATCTTTATGCGTAATTATTAATTAAACGAAAGAGATAGAGAATTAGAATTATACCCTCGTAGATCAAAGCTTCCTCGGGTACAAGTTCAACTCCAAATCCTTCGCGTTCTCCTTGAAGTTCACCGATTAGATTCCTTCATTTGATCAGCGTTAGCCACCCAAGTATTTGGCCTATAGAGGTGATCTACCAAGGAATAGTACGTATTCAAGAAGATGGGTGTTGGCAAAACTCTAGTTTCTATCTCTATAGAAATTATAAGTACTCTCCCAACTCTTGGAAGTCTGTCTAACTGACTAACTCTTTTTTATAATAAGACTTCTCTTATTTATAGATGTAGGCAACCTTCCTAAACTATTTAGGAATAGAGTTTTATTTACTTAATTAAACTTTTTTAATTAATTAGTCTCCTAATCCAATTAGGAACTTATGAGAGTACTTATATTAATTAATTCATAAACCATTTAGAAATTAAATAATAATAATAGTAATAATATTAATAAGACACCTTTTATTAATTTATATTTAATATTTCTAAAATATTAAATAATAAATATTAAGCTATTTAATTTATTCTATCACCATAGCATAAATTAAATATACTTAACATATTATTACGATTATGTCATTTACTTCTTAAATAAATATTTTTCTTTTGCCGTGTGACCTTTTAGGTTGTCCATATTAAACCGGTTGTGAATAAATCAATTAGAACAATTCTAATATTATTTAAATAAATTAAACTATTTAATTTATTTAAATAAATAATATTTATTCTATAATAAGGGTAAGCCCCCTTAGTGATCAACGACTTTCCAGATAATATAGATTTTAACATTAATTATAAAAGAACATTTTAGTGAATAGTTACCGTACAATTCAATCCTTTTACCATACAATGTCTCAATCAAATATAAGGCATGAAATTTGTGACACCCCCAAATTTAGGTACCAATACCTCGAATTTGGTGCTCACGATAAAATACATCCATACACCTCTAAACAACATAAATTAACTGATGCGGAATAAATAAACATATGTTGTTCATTACAAAAGGTTTACTACGGTCTCAAGGTCTATAACCTTAAGTAAAATACATCGCAGAATACAATAATAATACAAAACGATTCCACGATTACATAACGGGATAGTACATATAACTATTCCTTAAGCTTTCCTTTGCCTTTGTCTGCTTTGGAACTCCCCGGCTTAACTGCAATAGGTTCATGATATAGCAAATGTGAGCAACTACTTTGCTCAGCAAGTTTAAAATGAATAAAGAGCATATATCATGAATGAATGAGAACAATAATCGCATAGTTCAACAATCTAAAACATTGAAGAAATAGCTGACAATAGAAATGATGAATATTGATTATTTACTGCTGAGTGGTCTAATAGACCATGAACTATTTGGCCAAAAGATTAGTCATTCAATTAACCCTTTTAAACGCCTAGCCCGTCAGTAGTACTCGAGGGGATCAGCCTCTCGTACCCTATGTATATGCATAACATTTAGCTCTGACTGCATCGAATAATCGACACATTAAAATCCCCTACGTAAGGGTTGCTCTCTCAGTCCAAGAATCCGCACCAACAATCGGTTTGGATAGCTTTTAAAATAATAACCTGTATGTGTCTAGCCGAAACAAGTGGCGTAGACTATTTCCTTAGATAGTTCATGAATGAAGAACTTAAATGTAATACCCGAGAATTTTAAATGATATTATTATTGATTTTTTTTAGTTAAATGTTTATTCGAATATGAGTACAGGTGATATGTCACCATAATAGTGATGCAATAAAATGATTTTTGTTTATTTAATAAAGGAGTGATTTAATAAGAAAAGAAATTATTAATGTTATTTTAATTAATTATTGTGTGACTAATAACCTCCTTTTTATTTAATTAAATGTTATATATTTTTGTGACATTAGCATGTGTAAGTATTAATATAATTCATTAAATAAGGTGGAATATACGTGACATTTAAGTTGCATGAACATTCTACATAATATCTTGATGTACATTTAAATTATATGGGGTAATTAATATTTGCCATATGATAATTATTTCCATACTTGAAATGTTATTGCAATAAATGCATTATGAAATAATAATGTATATTAAAAATTGGGTGTTAGTAATTAATTAGATTTCGCTGTAATTAATGTACATGGATTATATGATATGTGCATATGTGAATATTGATACAATATGGTAACATTTAATTTTAATACACCTTATGACTAAATTGCATTATTAAACCTAAGTGTACTAGTGGTCTCTATTGCAAAGTCTGAGTTCTTTGTCCCAAAAAGAGTGTCACCTTCCTGCCCAAATGCTCATTCACGTGAAACACCAAAAGGCAACAAGCTTAGCCCTTCTCCCTTCTCCTCAATTTCAGCCATACAAACCTCAAATTCATGATGAAAGGGAGAGTGGTTCAAATAGTAAGCTACCAACTTCTCATTAACCTTCATCTTCTTCCTTCTTCCATTGGTTTGAATCAATGGGCAAAATCTGAAAATGGACAAAGAAAACTCTATAAATTGAGATCTCCTCTTCTTCATTTTGGTTACTAGAAATCTAAATTGTTCAAGTAAAGAGTGAGTGTGGTGAAGCTAAGGAGTAATCAGAAATTGAGGTGGGAGATTTAGGGTACTCAATTAGCTTCAAGAGGTAATTTATCTTTGATTGTGTTCTTGAGTTCTATATATGAATTTCTAGAATTTGGCCATGAATCTCTTATTAGTTGGTTAGTAGTTGATGTATATAAGTTGTCAAGTTCATATACATGTTACTAAAGTGTTAATCATGTTTTATACTATCAAACTTGAGTTTTATGAATTCTCAGAAAATAACATGTATACATGCTTATAATGTACCAAAAATGGTTGAACTAAGTTGTGATAATCTGTAAGTGGATGATATACATTTTATTATAGTCAAATACGAAAACAACGAAAGTTAAACGAACCATTTTGGTTCAGAAACGAGTTAGTAGCATGATCAATCGCTAAGTATGCGAAAATATGGAGAAATAACATGAATGTTGAATTTAATTCTTGAACTTAGTTAACTACTTGTTTTAAGTTGTTAAAATCATGGTAGGTATGCTTAATATCATGATTATAAACTTTATGTGAAATGGGTATACACAGATTATGGTTTGAATTGGTTTTGGGTTGGATGAATTATGCGGATACAGGGAGTTTCCTGGTTCTGCCGAGGAGTAGCGCGGCCGCGCTACTCCCCAGAATGAAACTCCAACTTTTGATTCTTCTAATGTCATGAGCATGTTAGTTTAGCTTAAATAAGCCTATGTGTGTATCTGGTATGTGATCTAGTATGGTCTTGCATGAAATGTGTTGGGTTTACGAGATTTTGAAGTAAAACTTAGAATTTGAAAACTAAACCTTATGAAAGTGATGTCTTTTTGACTCTGATCCCTTGTGCATATGTAACTAGTCTAGACATATATGAAAACAAGTCCAATGTATTACCTAGGGTTACCTTGCATGACATGAGTTGGGTTAGCTTGGTTCTAACGACTTTTTAAAAGAAAACTTGAAGTGTTGGAAGTAAAACTTAGCGAGCTTTGTATCTTTGATGTTCTGAGCTTACAAGCATGTATATATGATCTAATTATGTGTGTGAATGTATACGGAGAGACACGTAGAGGTATTAAGCAAGTTTAGTTAGTCTAATGTGAAATTTTCAAGAAAAACTTAAGACGTGAGGACCATTGTTGTCAAACGTTGTGTAAATTTCGTTCCAACCTTGCAAGCATGAATAATAGGATTCATTATGCCTCTAGAACATGTTGACATGAGCATCATCTAGCTAAACATGAATTCTAACTATGTACGCGTGTTCAAGAAGGTGACATTCCAATTGTAAACTATGGGATTAATGTGTACATGTGTTATATACCCCCGAGCATGCTTATTAAGTATGGTTTAGTCTCATTATGAGGTGTCATGATTATAATAGTTGGTCCTTTGCGAGATGGATTTGATTGGTTTAAAATATAGAAGTTTCTAACACAACACCTCATAACCTTGGATTGCATTTAGCATGAGCATGTTAAGTTTTAAACTCAGACTAATAACTTTATGAGAATGTGTATTTGAGTTATATCAGTAGCCTAAATGTTGGATAATAGACTCGGATTGCCACCTGAATAAAATTACATTTTTTGTCTGCCCAGAGAGTGGCGCGGCCGCGCCACTCCTAAGGCAAAAACCAGCGCGGCCGGGCCGGTCGCCAAAATTGCCCAGTTGTTTTAAATTTGTAAATAGAGTCTTGCAGCATGTATGAATAAATGTTTTAAGTGGTATTGCATGATTAGACTGATATACTATGTATTCGAGCTTATGTTGATGCTTAGGGTCGAGTTATTCTAGGTTGCTAACTCATTTAGCTAAAGATAAGAAATTACGAATATGGATTTAGTAATCATGATTCCACTTATGTGACTGTGTGTTGAAACTATGTGGTGCGTAACCACTTAAAGTTATGAATGTTATGCTAACTAAGGAACCGACTCATTAATGATTAGGTCGTTTCAACGCAATTTAAATTAAAGCCAGATTACTTGTAGCTGAGCAAACAGGCAAGTTCCCTTTTTCCGAAACTTTACTTTGTGCAAGTTTTCTTTAACCCTACTCAATTTACATTCGAGCAGGACGTGGTATATTGTGCAAGTATTCGAACCCTTTCTCTTTATTAAGAAAGCATGTAAACATGTATATTCATGTATCATGCAAGTATATGACAATGACTCTTATGCTTTATAAACTGTCATTCATATTCTAAGGGTTGGTTTAAGATTAATATCCCTTAAACCTCATTGCGATTATTGGTATTCATTAAATCATTGAATATGATTATAAAAGTTGTCTAAACCATTGTTTCGGTTAGACTATTATACATGTGTTAGAAAGTTATTCCAAACCAATTGTCTAGGTGAGGACTCTTATCTACTGAGATGAACAACCCTCATAGAAGGAGAAAATTATATATTGTCGGGGAACCAACGTGCACACTTATAAGCATGTGACAGTTATGCATAATCTGGAGTACTATAGGCTGATCACCTGTGTGCTCGTTTTTATTGGATTTTCAGTATAATAACTGTTAATTCTAGCAAGCGTTCTTAGTCCTTTAGTGACTACTCAGTGTTCATATTCTTGAATTTGAAATGATTAGACGCAAGAATCTTATTGATGTTTCTGGTCCACAACGACTCTTATAATTGATTTTCCTTATTATCCTTGAACTATCCTTTACTATCATACCCTGGAATTTGAACTTTATATTATTCACCCTCATTGTATATACTTGCTGGGCAAATTTGTTGCTCATCCTTGCTTTCTTTAAAAATTTTCAATTAAGGCAGAGCGAGGTGAACCCTCAGGCAAGGATAAGGGAAAGGGCAAAACTACGGAGTAGCTTTGTTCTTTCTTAGGAAGGAGATTTTTTTTTTTACTATGTTGCTTAAGTTTTCTAAGTTGGTTATGTAATAAGATTAGGCATGGATTATGTATTAGCACTATGTTTCAGTTTAAATCAAGACTTTTGGTTAATATTGTAGTATCGGTTGCGAGACCTTGGGACGAGAATAATTATATTAAATCAATGTAATTTATTCTATCTTTTCCGCTGCATTAGTTTTATGTCATTATTGTGTTAGAACGTGATGAACCAAATTCGAGATAGTGGTGTCAGAATTTAGGGGCGTCACAGGTTGGTATCAGAGTATTAGGTTATAAACCTTAGGAGCAAGAGTCCTTAGGCTATAACCTTAGAAGAATTTAGGAACTAGGAGGAGATAAAACTCATATAGAGTTTTCGTGAAGACTTAGTGGCATTATGAAATATATTTTCATTCTATATATTTGACCTTCTGATGGAGTTTGTTGTTTTGTCTTCTGTTATGGCTGTAGGATGTCAAGTGTTGGAGGAAACGGTTGGATTATCGAGGAGGAGCCACGTGATATACCCGTGGTGTATGAGGCGCCTACAATAGATGACGAGGTGGAGTCTGACCCTGAAGAACCAATAGAGATAGAGTTTGATCCCGAGGAAGAACCTATGGAAGGGGAGCCTGAGACAGACCCTAACGAGACTCCTATCGAGGATCGCATATTGGGAGAGTACGAAGAACGGATCTTAGAATTAGAGACCGAAGCTCAAGATCGAGAGGCGGAGATCCAGAAGTTGAGGGAGGAGAATGATCAACAAAAACTAAAGATGCAGGAGATGGAGGTGGAGCTTGCACATCGCAAGGAAGCCGGTATTCAAATGGGAGCCCTTTTTCACCGTTCGGTAGCTAGGAGCGTAGAATTAGTGGGAAAGCTGGAGGAGTCCGAGCAGAGGGAGTTGTCCGAGAAGGCAGAGAAGGAAGCCCTTCGCACATAGTTAGAGATGGAGGTGATGGATAGGATCCACTTTCAGGAGAAATGGGAGGAAGCCAATGACAGAGCTAATGATCTAGAGGATGAGGTGAGATACAAGAAGAGGAAGACGAATAAGATGGGTTATGCTTTTCGCATAGCTATGGAGAGGTTAGTGGATGGTGTGTACCACTACCCGGCAGAGCAAGGGCAGACACGAAACACTGTGAGCCGGGATTTGGTGGCGCATATCACGCAGCAAGAGTTTATCAGCGTAGTGGAGCGCGTAATGTTGGGATGAAGCCTAGCGATTAGTAGGTTAGTAGTAGTAGTAGCATGTCTAGAGGTGCATCGTTATGTGAACTCCGATCTATTGTGTAAGATACGAAGTAGTCTTGTGAACCCTTTTGATGTTGAGGGTAGTATGTTGATGTTTTCCCCACCTTTTGTAATATTAGGGGATAGATGTGTGACATTTATAGCAATATGCAAGAAATCAACATGATGTAACAACTTGGCATATGAATATAAATGTTTTTGTTTCACCATTGTGTTATTAAATTTCTGCATTAGAGAAATACCTAAGTTTTATGCTTAGAAAATAAGAGTAAAATCTTGTGTTGCAGAAAATGCCGCCCAGACGTAGAATCGCCGAGTTAGAAGAGTCAGTCAATAACGACAGGAACCAGGCAGACCCCATTCAACGACTAGTAGACTTGCTAGGAGAAGCCCTGCATGGAAGGAACAACGAACCAGTACACCCCAACCCCCAAGCGGCGCCAGTAGCAAACTTTAAGGATTTTAAGAGTGTAGGACCGCCCGAATTTAGAGGAACTACCGATCCCGTCGAAGCACAAACCTGGATCAAGGAAATGGAAAAGGCTTTTGCTATTGCTCGAGTGGGGGAAGATCAGAAGACAATATTCGCTACCTATATGATGAAGGGTGAAGTGAATTACTGGTGGGAAGCCAATCAACAAAGAGCGGGTGAAGGAGTGATAGCCTGGGATAGGTTTACCACTCTGTTCTTCGAGAATTACTTCCCAAAGAGCATGAAGAATAAGATGGAGGTTAAATTCTTGGAACTGAAGCAAGGTGAGATGACGATAGCTCAGTATGCGGCAAGATTCAACGAGCTCACACGATTCGCTACACACTATGTCGACACCGAAGAAAGAAAAGCTAGACGCTTTGAGTTAGGGCTGAAACCTTGGTTATTCAACAAGGTGTCAGTTCTCCAAATCGATTCGTTCACCACACTGTTGGAAAAGGCGATCATTGCTGAGGGAGGTAGCGAGGCATTAAGTCAGTATAACAAGGAGAAAAAGAATAAGAATTCTGGAGGAGATAGTCGTGGGGGAAATAGCAGTGGAGGAAACAACTTAGGAAAAAGGAAGTGGGATAACAACAATAACAATCGAAACAACCAGTCAGGAAGTTATCAGGGAGGAGTTAAGAAGAGGGCGGAGGTATTCCCTAAATGTGAAAAGAATCATCAAGGGGAATGCTGGAAAGGAAGCAGTGTCTGTTTCAACTGCGGCCAAGAAGGGCACATGGCACCTCATTGTCCAAAGCCGAAGAAAAACCGGGGATGTTTTGGTTGCGGCTCGACTGAACACCAGATCAAGGATTGCCCGAAGAAGGGGAACACCGGGGGAAAAGGCAATCAAGGGGGAAGCAAGCTAATGATAGGTGGACCAGCACAGCCCAATCGCTCGACGGCCAGAACTTTTAACATGACTGTCCAAGACGCAGTGTCTGCAAAGGACGTGGTGTCAGGTATTGTGCCAATGAATAATATAAATGCATATGTATTATTTGATTCGGGTGCTACCTGTTCCTTTGTGTGTGAAGATTTTGCTACACGTTTAACTTACCCCAAGAACGTTTAGAGAATCCTTTGAACATAGAAATTACGAATAAGGAAGTAGTTCCCGTAGAGTTCTTTTACCGAAATTGTTCGGCGAACATTAGAGGTCACGAACTAAGTGTAGACTTGATTCCGATAAGACTGGGAGAGTTTGACGTGATATTAGGAATGGATTGGTTATCCAGCCACGCTGCGATGATCGATTGTCGAAAGAAAAGTGTGAACCTTCAGATTTCAAATCGGTCTAAGGTGGTATTTTATGGTAGCTCATCGCTTAAGCAATCATGTTGCCTTACGATGATGCAAGCCAAGAAATTGTTAAAGAAAGGATGTGTGGGTTATTTAGCCTACATTGCATATACTCAAAAGAAGGGAGTAGAAGCAAAAGATATATCAGTAGTAAGGATTTCCAAGACGTGTTTCTTGATGATCTGCCTGGCCTTCCGCCAGACAGAGAAATCGAATTCGTAATAGACTTAGTACCAGGAACTGCACCGATTTCAAAAGCCCCGTATCGTATGGCACCGGTGGAAATGAAGGAATTGATGATACAACTGTAGGAATTATTAGATAAGGGTTATATTCGGCCGAGTGTGTCTCCTTGGGGAGCACCAGTGTTGTTCGTCAAAAAGAAGGATGGATCGATGAGGCTTTGTATCGACTATCGAGAGTTGAACAAAGTAACGATCAAGAATAGGTATCCATTACCGAGGATGGATGACCTTTTCGATCAATTGAAGGGAGCAAAGTGGTTCTCTAAGATAGATCTACGAATAGGTTATCATCAACTAAAGGTACGAGAGGAAGACATTCCGAAGATGGCGTTTCGAACCCGATATGGACACTACGAGTTTTTAGTGATGTCATTCGGTTTGACCAACGCTCCAGCAGCATTCATGGACTTGATGAACCGAGTTTTCAAGCCATACTTGGATAAGTTTGTGGTAGTTTTCATCGATGACATCCTAATCTACTCAAAGACCAAAGAAGAGCACGCCGAACATTTAAGGATGGTGTTGGAAGCACTAAGAAAGGAGAAGATGTATGCAAAATTCTCCAAGTGTGAATTTTGGATGAAGAGGGTTCAATTCTTAGGACACGTGATAGATAAGAATGGGATTTCAGTGGACCCTGCGAAGGTGGAGGCTGTTAGTGGATGGGAACAACCAAGGACGCCGACGGAAGTAAGAAGTTTTCTAGGGTTAGCCGGGTACTATCGAAGATTTATCCAAGATTTTTCTAAGATAGCAACCCCGTTAACTTATTTAACAAGGAAGACGGTGAAGTTCGTGTGGACGAACAAATGCGAAGAGAGTTTTCAAGAATTGAAGAAGAGGTTAAGCGAGGCACCTGTATTATCCTTACCAAATGATACGGGAGGATTTGTGGTGTATAGTGATGCGTCGCATAAAGGACTCAGTTGTGTTCTTATGCAACACGACAAAGTCATTGCATACGCGTCACGATAATTGAAGGATTACGAAAAATGATACCCTACCCATGACTTGGAGCTAGCGGCAGTTGTTTTTGCATTAAAAATTTAGAGGCACTACCTGTACGAAGAAAAATGTGAGATATATATGGACCACAAAAGTCTAAAATATATTTTCACACAGAAGGAACTAAACATGAGACAAAGGAGGTGGTTGGAATTAATCAAGGATTACGGCTGCGAAATTCTTTATCACCCGGGAAAAGTTAATGTAGTAGCTGACGCGCTGAGCAGGAAAGGAAGGGAGAAACTGTTCACATTGACAACTCAGGAAGAGTTAATAAGAGATATGGAAAAATTGGAAATAGAAGTTGTAGAACCTCGAGGGCCCAGTGAGAAGTTGTTCATGATGGAAGCTCGTCCAACATTATTGGATCGAGTCAAAGAAGCACAAGAAACGGATGAGGAGTGTGAGAAGATAAAGAAGCGGATAACAGGAAGTGAGGAAGAAAAATTCCGAATGGATAAGGATGGTATTTTGAGATTCGAAAATCGAGTGTGGGTGCCAGCAATTACTGAACTAAGGGAGGAAATTTTGCGCGAATCACATATCACGATATATTCTGTGCATCCTGGAGGAACGAAGATGTACCGGGATCTAAGACAACATTTTTGGTGGCCTAATTTGAAGCGAGAGGTTGCAGAGTACGTCAGTAGATGTCTTACTTGTCAACGAGTCAAGGCAGAACATCAGAGACCGAGTGGTCTACTTCAACCGCTGGAAATACCAGAGTGGAAATGGGAGCACATTACGATGGATTTCGTGGTGGGACTTCCAGTCACACGGAAGGGTTTTGATGCCATTTGGGTTATCGTGGATTGACTAACAAAGACAGCTCATTTTCTACCGATCAAGATTCGTTTCAACCTTAACCAATTAGCAAATTTATACGTAAAGGAAATAGTTTCGCGACATGGAGTGCCGGTGTCAATCGTTTTCGATCGAGACCCGCGCTTCATGTCAAATTTCTGGAAGAGCCTGCAAGAAAGAATGGGAACACAATTGCGGTTAAGTACCGCCTATCATCCTCAGATAGACGGACAAAGTGAACGAACCATACAAATGCTAGAAGATATGCTTCGAGCTTGCGTAATGGATTTTAAGGGGAACTGGGATGACCATTTGCCCTTAGTAGAGTTCGCCTACAATAATAGTCATCACGCGAGTATCGGTATGCCACCGTACGAAGCTCTCTACGGAAGGAAGTGCAGAACACCGTTGTGTTGGGATGAAGTCGGAGAACGACGACTTTTGGGATCGGAAATAGTTCAACAGATGGCCGATGTGGTGACAACAATAAGAGCCAGATTAGTAGCCGCTCAAGATCGTCAGAAGAAATATGCAGATTTGCATCGTCAGAACCAAGACTTTGAAGTCGATAGTTTCGTATTTTTGAAAGTATCTCCCTGGAAAGGAAAGATCAGATTTGGCAAGAAAGGACAATTGAGTCCGAGGTTCATAGGGCCATTTGAAGTTTTGAAGCGGGTGGGCGAAGTGGCGTATATGGTAGCTTTACCGCCTGAGCTGGAACACATTCACAACGTGTTTCACATCTCCGTGTTACGTCCATACAAACCTGACTATAAGCATGTGATATCCTATGAGTCGATTCAAGTAGAGAAGAATTTGACTTATGAGGAAATTCCTGTCCAAATACTAGATAGGAAAGAGCAAACCTTGAGGAATAAAGTTATATCTTCTGTAAAAGTAGTTTGGCGGAACCACGACGCCGAGGAGACCACGTGGGAGCTAGAGAGTAAGATGAGGAGGGATTATCCCCATTTGTTTGTGTAACCTTGTATCAATTCCGAGGACGGAATTTTTATAAGGGAGGGAGGATGTAATACCCGAGAATTTTAAATGATATTATTATTGATTTTTTTTAGTTAAATGTTTATTCGAATATGAGTACAGGTGATATGTCACCATAATAGTGATGCAATGAAATGATTTTTGTTTATTTAATAAAGGAGTGATTTAATAAGAAAAGAAATTATTAATGTTATTTTAATTAATTATTGTGTGACTAATAACCTCCTTTTTATTTAATTAAATGTTATATATTTTTGTGACATTAGCATGTGTAAGTATTAATATAATTCATTGAATAAGGTGGAATATGCGTGACATTTAAGTTGCATGAACATTCTACATAATATCTTGATGTACATTTAAATTATATGGGGTAATTAATATTTTCCATATGATAATTATTTGCATACTTAAAATGTTATTGCAATAAATGCATTATGAAATAATAATGTATATTAAAAATTGGGTGTTAGTAATTAATTAGATTTCGCTGTAATTAATGTACATGGATTATATGATATGTGCATATGTGAATATTGATACAATATGGTAACATTTAATTTTAATACACCTTATGACTAAATTGCATTATTAAACCTAAGTGTACTAGTGGTCTCTATTGCAAAGTCTAAGTTCTTTGTCCCAAAAAGAGTGTCACCTTCCTGCCCAAATGTTCATTCACGTGAAACACCAAAAGGCTACAAGCTTAGCCCTTCTCCCTTCTCCTCAATTTCAGCCATACAAACCTCAGATTCATGATGAAAGGGAGAGTGGTTCAAATAGTAAGCTACCGATTTCTTATTAACCTTCATCTTCTTCCTTCTTCCATTGGTTTGAATCAATGGGCAAAATCTGAAAATGGACAAAGAAAACTCTATAAATTGAGACCTCCTCTTCTTCATTTTGGTTACTAGAAATCTAAATTGTTCAAGTAAAGAGTGAGTGTGGTGAAGCTAAGGAGTAATTAGAAATTGAGGTGGGAGATTTAGGGTACTCAATTAGCTTCAAGAGGTAATTTCTCTTTGATTATGTTCTTGAGTTCTATATATGAATTTCTAGAATTTGGCCATGAATCTCTTGTTAGTTGGTTATAGTTGATGTATATAAGTTGTCAAGTTCATATACATGTTACTAAAGTGTTAATCATGTTTTATACTATCAAACTTGAGTTTTATGAATTCTCAGAAAATAACATGTATACATGCTTATAATGTACCAAAAATGGTTGAACTAAGTTGTGATAATCTATAAGTGGATGATATACATTGTTAGTATAGTCAAATACGAAAACAACGAAAGTTAAACGAACCATTTTGGTTCAGAAACGAGTTAGTAGCATGATCAATCGCTAAGTATGCGAAAATATGGAGAAATAACATGAATGTTGAATTTAATTCTTGAACTTAGTTAACTACTTGTTTTAAGTTGTTAAAATCATGGTAGGTATGCTTAATATCATGATTATAAACTTTATGTGAAATGGGTATACACAGATTATGGTTTGAATTGGTTTTGGGTTGGATGGATTATGCGGATACAAGGAGTTTCTTGGTTCTGCCGAGGAGCAGCGCGGCCGCGCTACTCCCCAGGCAAAACCAGGCGCGGCCACGCCGTGCCCCAGAGTGAAACTCCAACTTTTGATTCTTCTAATGTCATGAGCATGTTAGTTTAGCTTAAATAAGCCTATGTGTGTATCTGGTATGTGATCTAGTATGGTCTTGCATGAAATGTGTTGGGTTTACGAGATTTTGAAGTAAAACTTAGAATTTGAAAACTAAACCTTATGAAAGTGATGTCTTTTTGACTCTGATCCCTTGTACATATGTAACTAGTCTAGACATATATGAAAACAAGTCCAATGTATTACCTAGGATTACCTTGCATGACATGAGTTGGGTTAGCTTGGTTCTAACGACTTTTTAAAAGAAAACTTGAAGTGTTGGAAGTAAAACTTAGCGAGCTTTGTATCTTTGATGTTCTGAGCTTACAAGCATGTATATATGATCTAATTATGTGTGTGAATGCATACAGAGAGACACGTAGAGGTATTAAGCAAGTTTAGTTAGTTTAATGTGAAATTTTCAAGAAAAACTTAAGACGTGAGGACCATTGTTGTCAAACGTTGTGTAAATTTCGTTCCAACCTTGCAAGCATGAATAATAGGATTCATTATGCCTCTAGAACATGTTGACATGAGCATCATCTAGCTAAACATGAATTCTAACTATGTATGCATGTTCAAGAAGGTGACATTCCAATTGTAAACTATGGGATTAATGTGTACATGTGTTATATACCCCCGAGCATGCTTATTAAGTATGGTTTAGTCTCATTATGAGGTGTCATGATTATAATAGTTGGATTGCATATACCCCCGAGCATGCAATCCAATTTAATTCTCTAACACAACACCTCATAACCTTGGATTGCATTTAACATGAGCATGTTAAGTTTTAAACTCAGATTAATAACTTTATGAGCATGTGTATTTGAGTTATATCAGTAGCCTAAATGTTGGATAATAGACTCGGATTGCCACCTGAATAAAATTACATTTTTGGTCTGCCCAGAGAGTGGCGCGGCCGCGCCACTCCTAAGGCAAAAACCAGCGCTGCCGGGCCGGTCGCCAAAATTGCCCAGTTGTTTTAAATTTGTAAATAGAGTCTTGCAGCATGTATGAATAAATGTTTTAAGTGGTATTGCATGATTAGACTGATATACTATGTATTCGAGCTTATGTTGATGCTTAGGGTCGAGTTATTCTAGGTTGCTAACTCATTTAGCTAAAGATAAGAAATTACGAATATGGATTTAGTAATCATGATTCCACTTATATGATCGTGTGTTGAAACTATGTGGTGCGTAACCACTTAAAGTTATGAATGTTATGCTAACTAAGGAACCGACTCATTAATGATTAGGTCGTTTCAACGCAATTTAAATTAAAGCTAGATTACTTGTAGCTAGCAAACAGGCAAGTTCCCTTTTTTCGAAACTTTACTTTGTGCAAGTTTCCTTTAACCCTACTCAATTTACATTCGAGCAGGACGTGGTATATTGTGCAAGTATTCGAACCCTTTCTCTTTATTGAGCAAGCATGTAAACTTGTATATTCATGTATCATGCAAGTATGTGACAATGACTCTTATGCTTTATAAACTGTCATTCATATTCTAAGGGTTGGTTTAAGATTAATATCCCTTAAACCTCATTGCGATTATTGGTATTCATTAAATCATTGAATATGATTATAAAAGTTGTCTAAACCATTGTTTTGGTTAGACTATTATACATGTGTTAGAAAGTTATTCCAAACCAATTGTCTTGGTGAGGACTCTTATCTACTGAGATGAACAACCCTCATAGAAGGGGGAAATTATATATTATCGGGGAACCGACGTGCGCACTTATAAGCATGTGACAGTTATGCATAATCTGGAGTACTATAGGCTGATCACCTATGTGCTCGTTTTTATTGGATTTTCAGTATAATAACTGTTAATTCTAGCAAGCGTTCTTAGTCCTTTAGTGACTACTCAGTGTTCATATTCTTGAATTTGAAATGATTAGACGCAAGAATTTTATTGATGTTTCTGGTGCACAGCGACTCTTATAATTGATTTTCCTTATTATCCTTGAACTATCCTTTATTGTCATACCCTGGAATTTGAACTTTATATTATTCACCCTCATTGTATATACTTGTTGGGCAAATTTGTTGCTCATCCTTGCTTTCTTTAAAATTTTTCAGTTAAGGAAGAGCGAGGTGAACCCTCAGGCAAGGATAAGGGAAAGGGCAAAACTACGGAGTAGCTTTGTTCTTTCTTAGGAAGGAGATTTTTTTTTTACTATGTTGCTTAAGTTTTCTAATTTGGTTATGTAATAAGATTAGGCATGGATTATGTATTAGCACTATGTTTCAGTTTAAATCAAGACTTTTGGTTAATATTGTAGTATCGGTTGCGAGACCTTGGGACGAGAATAATTATATTAAATCAATGTAATTTATTTTATCTTTTCCGCTGCATTAGTTTTATGTCATTATTGTGTTAGAACGTGATGAACCAAATTCGAGATAGTGGTGTCAGAATTTGGGGGCGTCACATTAAACGTTTCACAATCCAACAGCAGATAATGAATTCAAATGCATAAGCTGCGAATATCAATAATTATTTTTGAGGTGGAATAGTTGACAATAATTAATCCACTAATATGATTTAAAAGTAATAACTCCATTTGAGTCATGAAACTTGCAACAATATACAACACCTGTATAAAATATGAAACATGCCCAATATTAAATCGAGCTGGGGTAAGGAAACTTGCCCAACACAAGAGTTAGACAAGGGTTAGAGAACTTGCTTGATGCGCTGCTACAATATTATAACACACACTCCTTAATATCCAACATAATTAAGTACATATTTACATAACAATTAGTCACATTCCAAATAATGGTTCAAAACGGACGCTGCATCATTAAAACACATTGATTGCCCTACGACTACCAATTTGGTTGCAATTAGATTATTCAATTTCTGCCTTAAGACAATACCAATTTGGTTGACATTTGGGAAATAATTAGGCATTTTAGTGCTTAACAAAATATGCTTAGTTAACCTATCTAATCATTTAATACAAGGAAAAATATAAGTGTTGGACCCGTTGAAAAGGATTCATTAGGTCTGACCCGACCTGACCCGGCCTGACTGCCCGACCCGGTCCAGACACGGAACTGGCGCTGCAGCGCCGAGCCAAAGCACTGGGCCTCACGCTGCGGCGTGAGTCCCGTGTTTTCACCCTAACAGGGCTTCACGCTGCGGCGTGAGCCTTAAAGCTTGGGCCTCACGCTGCGGCGTGAGCCCTGGTCTTTCCCCATAATGCCCCTCGCTGCAGCCTGAGCTGCAGAGCTTATGAGTGGTGCTGCGGCGCCATTCTGCAGTAGCCGGATTCTGGGTTTGTTCCCAATTCGCGACTCCGACCTCCGGCCACTCCGACCTCCATAACTCCTTCAGTACATAAGCAAATTGGTCCATTCTGGGCTCTATGGACTCCTAACTCATGGGACTACAACATATTAAAAATTCATAGCTACCCATTAACATTAACATGGCCAAATCTTAAGCCAAAGTGTAAAGTTCATACTCTGTTCTTTGAGTTCTTGACAAGTTTTACAAAAATCATTACTACGAATTCGTTTTAACTCCTTTTTGCTCCATTCCAACTAGGTTAGCTTCGTAACCCATGGAACTACAATACCATAACAACAAACAAAATTAACAAGCACAAAATCATAGCTTTATAGTCCTCTAAAATGGTCCGAATGTCCAAAGTCCATGTTTTGTCCATTGTTCTTGCTCCATTAAGCCAAGGTAAGGATTTGTTGCGTTTTTGTTCCACTTTGATGTTGTTAATGGCTTATATAGTCTCTTAACAACATTTACAAACAATCACAACAAACAAAAACACCAAGAATCGCCATAAATCCGACCCACAAGCTTAAGAGCTCAAAACTGAGAAAAACTTGAAAAACTTAACAAGAAATTGAATGGAAAGGATTTGGTTGGTGTTTTACCTCTGTGAATCCTTCCTAGAGGTTAAGAAGCTCGGCTAGGCTTGATTTTGAGGGTTCTTCTTGCTTGGCTCCTCCACCCGTGCCTTCTTCTTCTTCCTCCTTTCTTTTCCGGCGAGTTCCTTCTCTTTTTCCGGCGACTTCTTCTTCCTTCTCTTT
This sequence comes from Aralia elata, assembly GCA_034770075.1. Taxonomy (NCBI): domain Eukaryota; kingdom Viridiplantae; phylum Streptophyta; class Magnoliopsida; order Apiales; family Araliaceae; genus Aralia; species Aralia elata. The sequence goes on from CM068383.1 coordinate 55,901,937, forward strand.
TTCCGGCAAATTCTTCTCTCTCTCTCTCTCTGCAGAATTTGAAATGGGTTTGAATGAGGAGCTGATGGATTGCAAGAGAGAAATGAAATGGTTGAATGATTTGGGAGAAGTGGAGGAATTTTGGGAGAAAAATGGAAATGGGTTGGTTGCTCAAGGAGCTTGCCGGCAACCTCCCTCCTTGCTCAATTCTAATTGGTCTAAAATGAGGGATTAGTTCCCTCTTGGAGTAAAAAGCCAAAATAAATACCCAAAAACACAAAAAATATATCCAAAAACTCCCACTTTTGCACCAAAATTGGTAAATAACTCTACCCAAAATTAAAATGGGTATTACCATAAATATTGGGATGCATAAAAATAATTATTACGGGATTTGTCCATTTATTTGGAACACCCATATAACACATTTCGGATACGGATAAAATCACGTATCAGCTCAAATAAAATTTCGGACACTTGGAAAAATTATTCGTACGCATACACGTATTTATGAAATTTATGAAAGTCGAAAAAGACACAAAAATATTATGACGTGAATAGTGTCTCGGGAAACGTGCCCCGTGAATAGTGATTTAGCGACACTATGCGAAATCAATTATTCACTCAAAGAAAACTATAATGCGTAAAATTTTATGCATCCACATAACTCAGGTTGTCACACAACCTTTAAACACGTAACACAAAGGTAATATTAATAAAATATAATATATTCATTAATATTCAAAAATTTGAATTACAAGGCAAATTTCAGAATTCTCGGTCCTTACAAAATTACTGTCAAGTCTTATTTTATTTGATTATATGTATTTCAATTCTCAAATGCAAAACTGTAAATAATGCAAATTAAAAACACCTTTCTAATTTCATCCTACTTTGGCCATAGACTTCTGGGTTGTCATTTATCGAATCACTTAGGAGATTCTCTCCTTTTACTAGAAGTGGTAGATTCTTTGTTGACCATTCACCTATCTCCATGTACAACTTATTATACCCAATCATACCTTTTGATATACCCTAAAAGGCTTAATGGACATGTCAAAGTATAACTCATCATACACAAACTACTATGATGATCTCAAGTCTAAGGATCACTTGTACTTCTATCACTTAAGGAATTTCTATTGACAAGCAAGTAAAACTCCATTAGGTATTTCTTTAGCGAGCCACGGTCAGTGAACTTATTCTCTAATAAGCACCTACATACTTGCTTTAGTGTCTTCACACAAATAATTATGAGATCAATCATCCTCTTCCTAAGAGCAAGTAAAGTATGTACTAATCTATCCGGATTCACTAATCCCCCTTTAGTAATCCAATGATTAGGAACGATGTTAGTTTTAAGCTATCTAGAATTTAGATCTCATTAGCATGATCATTATCATGATTCTAAAAGCATTGCTCAAAACTATGGGTTTATCACACTTAATATAACAACATCATGTAGATAATGAAAATGTCTTTAATAAATTAATTCTTTTATTAATTACCGAATAAAATTACAAAGTATATGTTACATCATATAAATTATGATTGGCTTGTGTGCATACTACTTTCAAAAACCGTTTCTCCCACTTCCTCCAATTAAATCAGCAACCTCTTATGGGTCCCACACATCAGACTTCTATTTTATTTTCTTTTTATTTACCCAATTATCTATTTAATTGACTATTTGACCATTTTGACCTCTAGAACTCGACTTTTTCGTGACTATAGTCATGTCCTACTAAAATCGACGTTTCGAATGTCGTGGGAATATTCGATTCGCCAAATTCAACTCCGAAATTTAAGTTTAACTTTTTACCCGAAAAAGTCAACCGGTTGACTTTGACCAAACAATCAACCCTGACATATTTTGTGTTTATAGTATATTCTTACTAATTTCGACGTTTCAGACTCAAATATCCAGTCCGCGTCTCCAAATTCCACTCCAAACTCAAATTCGAGTTTTAACTTCTTTTCTTGCGTTTAATATAAATGTTAGCTCCCTTAGTTAATTCAAACAACTAAATTAGCTTAAACAAACTATTAAAATACATCTCATCACATAATTGAATATATATATATATATAACACATATACATATATTTATTTAAACCACAAAGAGTTTCACATAAATTTCATTTAAATAATACACATCAATTACATGATATTCTCGGTTATTACATTCACCCTCCTTTATAAAGATTCTGTCCCCAGAATCATTACAAGGTTAAACAAAAAGATTAGGGTAATTCTTCATCATCCTTTCCTCGAGTTCCCACGTAGCTTCTTCGGCATTGTGGTTCCTCCATACTACCTTTACAGAAGGTATGACTTTATTTCTTAAGACTTGCTCCTTCCTATCAACTATTTGTACATGAATTTCTTCATAAGTTAAGTCTTTTTCAAACTGGATAGGTTCATATTCTATTACATGTTTGTAATCCTACTTGTACGGTCGCGAGACTAACACATGGAACACATTATGAATATGCTCCAACTCAGGAGGTAAAACTATTTCATAAGCCACTTCCCATATCCTCTTCAATACCTCAAAAGGTCCTATAAACCTCGGGCTCAATTTTTCTTTCTTCCCAAACCTCATCTTCCCTTTCCAGGGAGACACCTAGAGAAACACATAAGTTCTGATGTCAAAATCCCGTTGTTGCTTATGTTAATCTGCATACTTCTTTTGTCGATCTTGAGCCGCCACTAATCTCGTTCGTATTATCTGGACAACGTCTGCAGTCTGTTGCACCAATTTTGGTACTAGCAGTCGACGTTCCCCTATTTCATTCTTGCACAGTGGTGTTGTGTACTTTCTTCCATATAAAGCTTCGTAAGGCGGCATACCGATGCTCGCATGATAGCTGTTGTTATATGCAAATTCTACCAACGGTAAGTGGTCATCCCAACTTCCCTTTAAGTCCATTACACATGCTTTCGACATATCTTCTAATGTTTTAATTGTTCTCTCACTTTGCCCATCTGTCTGAGGATGATATGCAGTGCTCAACCTCAATTGCGTTCCCATGCGCTCTTGAAAACTTTTCTAAAAATTCGCAATGAATCACGGATCGCGATCTGACACAATCGATACCGGCACTCCATGGTTGGAAACAATTTCCTTAATGTAAAGTTTAGCTAGCTGATCCAAATTGAATCTGACCTTGATCGGCAAAAAATGTGCTGACTTAGTCAATCGATCTACAATAACCCATATCGCATCAGATCCTTTCTAAGTAGTTGGAAGTCCTATTACGAAGTCCATCATAATATGCCCCCACTTCCATTCTGGAATTTCCAGAGGCTGAAGTAACTCGCTTGGTTTCTGATGTTTCGCCTTAACTCTTTGACATGTTAGGCACCTGCTGATGTATTCCACGATTTCTTTTTTCATATTAGGCCACTAATAATGTTGGCGAAGGCCTTGATACATCTCTGTGCTTCCCGGATGGATCGAATAACTCGAACTATGCGCCTCTTGCAACCTTCTTTTATTTTAGGTACTAGCGGTACCCAAATTCTCTCTTCAAACCTTAATACTCCTTCATTATCCACCCTGAATTTTAGATCTTCCCCTTTTGAAATTTTCTTCTTTATCTTCTCACATTCTTCATCTCTGCTTTGTGCTTCTTTTATTTTGTCCATTAAGGTTGGACGAGCCTCTATTGCAAATAATTTCTCCTCTGACTCCTTCGGACTTTTTGTCTCAATCTCCATTCTCGCCATTTCATTAATTAGCTCTTCCTGAACGGTTAACATCGTCAACATCTATTTACCCTTTCTACTTAACGTATCTGCAACCACATTAGCTTTTCCTAGATGATAGAAAATTTCACAATCGTAGTCTTTTATCAACACCAACCATCTCATTTGCCTCATATTCAACTCTTTCTGCGTGAAGATATACTTTAGACTTTTATGGTTTGTATATATCTCACACTTTGCACCATATAAATAGTGCCTTCATATCTTCAGGGCAAATACTATCGCTGCCAATTCCAGGTCGTGGGTAGGATATCCCTTCTCATAATCCTTTAACTATCGTGACGCGTATGCGATGACTTTACCATGTTGCATTAGCACACAGCCAAGTCCTTTGTGCGATGCATCACTGTAAATCACAAAATCACCTTTATCGTCTGGTAAAGATAACACGGGTGATTCACTCAACCCTTTCTTCAATTCTGGAAAACTCTCTCTTCACACTTATCCGTCCAAACAAATTTTACCGATTTTCTTGTCAGATTGGTTATAGACCCTGTGATCTTTGAGAAATCCTGAATGAATCTTTTATAATAACCTGCCAATCCCAGGAAACTTCTCACTTTTGTTGGTGTCTTCAGTTTTTCCCAATTAATCACTGCTTCCACTTTTGTTGGATCCACAGAAATTCCGTCCTTATCAATCACGTGACCCAAAAATTGCACTTTATCCAACCAAAATTCACATTTCGAAAATTTCGCATACAATTTCTCTTTCCTTAGTGCCTCTAACACCATTCTCAAATGTTCAGCATGATCCTTCAATGTCTTAAAGTAGACAAGAATATCATCTATGAACATAACCACAAACTTATCCAAGTATTGCTTAAACACTCGATTCATCATATCCATAAATGTTACCGGAGCATTTGTTAACCCAAATGACATTACCAGGAACTCGTAATGACCATAACGAGTCATGAACGCCGTCTTAGGCACATCCTCTTTCTTCACCTTCAACTGGTGATATCCAGATCTCAAATCGATTTTAGAGAAATATCTCGCTCCCCTCAATTGATCAAACAGATCATCGATCCTAGGTAAATGGTACTTATTTTTTATTGTCACCTTTTTCAATTCTCGATAGTCGATACAAAGTCTCATCGATCCATCTTTCTTCTTAACAAATAAAATTGGTGCTCCCCATGGAGATATACTCGGTTGGATATACTTCTTGTCCAACAACTCCTGCAATTGCACCTTCAACTCCACTGGTGCCATTCTGTATGGTGCCTTCGAAATCGGTGTTGTTCCCGGTATTACATCTATGACAAACTCGATCTCCCTATCTGGCGAAAGACCTGGCAAATCTTCCGTAAACACATCCGTAAACTCACTTACCATGGGTATCTGCCCCATCTCTGTTCCCACTTTATGGGTATCAACAATGTGGGCCAGATAACCTATACATCCTTTCCTTAACAATTTCTTGGCTTACATCATCGTCAGACAACAAGAGTGTCTAGGCGATTTACTACCATAAAACACTACCTTAGACTGATTTGGAGTCTGAAAGTTTACACTTTTCTTCTGGCAATCTATCATTGCTCCATGGTTATATAACCAATTCATTCCTAAAATTACATCGAACTCTCCTAGTTGTATTGGAATCAAATCCACAGGCAACTTATGCCCCCTAATGTCCACACAACAATTCCTATGAATATGACTAACAGGAATTACTGCTCTATTCGCAACTTCTATATTCAGAGGATACTCTAACTCTTCTTGAGGTAAATTTAATTATTGCGCGAACTCATATGATATGAAAGAATAAGTAGCACCTGAATCAAATAATACATATGCATTTATATCATTAATCAGAATGATACCTGAAACAATGTCTTTAGATGCAACCGCATCTTGAACTGTTATGTTGAAAGTCTGTTGAAGATTATTTGATTTGATGATGGCTGGTTTGATTGTTTAAAATGGAATTATGTCTATGAGATTATGTGCCAATATGTCTCTATGAGATTATATGCCAATATGTCTCTATGTGATTATGTGCCAATGTGTCTATATGTGATTATGTGCTTGGTTATCTAAGTGATTAGGTGCTAAGGTGGTTATGTGTTTACATGTCTATTGACTTATGTGAACTATTTAATTGTGTGTTTTCATTTGACATGTCAAGAAGATGATACATTAATGAATGTTGTGGTTTGCATATTTATCATTGATTAATGTAGTTTGATAATTACTAACTGATGCAATGAAGACTGTAAGATTAAAGTTCCAGTGATTCTAAATATTATAAAGTCCTTATAAGAGAAATATATGTACAAGGACTTAGAGCATAAAGATCAAGAATATTAGGTTGATCTTTTCGTAGAATTACTCTGTATGTTCGTAATATGAATATTGTAAGCAGAGTGATCTAGACATTCGAAGATTGAATAAACAATGTATACTTGTATGGAAAGTTTTATAAAGTCTTTCAAGGAAGTATATGTACAAGGACTTAGACTAGAAAGATCAAGAAGGTTAGGATGATCTTGCTAAATAAATCTTATGTATAGTTAGTAGGACTCTTATGCTCGTAAGGCCACTCTACCAGGTCGTAGAATCGAAATGGATCACAGAGTTAACCTATGATCGTAAAGCATCAGAAGAGTCGTAGAACTGTTGCACCTATTGTAAAGTTCACCTCAGGTTATGAAGCAAATATAAGCTAGTAAGGTGAACAGAATCATAAAGTCCAGCAAAGCTCATAAGGCAAAGACTGAATGCAAAATGTTTTATGGAATCACAAAGTAAGAATCAAATCGTAAAGTAACTCTAAAATAGTACGACAATGATCATAGAGCTACTAGCTGAATCATAACAGAACTGAGATGGTTGAGTAGATAGAAGTTAGCAAAGACTTTCATTACAAACACAGGAAGGTACATCTCAGAGTCTATGACCCTGACATAAAGATCATCTCATCTCTCAAAGTATAAATCAGATCATAAGGTGACAGAAGAATAGCTAAGCAAGTCAAAGATTGATGTAGAAAGACTGAGCTTCGAGTAGTTCAATTAATCTGTGAAATAACTCAAGGATCGTTCAGTAAAGTAAAGGATTATTCGATGAAGAATGGTTCATAGAATACTCTGCCAATTCATAATGTAAAGCCAACATTGCATAGTTATCTGGAAGATCGTAGAACTAAATAGTAAAGCCTTTTTACACATTGTTGACGCCGGTTTTTCGTCTCTTTGGTCTTTTCCAATTTTAGCCTTTTGATTGAATGATTTTTTTGGGAAAAGATAGGCATTAATGTCGACGATGGTTTTGAAAGATCGTTTTCTATGATGAGCCAATTAACTAGAGTCGCCAGTTGGTATATTTGAAATGGATGTACCAACTCATCCGAGTTTTCGTTTTTTATAAATCGCTGGCTCATATGTGACTCCGAATTAATTGGTCTGCAAACCGAGATTCATAGAGTTCGGGGGCTTGCTTAAGCGAGGGGAAGGTGTTAGGCACCCCCCGACTTCCGTGAAACACGGTTACCGCAACCTTGCTGTTTTCCTATCCTTTAATTCGTGAAATGTGTATATGTGTGTGTGTGTATGCCTAATGAATGTTGTGGTGAGTTTTGTATAAAAAATGAATTCTTTTTGGTGTTTTATGAAAGAGACGTGTTTTATTTTGAGAATGCTTTAGAATGTCTTTTGGCCTATTCGAGAAAGCTTTATTTCTTTCTGAGAAAGGTTTGATTTTAATTGGCAAAAGCTATGAGGTTTTTTTTTTCATTAAGTGGTTGTTTTGGCAAAACATGAATTTGTTAAACCTTAGCCAAAATAGGAATCGAGATTTATACGTTGCTTTCATAAATGATGGGCAATTTCTAGGATCTCTTTCGCCCTATGTATCAAGGTTTAGTAAAACGGTTATTTCTTTTCGTAAAACCCTCTTTGTGACATTTGGAAACAACTTCTCTTTAGCTTTCTCATAAAATAGGAATCGACTTTCATTAGCATTTCCAATTCTTAGCCTCGTGATGCTAATATCCTACTTTGATTGATTTTAGAAAAATCTTTATTGTTTTGGCCTTGAAATCTTTGTTTGGTGTTACGAATCAAATTAAACATCAAAACGCGTAAGGGGCTATTCACGGGCATGTAAGCCATCAAAATATCCCCGAACGCCACCAAGCACATATTTCACTACTACGGGGCCTTAAATCCGATTCTCGCCTTAGCGTCGTTTTAAGGCCCGACGGTTACATGTTACAAAAACGAGCGCCTTAAATCTATTACATACATCAAAACGTCCATCATCGGATTTGGACCACGGGGTCGCGTTCCTAGGCTCACACCCGAAGTTGCTACATACCCACAAAATGAATACTATGAAACTAAACAACACGGATTTGCCTAATACACCATGATATCCGAAAATGAAAATCTAAATAGATTACATCCGACAAATCACCATAAACAAGCTAGAAATTTCACCAATTGGATATCCTCGGGTAATTAGGAAGAATTTTGTTCCGATGGAACCCTCACTAATAATCCCTAATCCATCATTCCACCATAAATTACATGAAAACTACATTTAATTTAACCAAATAATATGATATGAATTGCTATAATAAAGGGAAATTTCACCTTACAAATGATCTCAAATGGATGTAGATTTGTATATTTGAATAGGATAAGAAGTATATTTGGTACAATCAAAATCAAAAGAGTATAAGTCCTCTCTTTTTTTTCTCTCTTTTCTTCCTATTTGATTGCCAAATTTGCTATTTTTCCCTTCTATTTCCGTGCTTTGCTGCTGCTGAATTCTTCTTCCTCCCAAAAATTGCTGAACTCTCCAACTCCCTGTATGCTGAAACGGAAATGAGTTAAAATAGGCTGGCTAGCCGCCTGCCTTCCACTCACCTGATTTCGAGTTCCGTGTTTTCAAAAGGCGCACTATTTGGCCGCAGATCAATCCGCGGCTGGACGGTTTGACTTTCTCGATTCTCGTGCCACGCCTCGATTTTCGTGCCGTAACGTCGGTTTCTGCTGACAGGCTTGTATTTTACAGTCCAGGAATTACTGGGAGGCGTGCCACATCCTCCGGGGATGCTCAATTCGGACAGCCCTGTTGTCACGCCGGTTTCGGTTGTAAATCGTTGCGATGGTGTTGGACGTTCGTACTTGTGCCCATTCCTTCGCTCCCGCAAGCTGGTTTAATTGACGATTTTGCCCTCCTGTCATGGTTAGTACAAGGAACGCAAAAATTGGGTGTCTACAGCTGCCCCTCTTTATCATGTTTATGCAATGTTTAAATGAAATGAACAGGATAAAGAATAGACACTCGATGCATGAATGACAGTGCACAAGGATGATAATACATACGTGATGCAACACATATGACTTATGATGCAATGTAAGATGCAATGGATGCAAAATATTCGTAAAAGGGTGTCAATGCGGATGATCGTCTCGTCGGGGCCGGGTTTCGTCGCCGGTCACCCATCTTGTAACCCCCGGGTATCGTCGCCGGTTGGTTGTCTTGTCGGAGCCGGTTTTCGTCGCCGGTCATCCATCTTGTAATCGCCGGTTTATCGTCGCCGGTCGATTGTCTCGTCGGGGCCGGGTATCGTCGTCGGTCACCCATCTCGTAATCGCCGGTTATCGTCGCCGGTCGATCGTCTCGTCGGGGCCGGGTATCGTCGTCGGTCACCCATCTCGTAACCCCCGGGTATCGTCGCCGGTTGGTTATCTTGTCGGAGCCGGTTTTCGTCGCCGGTCATCCATCTCGTAATCGCCGGTTATCGTCGCCGGTCGATTGTCTCGTCGGCGCCGGGTATCGTCGCCGGTCACCCATCTCGTAATCGCCGGTTATCGTCGCCGGTCGATCGTCTCGTCGGGGCCGGGTATCGTCGCCGGTCACCCATCTCGTAACCCCCGGGTATCATCGCCGGTTGGTTATCTTGTCGGAGCTGGTTTTCGTCGCCGGTCATCCATCTCGTAATCGTTGGTTATCGTCGCCGGTCGATTGTCTCGTCGGGGCCGAGTATCGTCGCCGGTCACCCATCTCGTAATCGCCGGTTATCGTCGCCGGTCGATCGTCTCGTCGGGGCCGGGTATCGTCGCCGGTCACCCATCTCGTAACCCCCTGGGTATCGTCGCCGGTTAGTTATCTTGTCGGAGCCGATTTTCGTCGTCGGTCATCCATCTCGTAATCGCCGGTTATCGTCGCCGGTCGATTGTCTCGTCGGGGCCGGGTATCGTCGCCGGTCACCCATCTCGTAATCGCCGGTTATCGTCGCCGGTTGATCGTCTCGTCGGGGCCGGGTATCGTCGCCGGTCACCCATCTCGTAACCCCCGGGTATCGTCGCCGGTTGGTTATCTTGTCGGAGTCGGTTTTCGTCGCCGGTCATCCATCTCGTAATCGCCGGTTATCGTCGCCGGTCGATTGTCTCGTCGGGGCCGGATATCGTCGCCGGTCACCCATCTCGTAATTTATTTTCACTAAACACATCAAACGGCTGCAAGGGAACTAGGGGGATCCACCAGGGCCAGCCGCAGATGGATCTGCGGCCAGCCGCAGATGGATCTGCGGCTAAGATCGGGATTCTTAAACGGCTCGCCACTTCCAGATCTGTCACTTTCAACTTCGTGCCCCACATAGATTCTTGCGATTTTACTTGTTTGCAAGGGCCTTTTGCCGATTTCTACAACCTTTCTGCCAAAACTGCTCCGGTAGGATCGATTTACGCGCTACAGGTAACACTTTGACCGTTCACTTTTCAATTTCGTCAATGTTTTGCTATACATTTGGCTATTTACACGCTAGAGATAGAAATGTATGCTTTTCAATGCTATGCTATGTATTATTGTATATACATGCTATGTATCAACTGTGTGAGTCCTATTTTATGCTCATGATGCGATCCCATATACTTGTAGTTTCTTTTTCGAAGAAAATCATGCATTAGGGTCTTTTCATGCTGCAATTATGCAATTTTGATATGTTGTGGCTTGGGTTCTTTGAAAAACATGCTTGGATATGCATGGGATGTCCATTTTACAGACGGAACTTTGCCGAATTTTTTTTTTTTAATGTATATAGTAAACATGCATCATGCTGCATTAATTATATGATGAGGGTAGGAATTTAGAATATTCGTGACATAATTCAAAAGGGAACTTACCTTCCTCCTCGCCTGTTCTATTCCAGCTATGGATCCCGATGCTCCGAGTAGCTCTTCTGCGTCTCGTACCTCGGGCGTTCGCCGTTGTAGGGCTGTACCTGCCCCTGTTCTTCCTCGGACCCGTCAGGCTCGTCGCTTGGTGGAGGCTGTCATCCGTCCCGATCACCCGGACGTTGAGGAGGTTGTTCTTCCGGAGGTTGCGGCAGAGGGGCCGTCCTCCAGCACACCGGCCCCATCTCCTCACTGCGCCCCTTCTGTCGCCTCTGTGCAGATACCCGATCTATTGGGTCGGGATCTCAGTCGTCACCCCTCGGCATCTCTTGTAGCTAATGAGGTATGCTTAAAGTACTTCTCTGAATTTATTCCCAAATTTTGTTTAGATCTGGACTGATCCATTCATCATTTTTTTCCACAGGTGCCCGAGTTTACCTAGCCGAGGGGTAACTGGTTTAACATTTACTCCATCTATACAGCTCTGCACAGCGATTACCGGGAGATGGTGGACTCTTGGGGCTTTCGGCATTTCTTCACTATCATCCCCCGTCAGTGCCCTTGGGTTATATGAGGGCTTTATCTGAGCGATGGTTCCACCAGACTCAGTCCCTTCACCTCTTGGATTGTGAGGTCATGCTGACTCCCTAGGACTGGAGGTACATCACGGGTATCGAGTTTACCGGATTCCGTGTCCCTCTGGATCTGGACATCACTCTAGCAGAGGTCCGAGCCCTACTGGGTTTTGCCGCCGATGACCGGGTCTTCAAGGCCCGCAACATTCGGTCTGGAGCTTTGGCCGTGGATGCTGTGGGAGGCATATATGCGGCGCCATTCCCCGCGGATCGGGCTACACGGGATATTCTGCTCCGACGCCTGTTCCTGACCATCATGAGGGGTTATTTCCTAGGGAACAACTCCTCTACCATTCATTTCAGCGTCGTAGGAGCTGTCAGAGACATAGACCGGAGCGGTGACTACGATTGGGGGTCCTTCACCTTTGCTTATTTCCTCCACGGTCTGCGTCTACGTTCGGAGGGCCAGACAGATGCTTGGCTCGGATTCTATCACTTCCTGCTGGTGAGGCTTCTCCTCCTCCCTTCTTACCGGACTTTCCTTCATTTATTTCTCTTTTCTGTATTTGTCGGTTATTTCATGCTTTTTACTGTTTCTGTTCGCAGTTTTGGGCCTACGAGCGTCTCCCATGTCTGAGGCCTGTCACTACTCTTGGCCTGGACACTTATCCTCGGGGCCGACGATGGCATCATAGCACTTTGGAGGAGGTCCCGGTATCTGGCAGCTTTGCACACTACCGCATCCAGCTGGAGCTGATCACGGCTGCTGATGTCGTCTGGGTTCCCTACCTCTCCGAGCATCTGACTGTGGGGTTTGCTGATGGGCATCCTTCTGGCCCGGAGTTCGAGCTTTCCACCCGTCGCCTCACTTTGCAGAGTGTTGGAGGATGGGTGATGTACCTGGGGGAGCGCGCATTCAGATGCGTTACTGGAGAGATCTGCATCCCGCATTCCCTTCCTTTCACTACCTCCTGGCCGCTGGACTCTCAGCCTTAGGAGATCATGCTCACAGGGGAGGACGGCCAGATGCTTTCTACGGGTCCTAGTACGAGTGATGCTTTCCGTACCTGGTGGGTGCCCCGTACAATCGGTCCTCAGACCCGGGCCACAGTCTTCCTCGGGGATATGGTCCCTGGCTCGGTGATGATGACTGACTGGGCAGCCTGCGTTCGGAGCCCTACCCATGCTGAGCAGATCGCCACTCTGACCCGTCAGGTAGAGCAGCTGTCCTTATATCTTCGGGTGTTAGGCCGAACTCCAGAGGATGCTTATGCCTACGATCCTGACGGTGCGGGTTATGATGCAGGCCCGAGCTCATCCGATGCCACAGCGCAGCCATATATCCCTGACATGAATTTTGGTCCTCCGACTTCGACGACCCCAGGGGATCAGTTTGAGGATCCCGCTTTCATAGATGAGATTGATTTTATTTAGATCAGGATAGGATATGGCTTTTGTACCTGCACCTGTTTAGATTTATTTTTCATTTTATGCACTATGTACTGAACTCATTTATTCATTTATGTACAGTTTTTATCTTTTATATCTATGAAATTCATTTGCTCTATTATTAACTGTATGATGCATGCTTTTTATTTATGGATAGAGAATGACCCCTGTACAGTCTTTTTGATACTATTTTTTCACAGATGTCGTCCTCAGATGTCGTGGTACGTTTGGATTCCATTCCTCCTACAGGGTTGGTTGGCAGTCTCCTCCGTTGGTTGGACAGTTTATCGCCGGCCGACAGGGTTATCACAGATGGCCTTTTGGGACATTCTTGGTCCTTATTATCCTTTTAGGTGTCAGCGGGCTTTGTGGAGGGTATTCTGAGCTATTGGACCCCTGCCCATCAGGTGTTTAGATTAGGGACAGTAGAGCTGACCCCCACTCTCGAGGAGTATGCTCGCTTCACCGGCTTTCCTTTGGATGGCCCTTGTGCTAGGGTTATAGTTGGTTCCATGCGCCGTCAATTCTTGACTTTCACCGGTTTACGGAGGGCTGTCTTGTTACCGGTGATCACATCAGACCATATGGTTCCCATTCAGTTCTTGATTGACCGATTTGGCTCACCCGACAGCTTTCGTCCTTTCTCCGGTGATTTTTCCGTGTCCGAGGAGCGCTGGGGTGCCTTGAGAATAGACGTTCTGATGGCCTGTGTCGTCTCAATTTTGTATTTGCCAGCAGGACCCGATCAGTTGGACATGCGAGTCGTCGCGGCCGTTAGAGCCCTTCAGGGGATTACACCATTCTTCCCATGATATTGGCGGATACCTACATGTCAGCCACATATTGCCAGTCTTTCCGAGGCAGAGTTTTCAGAGGGAGTTCGACTTTGCTGTACGTGTGGTTTATGAGCCACCTCAGCCCCATTGGCCATTTCCGTCGCCAAGGATTTTGCTTCAGCCATGACATAGCCACGCAGTTTTCGTTTCGTCCTGTGAGCTGTACTGATGTGGCCTCCTGGACATCATTTCTGTCGGTCATTGAGGATCCCTTTCATCTACTGGTCTATTCGGGTTATTGCTCCTTTATGAGCTTCTTGACTCACGTGCCTGACCTGGACTTCATTCCCATTGCTGGCTTGAGGGGCGTGACGACTTATCATCCCTTGGCGGTTACAGGGCAGTTTGATCAGACACAGGATTTTCACCCTTTCACGGGTGCAGCCGCCTATCGATTCCTTATATCATCCCAGACAGAGAGGGACCTACTGCGGGTATACGATCTTTGGTCTCGTCGGATCTTCGCCGAATATAGTGAGAGTTGCCACATCCAGACATTTGCTTACGTGCAGTGGTTGCGCGGGGATTTGGATCCGGTTGGTTAGAGTCAGACTGGGGCCCTTGGTGATTCTGGATTGATTTTCCTAGATGGTACCGCAGATCACTCCATCTCAGCTGATTCTGCCCCTAGTCGGGTCACTGAGGATACCCGACTCCGACTGGCCTTAGTTATCACTGAAGCTGAGAGGGATGCCGCTCTTGTTGAGAGAGATGACGCCATTCTGGCTAGAGACGCTGCTATTACTGACAGAGACGCCATTGTATTTCAGACCAGGGCAGTTATAGATGCTCATTCCGGGACTGTCAGTCGAGCCACGGCTATACTGGATCACATTGACATGATGGGGCAGCAGATTGCGGGGGATGTTGATGCTTCAGATCTATCCACCACTTTGTCCATCCTGCTTCAGCTAGTTTCAGATTTGTAGATTATTTTAATTCCTGCATAGACTATGTTAGTTTCATCGGTTATCGAACGTAATAAAATGACTTATATATAAAGACATGCATTTAAATTTAGTCATTTTCCCTTTTTGTCGTATCGTTGCCTTTCATTGGATCCTCATTTTATCCAGTTGATCACGATTTCGACATTTCGCTTTCTTTCTCTTCTCAAGTCTTGATATAGATCTAACAGATATTGTCGTACCCCTGTCGATTTCATCAGATTGGGTCTTAGATTTTGGATAACTGTTTGGTTGGATCAGGGTTACGTCATTTGGGATGAGGTTGGTTAGGCGGTTGGGTTTTTTTTTTTTTTTTTTTTTGGGTGTAGGAAGGTTTATCTGGCTGTTGGGAATTGGTTTGGTTTAGGGAAAGGATTATTTTTAAGGGATCGGACCGCGCCATGATGGCTGCCTACGTACCCCCACAAGTCGAGAGATCAGGTCCTACGTAATTCGTTCTCAAAGAAAAAGAGAAATCGATTATTCAAGCGTAGAAACGCTTCACCGAGTCGGAATTGAGGGGTTGTGGAAATACTTCACCATCCATTTCCTGCAACATGAGGGCTCCTCCAGATAGCACTTTCTTAATTACAAATGGTCCCTCCCAGTTCGGGGCGAACTTCCCCTTGGCTTCGTCTTGACAAGGCATGACTCTTTTTAGCACCAAATCATTTTCCTTGAACTTTCGAGGTCTTATCCTTTTGTCGTATGATCGAGAGATCCTTTGTGATATAACTGACCGTGCCAAACGGCAACCACCCTTCTTTCATCAATTAGGGCCAATTGGTCGTATCGACTTTGCATCCAATCCTCCTCGCTTATCTGAGCATCAATCACTATTCTGAGGGATGCCATTTCAACCTCAACTGGCAGAACGGCCTCCATTCCATACACCAAAGCGTAAGGGGTTGCCCCTGTAAAAGTACGCGTTAACATTCGGTATGCTAGCAGGGTGAGGGGTAACAAATCCGGCCATCCCCGATGATTAGCAGACATTTTCGACATGATCTTCTTGATGTTCTTATTTGCAGCCTCCACTGCCCCATTCATCTTAGGACGATAAATGACGGAATTGAGGTGTTTGATCTTAAACTGGTCGCACAATCCCTTCATGAGGGCGTTGTTCAAATTCTTAGCATTGTTAGAGACCAAAACCTCAGGTTGCCCGTATCGACAAATGACATTATTCTTGATGAAACCGACGATGACCTCCTGAGTTACTTTGGGGAAAGAAGCTGCTTCTACCCATTTGGTGAATAATCGATCATGACGAAAATGAATCGGTGCCCGTTGCTTGCTTTGGGCTTTATTGGTCCGATTACATCCATTCCCCACATTGAAAATGGCCACGGGGAGGTCATACAGTGCAGTTCATTGGGAGGCGTATGGATCACATTACCGTGTGCCTGGCATTGATAACACCGTTTGACATGATCATCGCAGTCGGCCTTCAGTGTTAACCAATAATGCCCTGTTCTCAAGATCTTCTTGGCCAGCATCGGTCCACTCATGTGTGGCCCACACACTCCACCATGTATTTCGTTCATAATCTTTTGGGCCTGCGTCTCGTCTATGCATTGCAACAGTCCCAACCCAGCATCCCTCTTGTAGAGTGAATCCCCACTCAGGTAAAATTTCATTGCCATCTTTTGAATCCTCATCCTCTCAGCTCGGCTGGCCCGGTCGGGAATGGATCTATCCCTCAGGTACTCCCTTATGTCGTGATACCAAGGCTGCTTTGGTAGAACCACCTCGTCTGATAATACTACAACATGTTCCTCGTATGCTAGGGCATTCTGTACTGCTATCTCAATCTGTGGAACATATTTTCTTTTGCTTATATGGATTAAGGAAGCCAGAGTTGCCAATGCATCGGCAAAATCATTTCGTCCCCGGGGAATATATCGGAAAGCGATATCTTCGAACTCCTGCATCAACTGGATAACACAACGATGGTATGGGAGTAACCGGAGCTCTTTGGTGTGGTACACCCCGATCGCCTGTCTGATTACCAGTTCTGAATCCCCAAACACCGCTAATCTCTTCACTCCCATATTGCGGGCAAGACAGAGTCCCAATATACATCCCTCGTACTCAGCTGTGTTGTTCGAATTACTGAACTGCAATTTAGTAGCCACAGGGTATTGCTCTCCGGTGATAGAGACCAGGACGGCTCCGGCTCCTGCCCCTTCAGCATTCATGGCACCATCAAAATACAACTTCCAGAACTGCCCCTCGTCATCACATTTCGTGTGTGAGACCCAAAATATATCTTCGCCCGGCAGAGGAGTTTCTAACGGCTCCATCCCCCCTGATGGGGTTTCTGCCAACTGATCTGCAATCCCTGCCCTTTCATGGCTTTCTGGGTTACGTATACCATGTCGAACTGTTGTAGGATTAGTTGCCATCTTGACAGTCGACAGTTCAGTATGGGCCTCTCAAAGATATATTTCAAGGGATCCATCCTCGATATCAGGTACGTGGTATGCCCATGGAGGTAGTGCTGTAATCTCCCTGCAGCCCAGGCCAGAGCACAACAGGTCTTCTCGATGGGAGTGTAATTCTGCTCACATTGGCTAAATCTTTTGCTGAGGTAATAGATGGCCTGCTCTTTACCTGCCTCATTTTTCTGTCCCAGCATACATCCCATCGCGATGGCATTGACCGATATATACATAAACAGAGGGATCCCTTCCTTCGGGGGTACCAGCACTGGTGCCCCTGTCAGCTGCTTTTTAATGGTCTGAAAAGCCCTCTGACATTGCTCGTTCCATTCTTGGGAAGCACCCTTCCTTAACAGTTTGAAAATTAGCTCGCATGTAGTCGTCAAGTGGGATATAAAACGGCTGATAAAGTTTATTCTTCCGAGGAATCCTCTTATCTCCTTCTCCGTGTGAGGTGCCGGCATATCCACAATGGCCTGAATCTTTGCCGGATCCAACTCAATGCCTCGATCGCTAACCAGGAATCCCAAGAGCTTACCCGACTATACTCCGAAAGCACACTTTGCTGGTTTGAGCTTCAAATTATACTTTCTGAGCCGGTCGAATAGCTTTTTAAGATGGGTTATATGGTCAGATTCTACCCTTGACTTCACGATAATGTCATCCACGTAGACCTCTATCTCCTTATGCATCATGTCGTGGAACAGGGCCATCATGGCTCTTTAATAAGTAGCCCCCGCGTTTGTGAGACCAAAAGCCAATCGTCTATAGCAGAAAGTGCCCCAAGGGGTGATGAAAGCGGTCTTTTCCCGATCTTCTTCCGCCACCATTATCTGATGATACCCCGCAAAGCAATCAACAAAAGAGTACATCTCGTACTGGGCTGTGTTATCCGCCAGGATGTGTATGAAAGGCACCGGGAAGTTATCTTTGAGACTGGCCTTGTTTAGATCTCTATAGTCTACACACACTCTCACCTTCCCTCCAGGCTTAGCCACTGGGACTACATTGGACAGCCATTCTGGGTAAGTGGACACCATAATGATTCTCGCCCTGAACTGTTTGATGATCTCTTCCTTCACTTTTAAGCTCCACTCCGGTTTCAACTTCCTTAATTTTTGCTTGACAGGCCTGAAACCCTCCTTGATGGGCAACCGGTGTACCACAATGTCGGTGGATAATCCGATCATGTCCTCATGAGACCAGGCAAAGACATCCTCATATTGGCTTAACAACTCAGTCATTTCTGCCTTTTGGCTAGGGGTAAGGTCCGTCCCTATCTTGAGTTCTTTTGGCTTGTCAGGGGCTCCAATATCTATGGTGATGGTTTGGTCCAAGTTGGGTTTGGGTTTATCCTCGACCCATCCTTTGATCTCGTCAGGCGCATCGTCGTAATCTGTCTCGTCTTGCTCAATGCCCATTAAATCGAAATCAAGCTCAATGTCAAAATCATAATCATCGTTCAAGTTTGAAAGATCGTTGGTTAGGCAAGGATTACTCAAATTGGTACACCTGACATGAAACAAAATACTTGTCATATATAAGTTGCTTTCCACGACGATCGCATTTTCAAATAACACGAAGAAACGACATAATTATGCAAAAATAAAACAACAACAAAAATAAACTTCTTCATTCCCCGGTCCTCTGGGGTCTACCACCCTGACGTCGGGTTTTACCCTTGTTTGGATATCACTGGTTTCATGGTCCAGTTGTCGACGGTCAGGTCAGATGAAATGCGCTGGATACAAGGGGGCTTCACATCGGACACTTCCTCGATGATTACGGATACGTCGCCTGAGTCCTCCTTCCTATCTTCTCCAGGAATAATTAGCCCTGCCCAATCAATGATAGGCACACTTTGTTGGGCTCCTGGTGGCGTGGCGACATCCCTCCCCTCTCCATTGCTTGTTAACTGTCCGGGGACATAGCACCTGGTTTCAAACTTTTGTGCGACCTCCTGTAGGAAACTTTCCCTCTTGGTCAACCTATCACTCACGGGGGTTAATTCTTCATCCCCAGACTCAATCACGGGCTCGCTAATCCACTGCTCACTGTTAACCCTGGTCACCAGACTGCCAGCCAGCCGAATCGGAGCCGCACCCTGACGGTGTCTCCGTGCTACGCCTTGACGATATCCCAACTCTGCTTTGCCTATCTGCTATGGTAGTTGGATGGGCTCGGTGATTCCTTGACTGCTCCTCCTTAGTCCCTGTCCAAGCTGGAAATTCATTTTCATCATTTTCTTCGCAACGAAGGTAAGTTCTGGAGAGACCTTAGGTTTCACGGCTGGAGCTCCCAAGCATCCGTAGTGGGGAGTGCTGACTTCCAGCGCCTGAAAACTAGCAGGTGCTGCCGACTCGTCCACATTAATCACTGGCAGGCCATTCCTGGGAGGAGAAGGGTTATCACATTCTGCCGAGATCGTTACCACGTTCCTGTCGATGATTAGTTTGATTTGTTGGTGTAGCGTGGAAGGAACTGCCCCGGCCATGCGTATCCACGGCCTCCCCAATAACAAGTTATAACTGGCCGCAATGTCTAGGACTTGGAAACAGATATCAAAAGTACAAGGTCCTATCTCCACCGACAATTCTATCTCTCTAATTGTATCCCTCCGGGAACCATCGAAAGCTCGCACCACTACATGACTGGCCCGTAGGCGCTTGGGATTGATGTTCATCTTCTGCAATGTACTGAGGGGACAGATATTTAATGTCGATCCCCCATCAATCAGCACCCCATTCATGATATAACCTGAGGAAATTACCGCAATATGTAGTGGTTTTCGATGCCCCCTTCCCTCCTTGGGGATATCGTCATCTGTAAATGATATCACATCACTCTCCAACAGGTGGTCCACCAGATGGCCGAAACCTTCCTTGCTAATTTCTTTGGGAACGTATGCCTTCTCCAGGACTTTTGCCAGGGCTTTGCAGTGATCATCGGATGACAACACCAAGTCCATGATTGATGTTAGGGTCGACTCCTCATTTAAAATCTGGATCCCTTTTGTTTCCGGGTGATCCATCCTTTTCAAGAATTCTATGGTTCTCTCCTCGGATATCTCTTCCTTTTTCTTCTTTTGGCTCTCAAGGACTCGCCCGGGAAGATATAAGGGATTCCCTTTTGTCGTCACAGAAGCACAACTGGCCGGTTCCTCTGACATCCCTCCATAATTCCATGGTACTGTCTTTAGACTGCTGACAGGGATTTGCGATCTTGCTGTAAGGATGAGGGGTTTCGGCGCCGCCAACTTGACAGGCCCCTCAGTGGTATTTCTACTTACACCCATCAACCTAATGGGCGCTCCCCGCGCACTCCCGTGATCATTTATCATGTTGATCATCTCATCAATTTTTTTCACATAGTTCAGCCTTGACGGCCCCCCAGCTTCATTGGCCTCCGCCACATTTACCCCCCCTCCATCATGTCTTGGCAGGGGATTGGCCTTAACATTCGGGGAGTCTGGCTGTTCCACCACAATTTCCCCACTATCAATCAAGTTTTGGATTCTGTGCTTCAACGTCCAACAGTCCTGCGTATCATGGCCAGGGGAACTTGAGTGGTATGCGTATCGTTTGCTTGGGTCAAACCTTCTTCCTTTTGGGTCACTCGGGGGCGCCAAACCAACTATCTTCTTTTGGGCTATCAATACCGCTAAGACCCGTTCAAGAGGCTCCCCGAGCAGGGTGAATACTCGATTTTGCGAGGCCTCATATCTCCTTCGCCCCTCCGCCCTCTGATCAGCGAAGTTAGGCTGTCGGGATGGCCCTACTCTCTGCATCTGTACTGGAATATGGTTTTTTGCCTTTCTAGACGAGCCCTGAAGGATGAGGGAAACATCCTCCTCTTTTTTCTTTTGCACCCTACGGGAAGTGCTGCCATAATTTCCACTCTGTATTTGTTCTGCAGCCGTTTCCAGAGCCGTGAAATCCCTAATCTTACCAGACTTCAGACCCATATCCACCATTTCTCCGTGTTTAATCATCTCGGCGAAAGGCCTACCAATCCCTGATATAACCCGCTCATAATAAGGAGCCTCTTGAATATCTACGAAGGTCATCACCATTTCCGACTCGCTCATCGGGGGATTCACCTGTGCGGCCATACCCCTCCATCGTTGTGCATAATCCCTGAAGGATTCCCTGGGTTACTTCTTAACTTTTGTCATTTGGTATCGATCAGGGGCCATTTGTGCTTGGAAACTATATTGTGTTAAGAAGGTGTGGGCCAATTCCTCCCAATTGTGAATCCGGGTATTGTCAAGACGGGCATACCAGATTCTCGCTTCTCCCGTCAAACTCTTCTGGAAAAGTTGCATTCTTAGACCCTCGTCTTCTGCATAAGATCCCAACTCCCCAATGTAGATTTTCAGATGTGTATAAGGATCTCCTTTCCCATTGTATTTTTCAAACTCGGGGATTTTAAATTTCTCCGGATATCTGGCTCCGGGGAAGACACAAAGATCTGAATAGTTCACCCTTCCTAGGGACCCTATGCCCTTCATAGATTGGATAGTTTCCTCCATTTGTTTCATTTTCTTTCGTAGGTCATCCGTATCTCCCTCCTCCGGGATAGTAATCACTGTCTTGTTCGGTACGGGAATGACCTTTGGGACGACTGGCTCGCCCTTAGGTTGGGGTGGATCCTCTTTAGGTGGATCCTGTCTAGGTATCAATTGCTCCCTCAGTATTATGGCCATCTCCAACATCTGTTTCTTAAAGTCATCAAATTCCTCACGAGATATGGCACCAGGATTAGTAGGTGGGAGATCAGCCATTTCAGATGTAGAGTTTTGGGCCCTTTTAGACTGCGAACGGGTTTGAGGAGCAATCCTACAAAAACAACGGTTCGAAGTTTAGTCCGGGGTAACGATAGGATATGGATGCATGCAAAAGCTGTAACTTTTGTGTTTTGGGTTTTTTAATCTTTTTCTGCAAAACAGCCTGTTAGTAGTCCCTTATTGCAATAATATTTGATAGGTATGACTTATTATGCTTCCCCAGCTGTTCCCTGTAAAACATAGAGGTTAGTAATCCTTTTTTGACAACAGGGAGAGCATATATGAATGGAATCATGACATTTTATACGCGTGAACGTAAAAAGGACATGAAGAGACTTTTCCTGCGCTGGGTTAATCTGAGGCTGACCTATCCTAGGGTTACTCTCACGGGCTTTTCGGCATGAAGGTCCCCAAATCTTCGCAATCTACTCGTCTAAGTCCTTTCGATTGGAGCGGATTTCGGTGGTGCGTTTCCTGAGCCATCTCCAGGGAGCAGCCCCTTCGAGTCCAGTAATAAGTAACCGACAGGTTCGCCTCAGGAGGAGTGTAACACCCCGAACCCGCTACAGGCCCGAAGTGCTACACGCCGCAAGCCCAAAGGCCAGCAAGGCAACAATATCAATAGCGCAGCCCAAACAAAATAATTCAACAATAATCTTAAATTAAATCCAAGAATAAACATCTTTTAAATCCATTTTCAAATGAAAAACCACCAAATATCAAAATCGAAAATGGAGACGCAGCTCCCCGAAAATAAGAGTCTTATTACAATTTCAACGACAAAAGAAGAAAATATCTTAAACTAGCTCCAACCATCCAAAGCAGATCAAACAAGTGTTTCGCTATCAACAATGAGACCTGTAAAAATTTATGTAAGGGGTGAGAGATGAAGCTCAGCAAGTAGCAATCCTCCCTATCTAGTCGAATCAAGTACAATTTACAAAAAAAAAAAAAAAAAATACTTTTTCAAAATATCTTTTTGTTCAATAACAATAGTATATATGCTTTCAAAACTAAAACAATTCAAAATTAATTTCAATGTATACAATATATCTTTTAATCCACAGTCCTAGCGACTAAGGTTACAATAGCCCTGTAACACGGCCCAAAAGTTCGATAGTGTCAATGTTCACGCACCCTACTAAGGTATCTATAAAAATGCACGCTCCCCGAAGGGCATCTAAAAGGTGTGCGCCTTAGTAGGTCCTATATTAGCTCCGGAACTAAACGTAAACACTAACGAGTTCTATACATAGTCGGACTAAGGATTTCAAAAATCTTTTCTCAATATTATCGATATTCTAAACAATACTTTTTCACAGTTCAAAATCATGTAATCTCATTTCACAGTTCAAAAATAAATACTTGATCCGAGTTTTGAAATAAAAGAATATAACATTTAATTTAAATGGAAGCCTTAAATAAAACATAACGAATTTTGAAACAGTACATTTAGGCATCCGAATAATTTCTAAGGCATACATATAAGCAAACCATAATTTTAAAAACACTAAATAGTTCAGAAAGCCACTTACCTCGATGCAAAATATGAAAATATTAGCCGAACAAATCCTAAATATAAATTTAGAACAAATAAAATTATTAGGATAAAATATCCTACCTCAAACGCATTTTTACTTCATATCTTACACACACTAATACTTATTATTTATTTATTTTTATTCAATTTGTATTTAGTTAATATACCTGAAATTATACTAACTTAGATATTATAACTTTAAAATTAAAATAATTATTTTCTATTATTAGTATAAGATTCATTTAGTTAATATATTACATACCCATTGCATGCAAATTACTAATACATATATACACGTGACTACAACCAGTAACATGGTTTCTCATGATTCCAGAACATATAATACATATATATATAATTAACCTTTAATTGCTTCCATATATCTATACTAAATAGTGCATACCGTAATATAATTACAAATCTATACACTCTGTTGATAAAATTAGTAAACATATGTACTGAAATATAAGTATACATATACTGTTTTTAAACAAAAACGACATACTAATTTCTTTTATTTATATTAAAAATACATACATAACTCTATTTTTATAATCATGGCTTTAAATTTAATCATATCCATGTAAGACAAGTATCATTTCATAATTGAAAAAGAAGGGTTTAGGTTTACCTTTGAGTTTTCTTCTTTTCTTCTTCTCTGTTCTGCAGTAATTCTAAAGCCAAATAATTGTTTACGTTCTTTTCTCTCTTTAGTTCTTTAAATATATCTAATTCCTTTACAGAATAGGTTACCAGGTAAAAGAGTCCTTTTAAAAATTTAATAGGTTGTTATAACTTCATTGGCTTATCTTATCCTTATAGGATTTAGATATGTATAAATAATTATTAGTTACACTTTTATTATCTAATTATATTATTATTATTATTATCTTTTTTTTAAACCGGGTATTACATTCTACCCACCTTAAAAATAATTCCGTCCTCGGAATTCAAATAAGCAAATAAAGTTTTATTTTTATTTATTACAAAAATTCATGCAAAACTCTAAGGACATTAAATAAACAAAACAACTCTACAAACTATATTACCAACTCTCTCTAACTCCTCAAGAGCTTCAAAATATCATAACCTCAATCCGAATTAATTCTCAAATATTATTACACCAAAGAATATACTACTAAGATCTCTTCATTACCATATCAAACTCCAAATCACATATATTTTACTATCAGCATAAGCAAACTATAGCTATTCAAGATCTCTCAAAATCTATTGAATTTCAACGCTTATTATCTAATCATTTAATGAACCGATCATTCTCTTATTACAACCCTTAATCCAACAAATTCAAAGATCTCCTCTTACTATCACAAAGAAATTTCATACAACATAACTTCAATATCCTACTAGAAAATAACCACAAAACTGATCATTAGCTTCAAATGATTAATCTAATTACCTCGAATATCTACAACTCAAGTTTATAAAAGATCCTCTATACTTAATAATTTTCACTTTATCATATTATCCATCAATACACATACCTCAAATCATCCACAAGCTTAACAAAATCAAAGCATAAACCAAATCAATTCCTCAATTCTAAGATCATAATAAATTATTACAAAAATAACTCTAACAATAAGTCTTCAAAAAAAAATATTTGCTGATACAAATACTCGCACCAAAATCGCATTACTTATATGATCATTTCTTAACTGTACAAAGTATAACTTTATTTTTCATAATGATCCAATCAAAATTCTTAACTAATATCATTACTTCGTCGCTTAACAATCATAACCTTGACAAATTATCTCACTTTCCACAAATCAACTACAAATCGAAAAGAGATCGACAATTGGTCAAAATCAAGACCAACCAAACAAAGAACCAAATTGAAACAAACTCCTACGTCTGCCCAGTGATTTACCCATAACTTACGGATCAAGCCTAAAGGCAATTTATAGAATCATAACCTAAACCTCAAATAATACAAAGATTTCTTACCTTATTATATTTTTAACTTCAAAATTCTTAAATTAGCCAAAACTATAACCCACAGCTAACTCCCAAAATCACTCCCCTGGGAATATGTAGGGTTTTTCAACCCAACACATTGCGAGGGGCCATTGCTCTGATACCATCTCTGTAACACCCCGAACCCGCTACAGGCCCGAAGTGCTACACGCCGCAAGCCCAAAGGCCAGCAAGGCAACAATATCAATAGCGCAGCCCAAACAAAATAATTCAACAATAATCTTAAATTAAATCCAAGAATAAACATCTTTTAAATCCATTTTCAAATGAAAAACCACCAAATATCAAAATCGAAAATGGAGACGCAGCTCCCCGAAAATAAGAGTCTTATTACAATTTCAACGACAAAAGAAGAAAATATCTTAAACTAGCTCCAACCATCCAAAGCATATCAAACAAGTGTTTCGCTATCAACAATGAGACCTGTAAAAATTTATGTAAGGGGTGAGCGATGAAGCTCAGCAAGTAGCAATCCTCCCTATCTAGCCGAATCAAGTACAATTTACAAAAAAAAAAAAAAATACTTTTTCAAAATATCTTTTTGTTCAATAACAATAGTATATATGCTTTCAAAACTAAAACAATTCAAAATTAATTTCAATGTATACAATATATCTTTTAATCCACAGTCCTAGCGACTAAGGTTACAATAGCCCTGTAACACGGCCCAAAAGTTCGATAGTGTCAATGTTCACGCACCCTACTAAGGTATCTATAAAAATGCACGCTCCCCGAAGGGCATCTAAAAGGTGTGCGCCTTAGTAGGTCCTATATTAGCTCCGGAACTAAACGTAAACACTAACGAGTTCTATACATAGTCGGACTAAGGATTTCAAAAATCTTTTCTCAATATTATCGATATTCTAAACAATACTTTTTCACAGTTCAAAATCATGTAATCTCATTTCACAGTTCAAAAATAAATACTTGATCCGAGTTTTGAAATAAAAGAATATAACATTTAATTTAAATGGAAGCCTTAAATAAAACATAACGAATTTTGAAACAGTACATTTAGGCATCCGAATAATTTCTAAGGCATACATATAAGCAAACCATAATTTTAAAAACACTAAATAGTTCAGAAAGCCACTTACCTCGATGCAAAATATGAAAATATTAGCCGAACAAATCCTAAATATAAATTTAGAACAAATAAAATTATTAGGATAAAATATCCTACCTCAAACGCATTTTTACTTCATATCTTACACACACTAATACTTATTATTTATTTATTTTTATTCAATTTGTATTTAGTTAATATACCTGAAATTATACTAACTTAGATATTATAACTTTAAAATTAAAATAATTATTTTCTATTATTAGTATAAGATTCATTTAGTTAATATATTACATACCCATTGCATGCAAATTACTAATACATATATACACGTGACTACAACCAGTAACATGGTTTCTCATGATTCCAGAACATATAATACATATATATATAATTAACCTTTAATTGCTTCCATATATCTATACTAAATAGTGCATACCGTAATATAATTACAAATCTATACACTCTGTTGATAAAATTAGTAAACATATGTACTGAAATATAAGTATACATATACTGTTTTTAAACAAAAACGACATACTAATTTCTTTTATTTATATTAAAAATACATACATAACTCTATTTTTATAATCATGGCTTTAAATTTAATCATATCCATGTAAGACAAGTATCATTTCATAATTGAAAAAGAAGGGTTTAGGTTTACCTTTGAGTTTTCTTCTTTTCTTCTTCTCTGTTCTGCAGTAATTCTAAAGCCAAATAATTGTTTACGTTCTTTTCTCTCTTTAGTTCTTTAAATATATCTAATTCCTTTACAGAATAGGTTACCAGGTAAAAGAGTCCTTTTAAAAATTTAATAGGTTGTTATAACTTCATTGGCTTATCTTATCCTTATAGGATTTAGATATGTATAAATAATTATTAGTTACACTTTTATTATCTAATTATATTATTATTATTATTATCTTTTTTTTAAACCGGGTATTACAAGGAGGTACTCTCTCAACATACATTCACATTCGTCGTCCTCACCGTATGCAAATGATTACTTTAAAGTAAAACAATCCCATTCAAATCATTTATTCGGCAAAACACACATTCACACAACAAAAAGAAAAAAATCAAAATATCGCACATACACACATTTTATGAATTTTTAAAGGATAGGATAACATCAAGATTTGAACGCGGCTTAAGCCCTCTAATGGTCCCCAGCAGAGTCGCCAGCTGTCGACGCCGGTTTTTCGTCTCTTTGGTCTTTTCCAATTTTAGCCTTTTGATTGAATGATTTTTTTGGGAAAATATCGGCATTAATGTCGACGGTGGTTTTGAAAGATCGTTTTCTATGATGAGCCAATTAACCAGAGTCGCCAGTTGATATAATTGAAATTGATGTACCAACTCATCCGAGTTTTCGTTTTTTATAAATCGCTGGCTCATATGTGACTCCGAATTAATTGGTCTGCAAACCGAGATTCATAGAGTTCGGGGGCTTACTTAAGCAAGGGGAAGGTGTTAGGCATCCCCCGACTTCCGTAAAACACGGTTACCGCAACCTTGCTGTTTTCCTATCCTTTAATTCGTGAAATGTGTATATGTGCGCGTGTGTGTGTGTGTGTATGCCTAATGAATGTTTTGGTGCGTTTTGTATAAAAAATGAATTCTTTTTGGTGTTTTATGAAAGAGACGTGTTTTATTTTGAGAATGCTTTAGAATGTCTTTTGGCCTATTCGAGAAAGCTTTATTTCTTTCTGAGAAAGGTTTGATTTTAATTGGCAAAAGCTATGAGGTTTTTTTTTTCATTAAGTGGTTGTTTTGGCAAAACATGAATTTGTTAAACCTTAGCCAAAATAGGAATCGAGATTTATACGTTGCTTTCATAAATGATGGGCAATTTCTAGGATCTCTTTCGCCCTATGTATCAAGGTTTAGTAAAACGGTTATTTCTTTTCGTAAAACCCTCTTTGTGACATTTTGAAACAACTTCTCTTTAGCTTTCTCATAAAATAGGAATCGACTTTCATTAGCATTTCCAATTCTTAGCCTCGTGATGCTAATATCCTACTTTGATTGATTTTAGAAAAATCTTTATTGTTTTGGCCTTGAAATCTTTGTTTGGTGTTACGAATCAAATTAAACATCAAAACGTGTAAGGGGTTATTCACGGGCATGTAAGCCATCAAAATATCCCCGAACGCCACCAATCACATATTTCACTACTACAGGGCCTTAAATCCGATTCTCGCCTTAGCGTCGTTTTAAGGCCCGACGGTTACATGTTACAAAAACGAGCGCCTTAAATCTATTACATACATCAAAACGTCCATCATCGTATTTGGACCACGGGGTCGCGTTCCTAGGCTCACACCCGAAGTTGCTACATACCCACAAAATGAATACTATGAAACTAAACAACACGGATTTGCCTAATACACCATGATATCCGAAAATGAAAATCTAAATAGATTACATCTGACAAATCACCATAAACAAGCTAGAAATTTCACCAATTGGATATCCTCGGGTTATTAGGAAGAATTTTGTTCCGATGGAACCCTCACTAATAATCCCTAATCCATCATTCCACCATAAATTATATGAAAACTACATTTAATTTAACCAAATAATATGATATGAATTGCTATAATAAAGGGAAATTTCACCTTGCAAATGATCTCAAATGGATGTAGATTTGTATATTTGAATAGGATAAGAAGTATATTTGGTACAATCAAAATCAAAAGAGTATAAGTCCTCTTTTTTTTTTTCTCTCTTTTCTTCCTATTTGATTGCCAAATTTGCTATTTTTCCCTTCTATTTCCGTGCTTTGCTGCTGCTGAATTCTTCTTCCTCCCAAAAATTGCTGAACTCTCCAACTCCCTGTATGCTGAAACAGAAATGAGCTGAAATAGGCTGGCTGGCCGCCTGCCTTCCACTCACCTGATTTCGAGTTCCGTGTTTCGAGTTCCGTGTTTTCAAAAGGCGCACTATTTGGCCGCAGATCAATCCGCGGCTGGACGGTTTGACTTTCTCGATTTTCGTGCCACGCCTCGATTTTCGTGCTGTAACGTCGGTTTTCGCTGACAGGCTTGTATTTTACAGTCCAGGAATCACTGGGAGGCGTGCCACCTCCTCCGGGGATGCTCAATTCGGACAGCCCTGTTGTCACGCCGGTTTCGGTTGTAAATCGTTGCGATGGTGTTGGACGTTCGTACTTGTGCCCATTCCTTCGCTCCCGCAAGCCGGTTTAATTGACGATTTTGCCCTCCTGTCATGGTTAGTACAAGGAACGCAAAAATTGGGTGTCTACACACATCAAGAAGATAAAATAAACAACAAGTAAAGGTCAGGATGTAAAAGTACTCTGCCTGGTCAAAAAGGATAAGTCAATTCACTGAGTTACTTAGAGATCGTAAAGCAGCAGTTTACTGTTGGTCGATTTCGTAACCGAAAAATACGCACAAGTATACGCGGTCAACAAGTAATAAAGTAATAAGAGAGTTGTCGAACCCACAGGGAATTGTTCTAGTGTATCCCAAGTACCAACTATATATCGTCTCGATTTTAATTAGACAATTGATGATTTGAATTTGTTGTTGTTTTGTAATAATAAGAAATATGGAAAGCGTTAAAATAATAAAATCTAATATTAACAAGTCTAAGATTGCAATTTCCCCCAACACTTCATTTGAATATCTTAACTCTCTCATTTGAATTAATTAACACATAGAATTTCCAACCGAGAAATCAAAGCTACTTATAAGCCTCTGTCGATGGTCAAATTTGAATCTTCCTAATGCGGCATGTAGGTATATGTCTATCCTACACACTATCAAGAGACCAATTTCAAGAACAACAACAACAAGACATGTGTCACTAAATCTCATTTACCATCCCTTCAATTACCAACTTTCACATAGGAAGTCATAAAGAATAGATTCTCCATTGGTTGCACACGGTATCTAGGTATATGTCTATCCTAAATACTATCAAGTTACCTATCATTGAAGATAATTAACAAGATACACGTCACTTAATCTCAATTAATAACCCACAATAATCTTTAACTTTCGCATGATATCATAACAAGGTCTAAAAACTATAATCCGTTCGTCAAGTTCATATAGGTTCCCACGGTAATTACTAGCTAGACAATTAAGAAATGAAGCATAAATTATGATATTCAACTCACAAATGAGTAATTAATAACAAAGAGAGAGAAGTCAATACAAATTATGTGTTGGGTTCCATTAAAATCTTAGAATACAAATTCTAGTTCATGGTAGCTAAGCAAAACATCAAACACATGGTGTACATCATGAAATAGAAATACAAATTCAAAGGAAAGCAAGAGATGATAAAACCCATTTAGAAGATAATCATGTGTTGCTTGCTTGGTTGATGTCAATCTCTAGCTTTTCCTCTTAATTAGGCATTCGTTTCTTTTTTTACTCCTTAGCTTGTTGCTGGAAATTTCTTTGAATTGCAGCCCTCAAGCTCTCCCTGATGATGTATGTGCAGCCTCCCAAGGTCTAGATATGCCTTGACAATCCTTTCCTTCTTGGTTCTATGGCTTGTGCTGAGTTTTTCCTTGTACTGCAGCACTTTTGCTCTCAAAATTGATGTTTTAGTGTAGCCTCCCAATCCCTAGATGTCAAATATGAATCCCCAAAGAGATATTATATAGTGCCTCCATGAAAAAGCCTAGCCAAACATCAGATTTTGGGTCAAAACGTGAGTTGGAATCGCACTAGGAGCTCAAAAGATCGCACTCAGCACGCCCGGGCGCGCCCGCACGCTGCCCGCCGCGCCCGTGCCCAGCCCCTGGCCATGCCGTACGCCCACAGCTCGCCCACGCCGCGCGCGCGCGGTGGCTGCCTGGTGGCAGTCGCCGCGCGCCCATTCCCATTCCGCGCGCCCGCGCCCAAGGCCTGTAGCCCGACTCAACTTTAACCTCTGTTAGTAAAATGGTCATAACTTCTTTGTCCTAACTCGGATTAAGGCGATTAAGTAGGCTATGAAAAGCTAAGAAGGAGATCTACAACTTTCATAACTGGAGCGTGACGAGATAATGTCCGGAGAAAGACTCAAATTGAGCCCGACGCAACTACTGTGTAAACTTCATGCCAAATCCGATGGTAAAATGGCCATAACTCTCGCATACGAACTTCAAATTGGATGATTCAAGGTGTTATAGAAAGCTAAGACAAATATCTACAACGTTTGTTCTTTGAGTTTTGAGAGATTCGGATCGGAGCATGGGTGAAATTGGGAAACAAGCAGCTACAGTACCGAAAAGCAAGTTATGGGTATTGATTCCAAGGAGCTTTTATTTCAATTCATACAAAACAACATAAAACACATAAAAGCATACAAAAATATATAAAACCAATACAAAACTACATTACATAACAATAAGATTAAAACACATAAAACCAACCGAAATGACTTAGGATTTACAAATTATCAAGCTCAAAAGCACCTAATTTGTGTATATAAAACACACTCATCATTTACATCATAAAGCTTCAAAGAGACGAACATGATCGTAAAACTGTCTTCATTATCGAAGAGCTGCTAAGTCTGCCTAAGGTTCTTAATGCACTCACTCATAGAACAGATAGTTGAGCAAATCGTAGAGCTCAACTCTACGATATACACTCTACCAAGACGACAAGATCGTAAAGTAAAGTCAGGTCTGACAAGGGATCTGACAGAAGAACATTGCAAATCAGAAGTGAAAGTAGTATGCACACAAGTCAATCATATTTGATATGATGTAGCATATACTTTGTAATCTTATTCGATTATTAAAGGCATTTTACTTTATCTACATTATGTTGTTATATTAAATGTGATAAACCCATAGTTTTGAGCAATGCTTTTAGAATCATGATGGTGATCATGCTAATGAGATCTAAATTCTAGATAGCTCACAAACTAAAATCGTTCCTAATCGTTGGATTACTAAAAAGGGGATTAGTGAATCCGGATAGATTAGTACATACGTTGCTTGCTCTTAGGAAGAGAATGATTGATCTCATAATCATTTGTGTGGAGACACTAAAGCAAGTATGTAGGTGCTTATTAGAGAATAAGTTCACTGAACGTTGCTCGCTAAGGAATACCTAATGGAGTTTTACTCGGCTGTTAATAGGAATTTCTCTAGTGATAGTAGTGCAAGTGATCCTTGGACTTAACATCATCATAGAATCTCGTGTATGATGACTTGAGATCCTTGGACTTGATCAACAAAGAATCTACCTCGTCTAGTAAAAGATGTAAATGTCCTATGTGATTCGATAAATGACAACTCAGTAGTCCTTGGCCAAGGTAAAATGAAATTAGAAAGGAGTTTCTAATTTGCATTATTTAGAGTTGTGCATTTGGGAATCGAAATACATATAATTTGTAACGACCCCAAAATTCTGAAAAATCCAACTCTCCACATCAGTCATTAACAATACATCTTCATCCTGACCTTACAATATTATTCAATATTAAATTTAATAAAAATGCATAATAACTTAAACTTTTCTATTACAAATCATTCTCGATCCCAAAATTCTGAACCTTTACATCTAAATATCTTAGAATCATGTTAATATCATGATTCACCTTGTCTAACTTATTATAAAAATTTACACCTCAGTACAAACTATACAACATAACATAAATACATTCATCAAAATATTAACATAATTCAGGTAATAAATTTCAACTAAAACATTTAATCTTCATGCATCACTTTGATCCACATCATTGGATAGCACATAACATTACCTTGTAGCTTTAACCTGCAAAAGTGGTTATTTGCAAGAATGAGCTCGACAGCTCAGCAAAATCTAACAGTGTTCATGCGTCACGTAGCACATAAATAACATGCTCAATTTATACAATCATAAACATTATAATTCTAGCATATCATACATGTTGTACATCAGTTACTAAGTAATAATTGAGTTCCATAACTCAATCGACATTCTAACTCAACATACGTAGTCATAAATTGACTTTGTCGTTTCGTACACACAACATATAGAATTCACTATGCATTTGCGTCATAGGTTTAAAACAATCAATCATTTAGTTCATATAACAATTAAGAACTGAAAGACTTGCCTGGTTTGTAGATTACCATAACCAGCTTATATTTATCTGCACTTCATGTATCCTACACGATATATATAATCATGCACATCATTTATTAGTCACATAGCAACACTTAGTATTAACTCTACTTTACATTTCATAATCTTTCATTTTATTCTCCATGCAATTCTCAACTTAGAAATTAAGTCCTCCTCATAAAACCCTTCATTTTATTACGTTCAACTTTAATCGACACTTAACATTTAGTTAAGTCTTAAATTTTCTTTACATAAGATGTATAATGTTTATAAGTAAATCTTTGGCTTATTACAATACTATTGTCACTTCAAGATTCACTCTCATCCAATCTCATTTTAATATCTTAATTATTCTCTGATTATCAAACTCACTTCTAGAGTTATAAGCTTAATTATAACAATGTCATCCTTAGGAATCCCTAAAACTTAACGTTAAGTTAAGGTTCATCAACTTCATATTTTATCATTATCAAGTATATGCTTAACATCCATCTTAACATCTTGGTATTCATTCAATATATTAATATAAGTTTAATCTTGCATAGGGTAACATATCATGACCAAAAAGAAAAGAATTAAAAATAAGAAAAATTCCATTTTCTGCAATTCCTACCGGGGTGAGAAATTACTATACAAAACTCTCGCCGGGACGAGACTTCGTCGGGGCAAGAAACTCAGTTCATTGAGCTCGCCGTGGCGAGACTTCTGGATTCCAGATTCTGCAGTTTTGCGAATTGCACAGATTCAAGGCCAAAAACACCAAATTTCTTCATTTTAACAACAAATTAAAATTACCCAATTACTATAACTCATATATGATCATTACCCAAACCTTCTAGAACGATTCTAACATCTTAAACAACTCAAACAACCAATTTAAAGGCTTAAAAATCACAATTCATACTAGTTTTTCATATTTCACAACTTTTAGCGTAATCAATCGCTACGGATTCGTTTCTCAACCAAATTGGTCCGTTCAACTTCTGTTGTTTTCATTTTTAAACGTATAACAATAATCCATCTTCAATTTATAGATTATTACTCAAATTGAACATAAATTTTGACTCCAAAACAAGCCAAAACGTACATATTCAATCAAAACTTAGTTCTTCCTCTTTTACACATAAATTCGAATTTCATTACTCTAATTTCATTTATAATCAACATATATCATATTAATTAAACCCAATAACACATAATCAAGCTTTTGTTCAATTCATTCAACCAAAAATAATTTTACAGAAATCCCATACTCTTATACTTAAGAAAAACTAGAAAGCAAAGCTTTAGGATTTGATTATTACCTTTGAATCAATCTAAACAAGTGATGAATAAGGTTTCTTCCTTCTTGATTTTCCAAGGCTCTTTTCCAATTCTCAGAGAATTCTCCCACTCACTCTCTTTCTCTCATAAACTGACAAATACACTTTACGTGTATATCAGTTTTTCAACAGTTACAACCTCCAAGAGTCATAAGGCCATGTTTGGCTGACACCCTTTTAACATCTTTCTAAATTATCTTAATAACATTCTTATTATATAATATTGTGTCACACTTTAATTTAATTAAACTCATTATATTAATAAATCTAATTAAACTTATTCATAATTCCAATCAAAACCTTACTGACAAAATTATAATTCAATTTAGCTAAACTATAATTTTATTAAATAAATCATTTTATTCAATAAAACATTAATCCTCTAATTTAATTATTTAATTAAATTATAATATTCTCATCACATTAGTGTACTAAAATATGCACCAACACTTCACTCATATTATTCATGAAACTTAATTCACAATAATTTCCATTGTCCATAAGACATAATAACCAAATTATATTATTTCCCAATATAATTTTAACTTAATTAAAGTAACTAATATTATTCAACGAATTTCCTTCTCGTGACAATTTCATTTAATCTTTTCAATGGTTTAATTAATTATTAAACCATTTCTTCCCTATTACATGAATATATAATTTCTTTCACACCAAACCACATATTTCACAAATATGAAACACATATATACACATATTCAAACCCAAAACGTCTTGTAATAAGAATTTTATTTATTAAATTCTTATTTAATAATTTTTAAAAATTCGGGTTGTCACATCCTTCCCTCCTTATAAGGATTTCGTCCTCAGAATCAACGAAACCTCCCTTACTCGGTTTTCACTTAATCTCATTCACAATTATCGTTGAATAACTTAAGGCATTACCTTAATGTAGGTTTTATTTCATCACCTTCACTTAAACTTCAAACACTTCGAGTATTATATATTCTTTAACCCTTTAACGTATTCATTTCCTTTCTTTAAGGATCATTGCATAACATACTCGTTGTAATCATAAATATCCTGATTTAGCATTGTATAAATATTCAGGATATCATATTCACCCCTTTTTCTAAGAATTTCGTCCTCGAAATTTTAATTTACTAATATTTGTTCCTTTCATTTATCGAAATGGACTCTACGTTAATCTCTACTTATTTATTGGGTTCTACAACCAAGTTCTCTCTCTAGAGACCTTTCTAAGATCATTGCATTCTTCACATCTTCCTCTTTTAAAAATTTCTCATCATTACTCATCATCAGCTAAATTTATCTCTTCCCTTTCTAGAATTTCATTCCTTTCTTGGATTTATTATAGTTTGTTTAACTTACTCATCACCACATGCCGCATTCTACAACTTATCCCTTTCTAAGGAATATCTTTCTTTCCACTTCCACCTTTCAAAAGAATAAGAATCTTCCACAATTGTTCAATAATTGGGAAACAGTATGAATAACTCAGGAATTTAAAAGATTCATTCAAAAACTTTCAATATCATGCTGAGGAGTCGTAAAGACTTGAACCTTGTCCTAGGTTAACAGATAGGTCTACTGTAGCCTTTAACAGTCAAAAGACTATGGACCATCTCTTCTCGTACTCCAGGTGATCAACCCTTCGTACTATGTATTATGCACATACATATTAACACTATTGCGTATCCCCCATTATAGGGTTGGTTCACCTCAGACTTGATACAAATTCAGCACCAGAATAAACTGGTTTGGCATAAAATCTCAAAGAATTCTTGAATTTCATAAACATCTTTCAATAGTTGTCTAGTTGAATCAATTAACATAGACCTTGAACAATTATTCGAACATTAGTCAAAACATTTTTAGTCAGCTCAATTGGCATATCTTTTCATAACTTAACAGAAAAAAATAAAATTCTTTTATAACGTCATGATACCGTACCATCTTAATAGTACATTGAGGATGTTGATAATTTCAAATCATTTTTGTCTAGCTGAAATAATTAGCATAGACGTACAAATAATAGCACCTTTTTAAAACTTATTGGTTCAAACATTGACCCAATATATTTTTTGAGAACATAAAATTGTGAATATCAGCACGATGTCAATAAATTTCGAAAATCTAGCATAGCTAGAAGATTTGGAATATCCATTTCTCTCCATCAACTTCAATCTTTACTCCATTGCTTCATTACTCAATCATTCTATCATTTTTCAATATCATCAATTCTCTCTGTACCATAACTTTTCTATACCCAATATAGTTCATTAAACTTACCACACTTTGGAAGTTCAGGAACTTACCACAATCATATGGGTTTAGGAACTTATCCTAGTCAGACCAAAATCGTCCATTCGCTGAGGGGTTCCACCATACGATTATGAGTCACGAACTTACCATAAGTATGAGTTTTAAGAACCGTACCTAATCTTAATATTCTATAACTATCAAATATAAATATGAGAAAAGAATCACCTTCTCGTCATACTTATAGTGATAGCGCGATACCAACATTGCAATGAATTGTCATACAAGAAACTAAGTGGTTGTCCAACCAAACACAATCCCCTGCCCATACAAGGAATTGGTCCACTCGGCCACTAATCAATATAGGAAGCTAAGAGGTTGTTACACCAAGCACAAATTCCCTGCCCATACAAGGAATTGTTCAACTCAACCATTATATCGATATAGGAAGCTAAGTGGTTCTCAAACCAAGCACAAATTCCCCGCCTATAGAAGGAATTGTACACCTCAGCCACTAACATGAGTCCTCCATTGAAATCCCACCTAATTTCATCTTGCTCTTAACTTACTATTTGCTTAATACGAAATACTCGTATTACATCATCCATAACTCCTCGTGAGTTTACCTCGTACCATTTCATAGTTGTTAGGTTTGTATATGACCGGAACATGCAATCAAATTACATAAATAAAGCGGAAGTGCGATAAAATCGGATTTTAAAATTTTATACAAACCATCACCATGGTCAATCTATGTGCTCAATTAACGATATAAACGAAAGAGATAGAGATAAAAATTATACCCTCGTAGAACCGTGCTTCCTCGGGTACAAGTTCACCTCCAATTCCTTCGCGTTCTCCTTGAATTCCACCAACTAAATTCCTTTGCTTGATCAACGTTAGCCACCCAAGTGTTTGGACTCTAGAGGTGATCCACCAAGGAAGAATAGTTATTCAAGAAGATGGGTGTTGGCAAAATCCTAGTTTCTATCTCTATAAAAATTGTAAGTACTCTCCACAATCTAATGCAAGAGTGCGTAACCCTAATCTATGATAAGACTCCTCTTATTTATAGATGTAGGAATAACCCTTCCCTAAACTATTTAGGATTAGGGTTTCTATTATAATTAAACTCCTTTAATTAATTATGCTTCTAACCCAATTAGGAATTCATGAGAGAGTACTTCTATTAATTAATTCTCAATCCCTATTAGGAATTAAATAATAGTAATTATAATAATAATAATAATAATAATAATAAGACTCCTCTTATTAATTTATATTTAATATTTCCAAAATATTAAATAATAAATATTAAGTTATTTAATTTATTCTATCTCCATAGATTAAATTAAATACACTTAACTTATTATTACGATTATGCCATTTACTTCTTAAATAAATATTTTCTTTTTGCGGTGTGACCCTTTAGGTTCTCCATATTAAACCGGTTGTGAATAAATCAATTAGAACAATTCTAATATTATTTAAATAAATAAATTAAACTATTTAATTTATTTAAATAAATAATATTTATTCTACAATAATGGTAAGCCCCCTTAGCGATCAACGACTTTCCAGATAATATAGATTTCAACATTAATCACAAAAGAACCTTTCAGTGCATAGTTCCCGTACAATTCAATCCTTCTACCATACAATATCCCAATTAAATATAAGACATGGAATTACTGTCAAGTCTTACTTTTATTTAATTATATGCATTTCGGTTCTCAAATGCACAACTCTAAATAATGCAAATTAGAAACTCCTTTCTAATTTCATTCTGCCTTGACCAAGGACTACTGAGTTATCATTTATTGAATCACATAGGACATTTACATCTTTTACTAGACGAGGTAGATTCTTTGTTGATCATTCACCTATCTCCATGTACAACTAATTATACTCAATCATACCTTTTGATATACCCAAAAGGTCTTAAGGGACATGTCAAAGTATAACTCATCATACACAAGATACTATGATGATCTCAAGTCCAATGATCACTTGTACTACTATCACTAGAGGAATTCCTATTGACAGGCGAGTAAAACTCCATTAGGTATTCCTTAGCGAGCCACGTTCATTGAGCTTATTCTCCAATAAGTACCTACATACTTGCTTTAGTGTCTCCACACAAATGGTTATGAGATCAATCATCCTCTTCTTAAGAGCAAGCAACGTATGTACTAATCTATCCAGATTCACTAATCCCCTTTTTAGTAATCCAAAGATTAAGAACGATTTTAGTTTGTGAGTTATCTAGAATTTAGATCTCATTAGAATGATCACCATCATGATTCTAAAAGCATTGCTCAAAACTATGGGTTTATCACATTTAATATAACAGCACTATGTAGATAATATAAAATACCTTTTAAGAAAATCAATTCTTTTATTAATAAATGAATAAGATTACAAAGTATATGCTACATCATATCAAATATGATTGGCTTATGTGCATACTACTTTCAATAGTACCATCTTTTTATAGCATCATGCTACAACTATTCAATCATTTAAGATCATCTGACATTTTACAACTTTAACAGATCACGTCGTGATCTCGTTCTATCATCAACTCTTCTTACGATTCTTTCTTGTCTTATGATCGTCTCATCCTACGATCTTCTTTATTCTTTTCTTTAATCACGTTATCTTATGATTAATCAACTCAGGTTTCCCTGTTCTTTTAGCTCTTCAGGTTCTTCTTTGAACCTAATCATTTTATCATAATCTTGTCTCATATGAATTCTCTAAACTCTATTTGAGTTCATCCTTATCATTAATATCATTCTCATCTTATTGATATCGTCTATTTATAACTCTTCAAGATTCTTCTTTGAATCTTCTTGTTTATATATCAAATCTTCCTTTAAGAGATCTAACTTATTTCATATTATTCAATATTTTATTCGAGTTTACTACGTGTCATTTGCGTCTTCGTCTTGTAACGTTTCTAGGTCTTAACTCATCTCATGCATCTACCTATATAAAAAGAATCACTTATTAATTATGCGCATCCATAATTCTATACTTGATATACATCGAGTCTCTAACAATGTTCAGTATAGCACCTGAGTGGTTTCTCACAAACAACCAACAAACTAGTC
This sequence comes from Aralia elata, assembly GCA_034770075.1. NCBI lineage: Eukaryota > Viridiplantae > Streptophyta > Magnoliopsida > Apiales > Araliaceae > Aralia > Aralia elata. The sequence goes on from CM068383.1 coordinate 55,942,236, forward strand.
CCCGTCTCGTCTACACTGTCTTGCACAACGAGTTAGATCGGTCACTAGTTCGTATCAACATCCCCTCTGAATTGTTTAGCCCAGATACCATACATCAACCATTAAAGAGTACGATTGTACCATAATTATACTTAATTTACTATTCTTTAAACTTTATCATCTTCACGTCTCTTCTCTAAGGTTATAGCCTAAGGTACTCGTACCTAAGGTTTCTAACCTATTAGCTCTGATACCAACTGTAACGACCCCAAAATTTTGAACAATCCAACTCTCCACATCGGTCGTTAACAATACATCCTCATCTTGACTTTACAATATTATTAAATATTAAACTTAATAAAAATGGGGAATAACTTAAACTTTTCTATTACAAATCATTCTCGATCTCAAAATTCTAAACCTTTACATCTAAATATCTTAGAATCGTGTTAATATCATGATTCACCTTGTCTAACTTATTATAAAAATTTACACCTCAATATAAACTTTACAAATTAACGTAAATACATTTATCAAAATATTAACATAATTCGGGTAATAAATTTCAACTAAAACATTTAATCTTCATGCATCACTTTGATCCACGTCATTGGATAGCACATAACGTTACCTTGTAGCTTTAACCTGCAAAAGTGGTTATTTGCAAGAATGAGCTCGACAACTTAGCAAAATCTAACAGTGTTCATGTGTCACGTAGCATATAAACAACATGCTCAATTTCTATAATCATAAACATTATAATTCTAGTATATCATATATGTTGTACATCAGTTACCAAGTAATAATTGAGTTCCATAACTCAATCGACATTCTAACTCAACGTACGTAGTTATAAATTGACTTTGTCATTTCGTACACACAACATATAGAATTCATTATGCTTTTGCGTCATAGGTTTAAAACAATCAATCATTTAGTTCATATAACAATTAAGAACTGAAAGACTTGCCTGGTTTGTAGATTACCATAACCAGCTTATATTTATCTGCACTTCATGTATCCTACACGATATATATAATCATGCACATCATTTATTAGTCACATAGCAACACTTAGTATTAACCCTACTTTACATTTCATAATCCTTCATTTTATTCTCCATGAAATTCTCAACTTAGAAATTAAGTCCTCCTCATAAAACCCTTCATTTTATTACGTTCAACTTTAATCGACACTTAACATTTAGTTAAGTCTTAAACTTTTCTTTACATAAGATGTATAATATTTATAAGTAAATCTTTGGCTTATTACAATACTATTGTCACTTCAAGATTCACTCTCATTCAATCTCATTTTAATATCTTAATTATTCTCTGATTATCAAACTCACTTCTAGAGTTACAAGCTTAATTATAACAATGTCATCCTTAGGAATCCCTAAAACTTAACGTTAAGTTAAGGTTCATCAACTTCATATTTTATCATTATCAAGTATAGCATCCATCTTAACATCTTGGTATTCATTCAATACATTAATATAAGTTTAATCTTGCATAGGGTAACATATCATGACCAAAAAGAAAAGAATTAAAAACAAGAAAAATTCCATTTTCTGCAATTTCCGCTGGGGCGAGAAATTACTACACAAAACTCTCGCCCGGGGCGAGTAACTCAGTTCATTGAGCTCGCCGGGGCGAGACTTCTGGATTCCAGATTCTGCAGTTTTGCGAATTGCACAGTTCCAAGGCCAAAAACACCAAATTTCTTCATTTTAACAACAAATTAAAATTACCCAATTACTATAACTCATATATGATCATTACCCAAACTTTCTAGTACGATTCTAACATCTTAAACAACTCAAACAACCAATTTAAAGGCTTAAAAATCACAATTCATACTAGTTTTTCATATTTCACAACTTTTAGCGTAATCAATCGCTACGGATTCGTTTCTCAACCAAATTGGTCCGTTCAACTTCCGTTGTTTTTGTTGTTAAACGCATAACAATAATCCATCTTCAATTTACAGATTATTACTCAAATTGAACAAAAAGTTTGACTCTAACACAAGCCAAAACGTACATATTCAATCAAAACTCAATTCTTCCTCTTTTACACATAAATTCGAATTTCATTACTCTAATTTCATTTATAATCAACATATATCATACTAATTAGACCCAATAACACATAATCAAGCTTTTTTCCAATTCAATAAACCAAAAATAATTTTACAGAAATCCCATACTCTTATACTTAAGAAAAACTAGAAAGAAAAGCTTTAGGATTTGATTATTACCTTTGAATCAATCTAAACAAGTGATGAACAAGGTTTCTTCCTTCTTGATTTTTCAAGGCTCTTTTTCAATTCTCAGAAAATTCTCCCACTCACTCTCTTTCTCTCATAAACTGACAAATACACTTTACGTGTATATCAGTTTTTCAACAGTTACAACCTCCAAGGGTCATAAGGCTATGTTTGGGTGACACACTTTTAAAATATTTTTAAATTATCTTAATAACATTCTTATTATATAATATTATGTCAAACTTTAATTTAATTAAACTCATTATATTAATAAATCTAATTAAAAGTATTAATAATTTCAATCAAAACCTTACTGACAAAATTATAATTCAATTTAGCCAAACTATAATTTTATTAAATAAATCATTTTATTAAATAAAACATTAATCCTCTAATTTAATTATTTAATTAAATTATAATATTCTCATCACATTAGCGTACTAAAATACGCACCAACACTTCACTCATATTATTCATGAAACTTAATTCACAATAATTTCTATTGTCCACAAGACATAATAACCAAATTATATTATTTCCCAATATAATTTTAACTTAATTAAATTAACTAATATTATTCAACTAATTTCCTTTTCATGATAATTTCATTTAATATTTTCAATGGTTTAATTAATTATTAAACCATTGCTTCCCTATTACATTAATATATAATTTCTTTCACACTGAACCACATATTTCACAATATAAAACATATATATACACATATTCAAATCCAAAACGTCTCGTAATAAGAATTTTATTTATTAAATTCTTATTTAATAATATCTGAAAATTTGGGTTATCATATAATTAAATAAAATAAGACTTGAAAGTAATTCCATGTCTTATATTTAATTAGGACATTGTATGGTAGAAGGATTGAATTGTACGGTAACTATTCATTGAAAGGTTCTTTTGTGATTAATATTGAAATCTATATTATCTGGAAAGTCGTTGATCGCTAAGGGGGCTTACCCTTATTGTAGAATAAATGTTATTTATTTAAATGAATTAAATAGTTTAATTTATTTATTTAAATAAGATTAGAATTGTTCTAATTGATTTATTCACAACCGGTTTAATATGGAGAACCTAAAGGGTCACACCGCAAAAGAAAAAATATTTGTTTAAGAAGTAAATGGCATAATTATAATAATAAGTTAAGTGTATTTAATTTGATCTGTGGAGATAGAATAAATCAAATAGGTTAATATTTATTATATAATATTTTAGAAATATTAAATATAAATTAATAAGAAGAGTCTTATTATTATTATTATTATTATTATTATTATTACTATTATTTAATTCCTAATAGGGATTGAGAATTAATTAATATAAGTACTCTCTCATGAATTCCTAATTAGATTAGGAGTTTAATTTAATTAAAGGAGTTTAATTAGAATGGAAACCCTAATCCTAAATAGTTTAGGGGAGGGTTTTCCTACATCTATAAATAAGAGAAGTCTTATCATAGATTAAGTTTTACACACTCTTATATTAGAATTGTGGAGGGTACTTACAATTTTTATAGAGATAGAAACTAGGGTTTTGCCAACACCCATCTTCTTGAATAGATATTATTCCTTGGTGGATCACCTCTAGAGGCCAAACACTTGGGTGGCTAACGTTGATCAAAGGAAGGAATTTAATCGGTGGAATTCAAGGAGAACGCGAAGGAATTGGAGTTGAACTTGTACCTGACGAAGCTAGAATTCTACAATGGTATAATTTTTATTCTCCATCTCTTTCGTTTAATTAATAATTGTGCATAAAGAAAGATCATGGTGATGGTTTGTATGAAAATTTTTTAAATCTGATTTTATCGCGCTTCCGCTTTATTTAGGTAATTTGATTGCATATTCGCGTTATACAAACCTAATAATGGTATCAAGAGCCAAACTTTATGCGAATTATTAATTGTTTTGATTATGTATATACATTGATATGTGTTTAGAACAATTTAATTGGGCATAACTGTTTGTGTAAAATTATTTTTATTTTTATTTTTATTTTTTTTATTAAAAAAATGGTCAAAGTTAACGATCAAACGTTGACCATTGAGTGATCAAACATTGATTGGTCAACTGATGACGTGGCACTGACTGGTCAACCTTTAAAAATGAAATAATTAATTTGGGGCTAGAAGGTTTTGAACCCTTGACCTACTGGTCATATGTTGGAAGCCTTACCACTATACCAGAATCACTTTTGATTATGAATCAAAATATTTAATATTTAAACTATATAATTTTGGGTTTGAAGTTTGACTTAAATGTTTGTTTGATTATTTCTTTTAAAGATTTATGATCAAGGGTTGACCTCATTTTTTTTATTTTTTTATTTTTTGTAAATTAAAATAAAGAAGTTTATTTTGATTTGGAATTTGATTAAAAAATAAAGGAGTTTATTTTTATTCAAAATTGGATAAATTAAAATAAAAGAGTTTATTTTGATTTGGAATAGGATTAAAATAAAGAAGTTTATTTTAATTGGAATTGGATTTCATGATAACTAATTAGAGTTGGGATTGGATTCCATGATAACTAATTGGAGTTGAATTGGATTTTATACTAACTAATATTGCCCATTAAATGATATCAATGCATATATGGAATGGTTTTATTATTCATGAGATGAATGTTATTTATTGATGCATATGAAGATATGTATGATAATAAATAGGGATTGATTATGGACTATTAATCAATGTGTGATTGGATTTATTTTAGATGATGCTTGAATGAATAAGTTTTTATAAATGGGGTCTACGTACCTCGTCTTCTCTAGATTTTCTTGATGTAAATTCTATCTTCCTCGTATGTATTTTCCCTTGACTGCTGATCAAGGTTTCTATTCATTGTAAATAGTTTATGTAATACGACTAGTTAGAATTAATTTTGAAAAATTGGAGACAAAGGAGCAAGGAGCGCTTGAAGACCCGTTTGTAATGGAGCCCCGGATTTAAATGTAATAGTTATATTTAAATTTAATTCTTGCAACCTAGGTTTGGCCTTTTGGTTCACTTGGTCGCTCTAGTGAACCAAACTAGAATAAAAGTCCATAATCAATCCGAGTAGAATATAGTATTATATATGTGCATGTTTACTATATATATATTATATATTATACAACATGCTTCGCATGTTAAATAATATGACGCGTATCATATATATATATATATATATATATATATACATATATATGTGTGTGTGTGTGTGCATGCACGCTAAATAAGATGAGACAAATAATAACAAACCCCTCAAAGAAATCATATTAAGTCCTAAACGTTCAAAGATATTTGGAATATCGAACGTCGCCTTCCAGCATGGTAAAGCGATAGAGTATTAAATATTTAATATGAGTTTGTTGTGTCACTACAAGACAAGTATTAAATATTTAAGATGTTGCATTATCACATTTGATGCTTATTAAGGAATTGAACATTACTGTTTTGTTGTGTCACCACAAGGACAATATTTTTCTCTTCACATATATAGAAGTGCTAGGTTGGACTTAACTTGGATAATTTTGATTCGGATGTGTCACCACTTAATCAAAATAATCTAAGAGGTAAAATACAAGGAGTTACATAGTGATGTAATTGACAATAGTTGTCCACCTATTTATTTATATATCGTTTGTTGTGTCACCACAAGGCTATATACATTTGAAATGGGATCCTTATTCTCACTAGCAAATCTTTAATTAGATTTGTCGAACTATATATTGAGGGTAATATAGTTTGATGAAAATAGTGGGAGATACCGATTTAAATAAAGACCTAATTTATTTTGGTAATTAATAAAATGAATTTATGTTAAAATGTTGTTAAATTATAAATTCATTTAACAGAATTTTACAATGTATAATTCACTATCACTGCGTAGCATATTAGATGCTAATTAACCGGACCGAATTACACGGACTGGTTACGAAATCTGAGAATAGTTCTCAAGGCTGAAAAGCTATCTTATATCCTTAATATGCATATCCCTGCAATGGTTGCAGACAATGCCTCTGAGGAAGAGATTTCTACTTTTAGAAAGTGGGAAGATGATGCACAGTTGGCTCAATGCATCATGCTCGCATCTATGAGTAACGAGCTTCAGTGTCAGCATGAAACTATGGATGCTCCTACTATACTCCTGCACCTTCAAGGAATCGAATGGTAAGGAAAGTAGGACTAGTAGATATAAGATATCTAAGGAGCTCTTCCGATCTAGAATGACCAATGGCACTACAGTACGGACACATATCCTTAAAATGATCAATTCGATTGAACAATTAGGACAACAGGGTTTTGTTATAAATGGAAAGTTGATCCAAGATTTGATCTTGCAATCACTTCTGGACTCTTTCTCACAATTTGTTGTGAATTTCCTCATGAATAAGCTATATGTTAGCTTGTCTGAGTTGCTTAAACATGTTGAAAACTGTATAGAGTCATTTTCCAACCAAAAAAGACCAAGTCTTACTGGTAGGGGCCAAAGGATCTTTTGAAAAGAAGAATAATTCAAAGAAGGTATAAGGAAAGGCAAAAACAAAGGATAATAAGAACAAAACTGATGCGGATAGCAAAGGAGTTTGCTTCCACTGCAATAAGCCTGGACACTGGAAAGGAAACTGTAAGAAACATCTTGCAGAGGCTAACTAGAAGAAGCTTAGTGAAGCTTTGGTTACAGATATAAGTTTGTTCATGATTGAAATAAATCTTTCTATAAGTGAAGGTTCTACTTGGGTATTGGATATCGGCTATAGTTCTCACGTATACAATCCAATGCAGAGAACAAGCAGAAGTAGAAAGCTAAACAAAGAGTAAGTAATCTTACGTGTGGGAATGGAGCAATGGTTGTTACATTAGCCGTAGGAACTTATAGTTTAGCTTTGCCTACGGGCAAGTCTATTAAGTTAATAAGTTGTTATTTTGTTCCAGTTCTCTTTAGAAACATTAATACTTTCGTTGTTGGACAAGGAAGGTTCTGGTATTATATTTAAGAATAATTGTTGTTATATTTATAATGATAATGTTTTGTTTGAAATTGGAAGATTACTTAATGGACTTTGTATACTTGACTTATATGAAAATAATTTTTTAAATTGAACAAACTAGTAAAAAGAAAAAGGAGATGATCATTCAAAGAGTTGAATATGTGTATTTGATGAAATACAAGTCTGAATCATTTGAAAGGGACGTTCAAAGAATTCAGAAGTGAAACAAATTGACAAAGTATTAAGACTCTTTGATTAGATCGAGGAATGAATACTTGTACAATGAATTTCTAAATCGTCTCAAAATGGTATTTTCTCATAATGGACGCTTCATGATACGCAATAATTGATTGGTGTATCTAAAAGAAGAAATTATACCTTGTTGGACATGGTGCGATCCATAATGAAATTTACCGACATTCCAGTATCCATCTGGGGTTATATCCTAAAAACGGCTGGATATCTACAAAATAAGGTAACCTCAAAATTTGGCCCCAAGACTCCATAAAAGTTATGGATAGGGAGGATTCCTAATCTTAAGTATCTTAAGATAAGGGGTGTCCAGCTTATGTGAAAAGGTTTCAAAAGGATAAGTTTGAGACAAAATCTGACAAGTGCAGATTTGTGGGATATCCTAAAAAGGGTTTAGGGTATTATTACTATAATTATACACGCTGCCTTCTTGGAAAAATGTGTTTATCATTGAAGGAGCTAGTGGGAGGGTAATAGATATTGAATGAGTTCAAGAACCACAAAGCACTTTGAGACAAATCGAGGAACCTATAGATAGACCTATTGTACCACAACCGAATCATAAATCTGGAAGAGTACCGAAGATACCTAGAAGGTCCATCATAGAGGATGATGATGAGGTACACATCATAGAGGATGATGATCCAGTTATATACGATGAGGCTATGAGTAGAAGACACTAAGAGAAATGGCAGATGGTCATGAAATCTAAAATGGACCCCATGTATGAGAACCAAGTATAGACTCTAGTATATATGGGTCTTTAAGAGAAAGACTGAGGCAAATGGCAAGGTGGAGACCTATAAGACTAGACCTGTTTAAAAGGTTTCAAATAAAGTCAAGAAGTTGACTGTGATAAAACCTTATTACAAGGTAATGCTCAAGTCCATTTGGATTTTGCTTGTGATTGCAGTTTATTATTACCAAATCTGGCAAAATGGATGTGGAGACGTCCTTCCTCAATGAAGACTTGAGGAGAATGTATATATGATACAGTCAGATGGATTTATTTCAATAGTTGAAGCAAATCAGGTATATGAGCTACAATAATCCATTTTTGGATTGAAGCAAGCTTATCAAAGATGGAACATTCGTTTTGATGAGATAATCAAAAGAGTTTGATTTTATCAAAAATGAGAATAAACCTTGTGTGTACAAAAGGGTCAGTGGGAGCGCTGTGACATTCCTAGTATTATAGGTTGATATACTACTGATAAGGAATGACACACCAATGCTACAATCAGTAAAGATAAAATTTTCTAAACATTCCTCTATGAATAACTTGGGAGGAGCATCCTATAAATTGGGGATATAAATCTATATAGATAGATTTAAAAAGATGCTCGGCTTATCCCAAGGAATGTATATTCATTCGATGCTAAAGGCGTTTAGTATGGCAAACTCCAAGAGAGGTCTCGTGATGATGAGCCATGGAGTGTATCTCTTTAAATTGTCCTCAATAAAAAAGAGATCGCATGAGTTACTATTATGTATGCAATGAGTATACAAGGCCTGATGTTGATCAGTCATATTTTGGAGAAGATCACTGTAAGACAGTGATAAATATCTTTAAGTACTTAACCGGTACTGAAGATGTGATCATGATTCATGGTAGGTCTGAATTAAAACTAGAGGGTTAAACAGACCCAAGTTTTTCAGACTGACCAAGACGATAACAAATCCACTTTAGGGTAAATTGTTATCTTGAATGGTGGTGCAGTGAATTGGAAAGGTTCCAAACAACAATGGCTTACTGGTTTAGTGACAAAGACAAAGTATATAACTGTAAATGAAGCTTCCAGTTGATTGTTTGGATGAAAAGTTCATTACAGAACTAGGAATAGTTCCTAAGTCTCATCTTGGATTCAAACATATGTTGCGGCACTTTCATTTGATTAGAGGAATCGCTGAAAGAGGAGAAGTCACTATAGAGATAGTGGACTCTCAAGAATAACATTGCATATCCATTTACTGAAGCTTTACCCAACAGCAGGATGATCGTCACTTAGAGAAGAAGGGTATTAGATACCTTGGCGATTGGCTTTAGTGCAAGTGGGAGATTGAAAGAAGTATGCACACAAGCCAATCATAGTTGATATGATGTAGCATATACTTTGTAATCTTATTCGGTTATTAAAGGCATTTTACTTTATCTACATTATGTTGTTATATTAAATGTGATAAACCTATAGTTTTGAGCAATATTTTTAGAATCATAATGGTGATCATGCTAATGAGATCTAAATTCTAGATAGCTCACAAACTAAAATCGTTCCTAATCGTTGGATTACTAAAAAGGGGATTAGTGAATCCGGATAGATTAGTACATACGTTGCTTGCTCTTAGGAAGAGGGTGATTGATCTCATAATCATTTATGTGGAGACACTAAAGCAAGTATGTAGGTGCTTATTGGAGAATAAGTTCACTGAACGTGGCTCACTAAGGAATACCTAATGGAGTTTTACCCGGCTGTCAATAGGAATTTCTCTAGTGATAGTAGTACAAGTGATCCTTGGACTTGAGATCATCATAGTATCTTGTGTATGATGAGTTATACTTTGACATGTCCCTTAAGACCTTTAGGGTGTATCAAAGGGTATGATTGGGTATAATAAGTTATACATGGAGATAGGTGAATGATCAACAAAGAATCTACCTCGTCTAGTAAAAGATGTGAATGTTCTATGTGATTCGATAAATGACAACTCAATAGTCCTTGGCCAAGGCAAAATGAAATTAGAAAGGAGTTTCTAATTTGCATTATTTAGAGTTTCGCATTTGGGAATCGAAATACATATAATTAAATAAAATAAGACTTGACAGTAATTCTATGTCTTATATTTAATTGAGATATTGTATGGTAGAAGGATTGAATTGTAGAGTAACTATTCACTGAAAGGTTCTTTTGTGATTAATGTTGAAATTTATATTATCTGGAAAGTCATTGATCGCTAAGGGGGCTTACCCTTATTGTAGAATAAATATTATTTATTTAAATAAATTAAATAGTTTATTTATTTATTTAAATAAGATTAAAATTGTTCTAATTGATTTATTCACAACCGGTGTAATATGGAGAACCTAAAGGGTCACACCGCAAAAGGAAAAATATTTGTTTAAGAAGTAAATGACATAATTGTAATAATAAGTTAAGTGTATTTAATTTAATCTATGAAGATAGAATAAATTAAATAGCTTAATATTTATTATTTAATATTTTGAAAATATTAAATATAAATTAATAAGAGGAGTCTTATTATTATTACCATTACTATTATTTAATTCTTAATAGGGATTGGAAATTAATTAGAAGAAGTACTCTCTCATAAATTCCTAATTGAATTAGGAGTTTAATTAATTAAAGGAGTTTAATTAAAATAAAAACCCTAATCCTAAATAGTTTAGGAGGGTTCCCTATATCTATAAATAAGAGGAGTCTTATCATGATTTAGGGTTAGACAATTACACACTCTTCCATACGAATTGGAGAGAGAGAGTACTTGCAATTTCTATAGAGATAGAAACTAGGGCTTTGCCAACACCCATCTTCTTGAACAACTATTATTCCTTGGTGGATCACCTCTAGAGGCCAAACACTTGGGTGGCTAACATTTTTCAAAGGAAGGAATTTAATCAGTGGAATTCAAGGAGAACGCGAAGGATTTGGAGGTGAACTCGTACCTGTGGAAACATGTTTCTACAAGGGTATGATTTTCATACTTTATCTCTTTCGTTTAATTGATAATTGAGCACATGGACGATCATGGTGATGGTTTGTATGAAAAATCTTAAAATCCGTTTTATTGCGCTTCCGCACTATTTATGTAATTTGATTGCATGTTCGCGCTATATACAAACCTAACATCAAGATGTTCCGAAAAGCTGAGGAGAATATCTATAACTTTTGTTCTTTGAGTTTTGAGAGATACGGATTGGATCAAGGATGATATTGGGAAACAAGCGGCTGCTGTGCCAAATTCGAGTCGAAAACGCGAACGTGGCAACTCTAAACATTGATCCAAGGAGCTTTTATTTTAATTCCTACAAAACAAAGTAAAAACACATAAAGGCATATAAAAACAGATAATAGCAATACAAAACCACACAATTCAACAATAAGGGAAAAATACATAAAAACCAAACAAAATAGCTTAAGATTTACAAATTATCAAACTCAAAAGTACTTAATTTGTGTATATATACACACTCATCAGAGAGACCTTGTCTTTGTGACTAAATTACCATGTCTGCTGGGCTTGAAGAGGTCTTTGTGTACTTGTCGTTGAGACTAAAATAGCCAAGTCTGCTGGGCTTGATGAGGGCAAGAGTGTCCTGGTCGAGATGACCGAATTCTTAGTGGATTTCCTACTTGTTGAAGTAGAAGAGTGGAGTAGGAGTTGTTCAGTCTCTGAACCACTTTAAACTCTCGTGTGTTATTTACTTTATATCTTTTATATTCTGTCATTTATTTAGTGTCTTTCATGCATATGATGAATGGTTAACTTCAATATGAACTAAGCTTCAGAACTGAGATATTAACATATCTTTAAGGGGAGTTTTCAAATCAATATTCCACTGTGCAAACTCAATCTTGATTAAATAAGTTAATTGGTAATACTTCTCAATAAACCGAAAAAGTTTTAGAGATCTATTCAACCCCCCCTTTTAGATCTCTATTGTGCCTCTGGGAAATAACAAAGTCCTTGCAGTTGGTTGATTTTGAGATGGTGGTTCAGTGATTATGAGATTGCCACTGTTGTTTTCCCGGCCTCCATTTCTTCCACTTGTACTCTTTCTTGGGCAATTCCTCTCCTAATGATCCAGTGCTCCACAGTTAAAGCATCCATTCTTCTTTGGAATGGGGCAATTAAGAGAGATGTGTCCCTCCTGCCCACAGTTGAATCACACATTCTTCCCCTTTAGGCATACGCCCGAGTGGTTCTTCCCACAATCTTTACAAGCTTCCATTCTCTTCTTTGAATCTCCTGGTTTATTCCCAGAACTCGCTGAGTTGAAGCTGTTGTTGATGTTGTTCCACTTCCTTTTGTTAGAACCTCCACTGCTTCCTTCACCTCTGTTTCCTCCCTCATTCTTCTTTTTCTTTTCCTTATTGAATTTCATCAAAGCTTTACTTCCACCCTCAGCAATTATAGCTTTCTCCAGTAGAGTGGCAAAATTATTTGTCTGTAGCACCGATATCCTACTATACAGCTATAGTTTAAGACCTTGTTCAAATCTCCTTGTCTTCCTTTCTTATGTATCAACCTGATGAGGTGCAAACCTCACCAACTTATTAAATTTTGCAGCATATTGGGGTACCGTCATAACTTCCTGCTTCAGTTCCAGAAATCGCATCTCCATGCGACTCTGCATGCTTGCGGGGAAGTAATTTTCGAAAAATACCTCCTTGAATCTTTCCCATGGTACCATTCCTGCTCCAACCCTATTTTGGTTCGCCTCCCACGAAAAGTTGGCTTCTCCCTTTAGCATATACATAGCGAATATTGTCTTTTGTTCCTCCCCTACTCTGGCAATCACGAACGCCTTTTCAATCTCTTTAACCCATACTTGAGCCTCAATAGGCTCCGTGGTCCCTCTAAATTTTGGGGGTCCCACACTTTTAAAATATTTGAAAGTTTCCACTTGGGCCGTCAGAGGGTTTACATTATTATTATTTAGTGCCCTATTCTACAGTGCCCCGACTAGCAGGTCTACAAATTGCTGCATGGGATTTGGTTAATCCCCAACGTTACTAGTTAACTCTTCTGGTGTTCTTTGTCGTCGAGGTCTTCCTCTAGGCATTTTCTGTTTAATAAAATTTATATGTTATCATCTCATTACTAATTTTTACAGCATATATAATTTGTATAAAAAAAAATTTAATCATCACATCACACATCAAATAAACATATCTTTTATTCATACGAAATTTATAGTACCATAGTATCTTACATTGGATAGCACCTTACATTGGATATCATTGCGCTATTTACATCACTATTCCATAACTTAAATAAAAGTTGGAATTTAAATATTTACATCAATAATCAGAAGTTCACTACATATTAAACTCAAAGACTCCTTCTAATAGCGTCTTCATACTCCTCATAAACTAGATCCAAAACTAGCCCTTGACTTATCGCGTGCCTAGATTAGTTTCCTTCCACCGGGTAGTAGTACACCTTATGCTGAAACCTTTTATGCGCTGTTCTAAACGCATACTGCATCCTATCCATTCTAACTTTCTTACTCCCTACTTCATCCTCCAACTCATCCCTTTGGTTTTCAGCTCTTATATGGCATGTCATCTCATCCCTCCAGTAGATGGTAATCAACTGCTTGTCTGTTTGGAGACTCTAAACTCTTGTCTCCAATCCACTCACCTTATTCCCCAAGTTGGCCCAGATGGCCTCCTTCTCTTCCTGCAACCTCTCCGTCTTGTGGTCCTCTGCCCATAGTTTGTCTGCCAGCTCTACGCTTCTAGTCAACAGATGGTGCACCAACGCACCTAGTTGAGCCACAACACCCTACTCCGCCTGATACTGACCCTCTAACTCATGGACTCTGTCGTCCAGCTCGGTGTTCCTATCCATCAGTTCATCTAACAAGCTATTCTCGGGTGCTTCCTTAGAGTCCTCCTAGGGCTCATCTTCCTCAGGATCCTCCTCTGGGCCCTCCTCTTGTTCAGTATCCGTCGCTGCCTCAACTATTGGCTCAAGTGCAGCTATCAACTGTTCACTCACCACATGGATATCTCTAACTTCTTCTTCACCTGACATCCTACTATCAAGTTAAATAACTGTATTAGTATTTTAAAATAAACATTTTGTTTTAGAAAAAATAAATCATACTTATCACTTAAAACTTTATATGAGTTCATCTCCTTACTATCTCCATTAATTTTCCTAAGGTTACATTCTAAGGTACTCCCACCTAAGGTTTATAACCTATATCTCTAATACCAACCTGTGATGCCTCCACATTCATGATCCATCAAACACAGGATGTGGTGCTCACGGTACAACATAAACCATCATCCATCTAAATAAATACCATAAATTAATAATAATTACAATAACATCCAATAAAATCCCAAGTTCAAATAACCTTAACAAACTTAAACTTAACGTTCATCTCATATTACATCAACGCAGAAATTATAAAATCTATTACATAATGTTAGTTTCCAGAGGCACAAAAGATATCTAGAAGGGGGGTTGAATAGATACTTTAAAACTTTTTTTAATCCGTTTTCAAAAGAATGACTTATAGGATTAGTTATTAAACAAGTTAATTAAGCACAACGGAATATATGATTAATTTTAATCCCCCTTAAAGATAGGACAGTTATAGCGGATATGATAAAGTAGTGATATAACAGTTGTAGCAGTTATAGCAGTTATAAAGTGCAGAGAGAGAGAGAGACATAAGACTTTAAGTGGTTCGGAGCACACAAGACTCCTACTCCACTGTTCTACTCCTCGAGTAGCAAATCCAATAAGGATATCTTTACAACTTGAATCACTAAGATTCCTTCAAGGCCGGCAGCCTCGAAACTCTAGTACACTAAGTCCTCTTAAAAGCCAATAGCCTTGGAACTCTAGTTCACTATTGAACTTCATCAAGTCCAGCAGACTTGGAACACTTTAGACTAAGACCCGCAGCCTTAGAATCACCTAGTACACTAAGTACTCTTTAAGTCTAGCAGACTTGGAAACCCTTTCACTTAATTAAGAGTGTTTGTTTTTGTTGCTACTAAGTTGCTTGAAGCATATGATATGATGAACTTAGTAGCGAAGCAAGATGTTTTATTTTGATCGTAGAGTGAGGCTTTGACAGATTTGTTTCTTTGTTTTATCCTTGTTTCTTTGATTCTCTAATCTGTTTGCCTTATATAGATGCCTCTAAATTCTTTCGTTGAAATGAGACCGTTGCATCTAATATTCCCGTTGAGATTTGATGCTGAACTTAGGAATAGTTTATTCTTTGTTGTGCGTGGTAGTGGGGTGAGTCAGTGATGAGTGGGTTTTATACCTACGAATCAGGTATTGTTAGACTTAATTATTGTGGTCTTTAAGTATTTTTAGTATTATTTTACTTGTTTTTGGTGTTTATTTATTGTAGGTTGGAGCTGGAGGGGCAAAAGGGTAAATTTGGAGCTTAAAATACACTTTGTGACATTTTTGTAATTCCTGGACATGGGCTAGCGCCAGAAGCGCTTGGTCTAGTACTAAGCTAGCGCCAGAAGCGCTAGTTCACGAATTAGGATGCCAAAGTTCAGCTGGAAAGGAAAAGAAGAAGCTAATTCGGAAGAGGATTCTAGTGAATATTGATCAGATAGTGAGAAGGAAACCCTAAGAAGGAACTTAAAGACTTTTATTATTTTTATTCTACTTTTCTAGAGAGAGATTTGGTGAAGTTTTATTGTGGATTGTTATTATTCAAGTGCTGGATATTGATGTGGGTTGAACTTTACTTTGGATTTTATTCTTCAATTGGGTTTGATCAATCTACGTCTTCTTTACTTCAATTGATTGTTTATTTTCCATGCGTAACTTTGATCCCATAATGGCTTTTGGTTCAGACATGAACTAATCTCCATTATGGGATTCTAACGGATTTTAATATGTAGTCTAATTATAAGCTTGATTGTTAGATTGTTTTGCATATCATAAAGAACTTCTATCATGATTGTTTTGCATGTGTGAATGCTTAATCAACATTCGATTTCAGTATTTGTATGGAATTGAAAAATAACATATAAGTATGGATTGTAATCATGATAGCTTGCGAATATGAGGCTTAATTGGATAGCTTAATATTGTGTGAGTCAGGTAGAAATATACTGTTTCACCGTAGGAGCTAGAATAAGGGCTTGTGCTTAGAATCAATATAATTGCAATTTCACATAGAAATATAGTGATTTTGGTTATAGTGGTGATTACATGGTGTCTATCGAGTATGGATATTATGTAAGTAGGTCATAATGCATTGACAAATGGTTATGTCTATATTAGTGTCCTTGGCTACTTTTCTGTGATATGTGAATCTTCTAGCTTGATAGTGGTAATTAGATGAATTATTAAATGAAGTTAGGATCCCATTAATCCCAGACTTGATATATTTTGTTAGTATTTGCGTATTTAGTTATTAATTGATATAGAAATAATTTTGTCACCAAAAGTAAGTCAATAGTTTAGGCAAATAAGTATAGTGATAGAACTGATGCATAGTGATTTAATTTAATCCTTTCTCTATGGGACGATACTCTACTTCCTCTGTATTACTTGTTGACCGTGTACACTTGCACGAGTTAGAGCTCTTTTATTAAAGACTTAAAAAGAGGCAACAAGTTTTTGGCGCCGTTGCCGGGGATTGGCATTTAGATTTTTATTATTATCATCAGTTTTAAGCTATATTGTTTGACTTAGACAAATCTAATCTTTTCTCATTTCTATTTTTTATTTTTGTTGTGGTTTCAGGTACTTGTAGAATTTTTATGCACACACGATCATCCAACTCAGAATTGACACCAGCGCATGATAATATTGACGGAAGAGGTTGGAAAGCAAGAGTGCGTAGGAATTTACAAGCACAGTTGGAAGGAACTATATCGAATATGGCGGAAGAACAGAGAGTAGAGCAAAGAGAGGAGTATAAAGCTTTGAGGGACTATTCCATGCCAAACATCACTGGATTGCAGTCTAGCATAGTCAGACCGACAATAGCAGCAAATACCTTTGAGATTAAACTAGGAACCATTCAAATGGTGCAGAATTCGGTCCAGTTTGGAGGTGCTGCTACAGACGATCCTAATGAGCATATTTTGAGTTTCATTGAAATTTGTGATACATTCAGATACAACGGGGTGACGGAGGATGCCATTCGACTAAGACTGTTTCCATTTGCATTAAGGGATAGAGCAAGAAGTTGGCTTCATTCTTTGCCTGCAGGATCAATCACTACATGGGAGGACCTAGCACAAAAATTTCTAGCCAAGTTTTTCCCAATGGCTAAAACTGCAAAACTGAGGACAACAATTTCTCAATTTGAGCAACAACAGGGCGAGTCCTTATACGAGGCTTGGGATAGGTACAAGGAGCTGCTAAGGAAGTGTCCACACCATGGGATGCTAGATTGGATGGTGATCAACACATTTTATAATGGATTGGGATGGCAGTCTAGGCAGATGGTAGATGCAGCTGCGGGTGGAGCTTTAGGGGCAAAGATCTATGATGAGGCTTATAACCTTATTGAGACTATGGCAGCAAATGATTTCCAGAATCCTACAGCCAGAACGTCACAGCCCAGAGTTGCAGGTTTGTTGGAAGTGGATGTTATTACCTAGTTGTCAGCACAGATGGCGGCTATGGCAAAGAAAATAGATTCGTTGTCGGAAAGCAAAGCCAAGTTAGTTGCCTTCGTATGTGAGATTTGCGCGGGGTCGCACTCAACAGATCAATGTGCTATCAACGCGGAGTCAGTGCAGTATGTGAACACTTACAGGAAAGACCAAGGTCAGTTTCAGAACATATACAACCCCAACAACCGCAATCATCCAAACTTTAGTTGGTCAAGTAATCAAGGAAATCAGCAACAACAGTTTCAACAGAATCAACAGTTTCCATCTCAGCTAGCGCAGCAACAGTATGCTCCACGGCCACCTTTTCCACCGGGATATTCTCAACAACAACATCCTACTCCATATGCACCTCAACAAGAAAAGAAATCAGAAATGGAGGAGATGATGTTAAAGTACATGGCAAATACAGAGGTGATGATCAAAAGCCAGACAGTGGCTATTAAAAATCTCGAAGCTCAGATGGGGCAAATGGCGACTATGCTTAACAGCAGGCCCCATGGTTCATTGCCAAGTAACACAGAGGCAAATCAACGAAGAGAGGGTAAGGAACAGTGTCAGGCCATTACACTCAGATCGGGAAAGCAATATTCAAGAAATGCACCAGACACAGCAGCACCGAGTTTACAAGAGGATGACACTGGTGTAGAAACTGAGACAGAAATTGAAGCTGAACAGAAAGAGAAGAAGGATGAGTCCGAGTCGCAGCAAGTAGAGAAGGAGAAAGCAAGTTCAGATAAGAAGCCTGTGAATACAGTACCGCAAGTTCACCCTCAAGTTCCATATCCGCAAAGATTGAACAAGCTGAGGGACAATAAACAGTTCAGAAAGTTTTTGGAGGTTTTTAAAAAACTGCAGATCAACATACCCTTCGCGGAGGCATTGGAACAAATGCCAAGTTATGCAAAGTTCATGAAGGGTATACTGTCGAGGAAGAGAAGGTTAGATGAATTTGAGACAGTGGCCTTGACGGAGGAATGTAGTGCAGTGCTTCAGCGTAAATTACCTCCAAAGCTGAAAGATCCGGGCAGTTTCACAATCCCATGCACGATCGAAAAGATGAGCTTCGATAAGTGTTTGTGTGATCTTGGGGCAAGTATCAACCTGATGCCGTTGTCAGTATTCAGTCAGTTATGATTGCCGGAACCAAAGCCAACGAATATTTCCCTACAGCTAGCTGATAGATCTATCACATATCCACGGGGGATAGTGGAGGACGTACTGGTGAAAGTGGACAAATTTATCTTTCCGACGGACTTTATCATTCTGGATTATGAGGAAGACAAAAATATACCAATCATACTAGGGAGACCATTCCTAGCCACGGGGAGGACTTTGATAGACGTGCAGAAAGGGGAGCTTACAATGCGTGTACATGATCAGGAGGTGACGTTTAACGTTTTCAAAGCAATGAAGCTCCCAACCGATGAAGAAGAATGCTTCAAAGTAGACTTGGTGGATAGTATAGTGCATGACGAAGTTGAAAGTTTGTTGGGCTATGAACCACTGCAGAGAGTGATTGCTGAAAATTCAGATTTGGAGGATGAAGAATGTGCCGAACTTGTGCAATATTTGGATACCACCCCCAAATTCAGAAAATTCAAAACACCTGTCGAGCCACTTACGAGAGTTGGAGAGACATCGGTAAAGTTGAAACCATCTCTTGAGACACCTCCCGAACTTGAACTAAAACCACTTTCAGATCATCTCAGGTACGCATTTTTAAATAAAGATTCAAAGCTACCTGTGATTATTTCTGCTGCACTAACATCTTTTCAGGAGGAAAAACTGCTACGAGTGCTTAGAGAGTTTAAATCAGTTATTGGACGGACCATAGCAGATATCAAGGGGATAAACTCTTCTTTTTGCATGCATAAGATCCTGCTGGAAGAGGGTAGCAAGCCGTCGGTTGAGCAGCAAAGAAGGCTTAATTCGATAATGAAAGAAGTGGTCAAGGATATAGGAAAAGTTGAATCGAATGATGATAGTTATTTTCTGCCAATGGATGAAGATAAGTTTGGGGGTTTTCAAACGTACGATGATGCCAAAGAGTTCAAAGAAAAGACTAAGAGGCATGCAATGACATTTTTTGCGTTTGAACCAGAATGAAATTCAGAGACAGTCAAGCTAATTGACTATAACTTAGCGCTATCTGGGAGGCAACCCAGCATTTTAATTTTCTGTTTTGTTTTTGTTTATTCAATTAATTTTGTTTAAAAAAAAAAGAAAAAAAAGGTTTTTGTAACTAACTTGGGACTTAGGGTTAATTTGATTGCAGGTAGTAGCATGAAGGGAATGAAAAGTTGACTAAGTAAGGTCCAAGCGCCAGCCGCGCCCAACAAAGCACACACCCAGCGCCTGAAGCACTAGGCGTGTTTCAAGTCACTGCATAATAGCGCCTGAGGCGCTCGATTCCTTGATAAGCCAGGGCACTAGGCGCTCAAGCCAACCCATGCTTTTGCATAGCAGCGCTTATAGCGCTTGTCACAGTCTAATTCACAACGCTTGCAGCGCTAGGCCAAGGTTTCGATTCTTTAAGGTAGCGCCGGCAGCGCTTGCTCCAGCACAAACGACAGTGCCAGAGGCACTCAACTTGGCTAAAGACACTACAAGGTAGCGCTGTTAGCGCTTGGGCCTATATGAACCTCAGCGCCAGAGGCGCTCGGCAGGCAAAATTAAAAAAAAAGGGACTTAAAACCCTAAGTCGGGCTAAAGGAGATTCACACCAAAAAAAAATTAATCTATTCTCTTCTTCTTGCTACCTTCAAGCCGCCTCTAACCGACACTTTGTCCTTGGCAGATATGTTTGGGCGGTTGAATCCTTTGGCAGGACCATTCCAGTTTCCACCAGCTCCTCCTCTTTCTATTTACCCACCACCTGACTCACCTCCTGATGCGGATGAGGATGATGATGATGACGCTGCCGATGGCAGTGATGATGAGTAGTGTTCTTCATCAGGGGAGTCCTCTGTTCTTAATTTCTTATTATTTTTCAATGAGGACATTGTCTTGTTCAGTTTGGGGGGTAGTTTTTTTGTTTTCATGCATATAGATTGTTATGTTTCATTGTGTTTAGACTTGTTGCATGGTAGTTGCATTGCGTTTTAGGTTGTGTTATGCATCTAGTTTCATGAATTAAGCATAAATTGATATAGTATCTAATGTGGCCAATGATAAGACTGGTTTCATGGTTTTAACTTGAGAAGAATTGAAAACTATTGCTTAGTGATGACTTTGATTAGGAAGTGAAGTTTAACTTATCTGAAACTTTTGTTAGCAAGGAAAGCACATAATCAATTATTTTGATCAATTTAATTCAAATTGTTGCATAATTTTCTTCTGGTGGAAGATTTGGGTTAAAACTTGATAATATCGGTGAAACGTCCATTAAATAAGAAACAGGCAAGAATCTAAGTTTGGGGGAATCTTGGGGTGTAAAAAAAATTTGAAAATTTTGAACCTTTCCCAATTAAAGAATAGATCATGTGGTGGGTTGAGATGGAACGTAAAACGCACTCGCTCATAAACACATGAAACGAGATGGAGCGTAAAACGCACTCGTTCAAAAGAAAGTGAGATGGAGCATAAAATGCACTCACTAGTGAACAACAATTGTTTGAATTCCTAGGGAAGGGTTTAAAAAGGATTTAAATGTGTTAAATAACCCTCGTGATACCCCTATGTTTAGTGATTGCTTGAATCAGTTGAATTGGTTGTGTTCACAAGTTGAATTGAGTTACAATTGAAAGTTTTCTCCTAAGAAGTCAATTATGTGATGGATTTGAATTGTAATTGATTGAAGTGGTTGATATACACACACGCACAATATGGGTGATGACAGGTGTAACTTAACTAATTGATTAAAGTTAGAACTTTGCATTGGTTAGAGGTTCTGCTTAAGTATTGTATGATATCTTTGAGGCTTGGTGTTGGATACTATGTTGGTTGATTGATTAATTCGTAGGCATGTTAGTTACTTTGCATTTGCATCATTGCATTGCTTGGGGACAAGCAATTGGTTAAGTTTGGGGGTATTTGATGAGTGGATTTTATACCTACAAATCAGGTATTGTTATCCTTAATTATTGTGGTCTTTAAGTGTTTTTAGTATTATTTTACTTGTTTTTGGTGTTTATTTATTGTAGGTTGGAGCTGGAGGGGAAAAGGGTAAATTTAGAGCTTAAAATACACTTGGTGGCATTTTTGTAATTCCTGGACATGGGCTAGCGCCAGAAGCACTTGGTCTAGTACTAAGCTAGCGCCAGAAGCGCTAGTTCACGAATTGGGATGCCAAAGTTCAGCTAGAAAGGAAAAGAAGAAGCCAATTCGGAAGAGGATTCTAGTAAATATTGATCAGATAGTGAGAAGGAAACCCTAAGAAGGAACTTAGAGACTTTTATTATTTTTATTCTACTTTTCTAGAGAGAGATTTGGTGAAGTTTTATTATGGATTGTTATTATTCAAGTGCTGGATATTGATGTAGGTTGAACTTTACTTTGGATTTTATTCTTCAATTGGATTTGATCAATCTACGTCTTCTTTACTTCAATTGATTGTTTATTTTCCATGAGTAACTTTGATCCCATAATGGCTTTTGGTTGAGACATGAACTAATCTCCATTATGAGATTCTAACGAATTTTAATATGTAGTCTAATTATAAGCTTGATTGTTAGATTATTTTGGATATCATAAGGAACTTCTATTATGATTGTTTTGCATGTGTGAATGCTTGATCAACATTCGATTTCAGTACTTGTATGGAATTGAAAAATAACATATAAGTATGGATTGTAATCATGATAGCTTGCGAATATGAGGCTTAATTGGATAGCTTAATATTGTGTGAGTCAGATAGAAATATATTGTTTCACCGTAGGAGCTAGAATAAGGGCTTGTGCTTAGAATCAATATAATTGCAATTTCACATAGAAATATAATGATTTTGGTTATAGTGGTGATTACATGGTGTCTATCGAGTATGGATATTATGTAAGTAGGTCATAATGCATTGACAAATGGTTATGTCTATATTAGCGTCCTTGGCTACTTTTCTGTGATATGTGAATCTTCTAGCTTGATAGTGGTAATTAGATGAATTATTAAATGAAGTTAGGATCCCATTAATCCCAGACTTGATATATTTCGTTAGTATTTGCATATTTAGTTATTAATTGATATAGAAATAATTTTGTCACCAAAAGTAAGTCAATAGTGATACTCTACTTCCTCTGTATTACTTGTTGACCGTGTACACTTGCACGAGTTAGAGCTCTTTTATTAAAGACTAAAAAAGAGGCAACAGTCAGCATCCATTAGCTTGCTCCCAGATATTAGCAGGGACAGTGCTCAGAATGTCTGCAGACTATGGTTGTTTCTCCACCACTATTTTTGGTTCTTCGTTCAGATCAATTAAGTATTCAGAACCTGTCTTGGGCAGGTCCCTCTACAAATATGGATATCAGCAATCAATATGGGCAACATATAATATTAAATTCAGCTCTAGGTTGCTTCGTCTGATGAGGATAGCAGAGTGTTTGGTTGACTGTCAAATCCTTTGATAAGACTTGATTCTTGCAGACGTTCACTGTGATCTTTTATATTGCGTTTTGATCACCTAGATACAGTATCAATGTTTTGCTCCTTGATCTTCTTAAATATTGCTAACTTGCTTTTGCGGATGTGACTCTACGATCATGCTTGACTAGGGATCGTAGAGTTACTGTCTGTTGACAGTATTGACTTTATAATCTGCCGAGCCACTCTGCGTTTGCCTAGCTAACTCTACGTTGCCGAGAGGGAGCTCTGTGACTGACCGAGCTTCACTCTACGGTTATCTGGCAAACTCGGCGAAGTTTTGCTAACTGAACTCCAAGTTAACTGACTGCTCTACGATCCTTCACTTGATGTTTTATGATGACTCATGTAGTACTCTACGACCAGTCTAGCCTTATCATTTTAGCTCATTAGATCAACCTAACAAGTTTGATATTTTCTATCTAAGTCCTTGTATATCAAAACCTTTTTAAGGACTTTACAATTCAGCTACTGAAACACATATGCATTAATATCACAACATCAAATTTAAACATGTGATTCCTAACAATCTCCCCCTATTTGATGTTGACATAAACCAGTAGTTTTGAATCATATCATCAATTCTAATGTAATTGCTTCTAAAAATAAACATGTCTTATAGTACAGTGAGCAACTATATTTCTAGTTAAAATCATGAATTTATTGATGATGATATGAATATTACAATAAATGGTAGTTACATCAATAAAGAGAAAGAAAAATTACAAGATGCTTTCAAACTTAGTTCTGACCTCTTCCTTTTGCTCCTCTCTTGGCCCTTGGAGGATTAGCCCTTTCATATTCAACTCTTCTTCTGTACCTTTGATGAGTGAGTTTTTACTTACGAATTAGATACATCTTTGGCTTAGATCTTTACTATCTTTAAGAGTTGTTAGTGTCTTTTTACTTGTTTTTGTGTTTATTTTGTAGGAAGCAGGCTCGGATTGGCGAACTGGAAAACCTGAAGCTTAGTGGCATTTTGGCAGTTTGTGACCAGAGTTCTCGCCGGGGCGAGCTTTTAAAGCTTGATTTCTCGCCTGGGCGAGACTTCGTCGGGGCGCGGTTTTATAAGGTAAAGTTCTCATCGGGGCGAGGACGCGCGGGAAGAGGGAAAAAATATCAGTTATTTTAGGAAGTAGACACTGACGAGGATTCTTCTACTAATCTGATGAGGAGACTATAAAAGACGTATGATGACTTGGAAAATGACATTCATTGACAATAGCAATTACGAAGAGATTGACTTGTAGAACTGACGTGGAGATTGGAGATTGGAGAAACATCGTGAAGAATTCAGATTTGTGGCTGGAAGATTGAAGAAACTTATTGAGTTTTCCTAATCTTTTATCTCAGATTTATAATTAATTATGATGGTTTTTTTTAGGATTCTGGTTGTTATTTTTAGCATGAACTAAACCTTTAATTAAGGCTACAGTTGAACCTTTTGCGCTTATGAATTAAGTATCTATTTGAATCCAATTATTATTTCATATTGAGTTGTCTATCTTATTTTGTCTTCATTGATTAATTGTTTGGCCAACAATTAGTGGGTTATCTTAGATGAATTCGGGAGATAAAATCTAGGGTTAGATCTGAATATAATTAGGGTTGTGAAGTGAATAGGGATATCTCTTTGTTGCATGTAACTCGTGGGAATTGGTGCTTAATGAATTTAATCTTTTAGTTTTGTATAGGAATATTGCAGAATTGACTGGATTAAGTAATTTTGTTTGATCACTTGGAAAAGGACTTACAAATAAAGTTAAATTCTTGTTAACAACTCTATTGAATTTAATAATTGGATGAAAGGGATAATTAGTTTGTATTGCATGAATGGGGATATTGTAGTCTTAAGCTTTAAAATCTGAATTTCAATCTTTGTGTTTAGTTGTTAATTTTAGTTTTAATTTAATTAGTTTTAATCAACATCCAAATCGTGATTGTTTAATAAAATAGAGTTAATATAGGTTGGTAGTTGAAAGTATTAATTGCAATATTTCTTTGTGGGAACGATACTCTATTTATCATTATATTACTTGTTGATCGTGTACACTTGCACGTAATTGTTGATTGTGAAATCAGACAACAAGTTTTTGGCGTCGTTGCCGGGGATCTATTTGTGTTTAAAATTTTCAATATCAATTCAATTAATTCTATTTTAATTAAACATTTTTATTTATTTCTTTTTATTTCCTGTTTCATGTGACTTTTGGTTCGTTTATGCAAACGCAATCAAAACAACCGGAGCTTGTGCAGTGTGAGGATAATCTTGAGAACAAGTTACGTCAAATGAGAAAATTCTGCCAAGAGACACTTGAAAAAGAGAAAATGGCGAACGAAGAGAAGAAATCATTAAGGGACTATGTTATGCCTAAAATTGATGAGATTAAGTCAAGCATCACAAGGCCAGCTATCACTGTTAATTGCTTTGAGATTAAGCCGGGTACAATTTAGATGATTCAGAATTCAATACAGTTTGGGGGATTGGCTAATGATGACCCGAATGAGCATTTGGTGAGCTTCCTGGAGATTTGCGATACATTCAAGTACCAAAATATTACAGATGATGCGGTGAGACTACGATTATTCCCCTTCACATTAAGGGATAAAGCAAAAAGTTGGCTGCACTCGCTTCCACCGGGATCCATCACTACTTGGGATGACTTGGCCCAAACATTTCTAGCAAAATTCTTTCCGCCAGTGAAAACTGCGAAGATGAGAAACGACATCACTACTTTTGAGCAGTAACATGGAGAATCTCTGTATGAAGCTTAGGAGAGGTTTAAGGAATTATTGAGAAGATGCCCACATCATGGATTACACAAGTGGTTACAGGTTCAGACGTTCTATAACGGGTTAAGTAGTAGCACCCAGACAAGCATAGAAGCAGCTGCGGGAGGGGCACTCATAGCCAAGAACTTTGATGAGGCATTTGATTTATTAGAAACCATGGCTGTCAACAATTCCAATGGCCTACTGCAAGGGGAAATGCACCAAAAGTGGCTGGAAAATTTGAAGTAGATGCAATCACAGCTTTATCAGCACAGATGACGACACTAATGAAAAAGATTGAAACTTGGGGTCCACAAGCGACTCCGCAAGTGGCAATGATTTGTGAATTATGTGCAAGGAATCATGCTACGGATCAATGTGCCATCAGTGCAGAATCTGCACAGTTTCTAGGGAGTTATAAAAGACCGCCACAGCCATATTAGAATGCTTATAATCCAGGTTGGAGGAATCATCCGGGATTTTCTTGGAGTAATAATACCCAGGTTCAAAAACAAGCTCCAAGACCACAAAATCCACCAGGTTTTCAAAACCAAGTTCCCCAACAGTCAGAGAGAAAATCGAGTTTAGAGGAGTCATTGGCAAAATTTATTACAGCTTCAGAGAGGAGAATGAACGATCAGGACAAACTGTTAACTCAAGTAGATTTGAATGTGAAAAGCCAAGCAGTGTCGATTAGAAATTTAGAGAATCAGCTGGGACAGTTAGCTCACGTTTTGAATAGTCATCCACAAAGAGCACTACCGAGCGACACAGAGGTTAATCCGAGGACAGATGAAAAAAAACACTATAAGGCAGTAACTTTAAGGAGTGGAAAAGAGCTTGCTGATATGGTTAAACGAAATTCTAAGCCAGAATCAGTTGTCGTGAATGAAGAAGAGGTAACCTTAGGGAAAGATGAGGTGGATAAGACACAAAAGGTGAAGGATACAGGTGTGGAGGCCAAGCCAAAGGAACTCAATCAAGACAGTGTAGTGCCTCCTGTTCCATTTTCGAAGAGAATTCAGAAATCAAAATTAGACAAGCAATTTTCCAGATTTTTAGATGTTTTTAAGAAACTGCACATCAATATACCGTTTGTGGAAGCCCTGGAACAGATGCCCAGTTATACAAAATTCATGAAGGAGGTCTTGTCTAAGAAGAGAAGGTTAGGTGAATTTGAAACAGTGGCAGTGCTATCTTACAGAATAAATTGCCGCCAAAGCTAAAGGATCCGGGAAGCTTCACCATTCCATGTGTAATTGGTAATCAGTTTTCTGGAAGGGCATTGTGTGACTTAGGAGCGAGTATTAATTTAATGCCTCTATCAGTTTACACTCAGCTAGGGTTAAAAGCGCCAAAACCAACGAATATCAGCTTGCAGTTAGCAGACAGGTCAGTAACATACCCGAGGGGTATTGTGGAAGACATTCTGGTTAAAGTCGATAAGTTTATCTTCCCGACTAATTTCATTATATTGGATTACAAAGAGGATAAGTAAATCCCAATTATATTAGGTCGTCCGTTCTTAGCGACAGGGAGAACTCTGATAGATGTACAGAAAGGTGAATTGACAATGAGAGTTCAGGATCAAGAAGTAACTTTCAATGTGTTCAAATCAATGAAGTTCCCTAAAGAAGGCGAGGAATGCTTACGGATAGAGCTGGTGGATGAAATAGTGAACAAAAGGAGCGTCACAAGTTATGTAAAAGATCCACTAGAAGCTGCCTTGATTGGTTCAGACACTTTTGATGACTTGGAAGATTGGGATTACGTCAAGGTATTAGATGCCCTACCCGTCTCTCAAAAATTCAGCAAGCAATTTGACACTCTTGACAGGCCTAAAGAAGGAGAAAAGAGGTCCAAAACATCAGTGGAGAAACCACGTGTACTCGAACTAAAACCTCTTCTCTCTCATTTAAGGTATGCTTACTTGGGTAATTCCGACACACTACTAGTTATTGTTTCAGCTCACTTGAAGGAAGTAGTAAAGAAGGAAATCATCAAGTGGTTAGACGCCAGTATTATCTATCCGATTTCAGACAGTTCTTGGGTAAGTCCTGTACAGTGTGTGCCGAAGAAATGAGGAATGATAGTGGTTGAAAATGAAAATAATGAACTCATTCCTACAAGAACAGTTGTAGGTTGGTAAGTATGTATGGATTACCGCAAGTTGAATAAAGCTACTCTCAAGGATCACTTTCCACTACCATTCATTAATCAGATGTTGGATAGGTTGGCGGGTCATCAGTTCTACTGCCTTCTCGACGGATACTCGGGATATAACCAGATAGTAATAGCGTCGGAGGACCAAGAGAAAACAACTTTTACATGCCCTTATGGAACGTTTGCATTTCGGAGAATGTCTTTCGGACTATGCAATGCACCGACTACATTTTAGCGGTGCATGATGGCTATCTTCTCGCATATGGTTGAGCAGAACTTGGAGGTATTTATGGATGATTTTTTTTGTAATTGGTGATAGTTTTCACTTGTGCCTTAACAATCTGATCTTAGTTCTGAAATGTTGTGTGGAAACAAATTTGGTGCTTAACTAGGAAAAGTGCCACTTTATGGTGCAAGAAGGGATTATATTGGGTCACAAAGTGTCCGCAACCGGTTTATAGGTAGATAAAGCGAAGATTGAAGCTATTGAAAAATTACACCCACCGACATCTGTGAAGGGCATAAGAGGTTTTCTCAGACATGCGGGTTTTTACCGACGATTTATCAAGGATTTTTCCAAAATTTCAAAACCATTATGTTCACTTCTTGAGGAAGATGTTCCATTCAAGATTGATCAGTTGTGCATTGAGGCTTTTGAAGTGCTGAAAAAGAAGTTAGTCACAACACCGATCATAGTTGCTCCTGATTGGACGTTGCCATTTGAATTGATGTGTGATGCGAGTGACTATGTAGTTGGAGCGGTGTTGGGATAGCGAAGAGATAAGATTTTTCATACCATTTACTACTCAAGAAAGACACTTATTGATGCTCAGTTGAATTACACCACCACAAAAAAGGAGTTGCTTCCAGTGGTCTTCGCCTTTGCTAAATTCTGAGCATATCTAATTGGGACCAAGGTAATTATCTACACTGATCATTCCGCCATCAAATACTTGATTGCAAAGAAGGATGCCAAACCACGATTGATTAGATAGGTCCTTCTTCTGCAAGAATTTGACCTGGAAATCTGAGATAGAAAGGGTACGGAAAATCAGGTGGCTGATCAACTTTGAGGTTAGAGAATTCAGAAATTCAGAAAAAAGGATGATGTGGTAATCAATGAGTTATTTTCGGATGAGCAGCTATTCTGTATCAACACCGAAGTACCTTGGTATGCTGCTTACGTGAACTACCTAGTCAGTAATGTACTCCCGCCTGATTTAAATTCGCAACAGCGAAAAAAATTTCTCCACGATGTTAAGCAATACCTTTGGGATGAACCATTTCTTTTCAAAACTTGTGCAAATCAAATGATACGACGTTGTGTACCCCGTAAAGAGATAGAAAACATTTTGAATCGGTGCCATTCTTCAGAGTATGGGGGACACTATAGGGGAGAGAGAATAGCGGCAAAAGTGCTACAATCAGGGTTTTTCTGGCCTTCATTGTTCAAAGATGCCCATCTTTTTGTTCTAAAGTGCGGCAGATGTCAAAGGGTTGGCAACATTTTAAAACGGCATGAAATGCCTCTCAACACTATACTTGAAGTTGAACTCTTCGACGTATGGGGCATTGACTTTATGGGGCCATTTCCTTTGGCATTCAACAATCAGTACATACTTTTGGCAATGGATTATGTATCAAGATGGGTTAAAGCAGTTGCATTACCCATAAATGATGCAAAAGTGGTTCTGCAGTTCTTGCAAAAAAATATTTTTACTCGATTCGGTACACCAAGGGCCATAATCAGTGACGAGGGCACCCATTTTTGTAACAAGCACTTCACTAAATTGCTTGCAAAATATGGAGTCAAACACAAGATTACTATGGCATATCATCCCCAAACCAATGGCCAAGCGGAGGTGTCAAATCGTGAAGTTAAGCAAATTCTGGAAAAAGTGGTGAATCCATCTTGTAAGGATTGGGCAATGAAGTTAGACGACGCTTTATGGGGATATCGAACGGCCTACAAGAATCCCATTGAAATATCATCATATAGAATGGTTTACGAAAAAGCGTGCCATTTACCAGTCGAGCTTGAACATTGATGAGTAGGTTTTAACCTATGCGTTTGATATGTCTTTTGGCTCATCATTTACTTGTTTTTAAGTGTTTGGTAGCTTTTTACTTGTTTTGCATTGGTTTTGTAGGTCATGGCTGGATGTAGGGATGAAAAGAAGAAAATTGGCTGGGTGCAGGGCATTCTCGCCGGGGCGAGGATTTGTGTGTTATATTTCTCGCCGGGGCGGGAGTTCGCCGGGGCGAGAACTTATGCTTTGAATTTCTCGCCTGGGCGAGGAAGCGGCAGATGGAAATCCTGATTTTGCTGGAATGCTGTTATGTTGGAAAGATATAAGTGATCAAGGACTCTTGCTATTAAACTTATTGAGGGAGAAAAGGAGACTATAAATAGAAAATCAAGACTTGGATTTAGAGACACAAACTTGTTTAGAGATTGAATTCCAGAGCTGAGCAAGGAGATTGGAGGAGAAGTCAAGCATTGTGAGAAGTTCAGATTGGAGAGTTAGAGATTATACTGAGTTTTCTTTAAATCTTTATCCTCTGATTTGTAATTAATTATGATGTCTTTTTTTGATATTCTAGTCTTTATTGTCAGTATGAACTAAATTCTTAATTAAGGCTACAATTGAACCAGTTATAATTATGAGTTGATTATCTATTTGATTTCAATTATTCAAATTGATGGAAGTTGTCTATCTTATTTTATGCTTATTGATTAATTGTTTGGCCGACAATTAGCGGGTTACTTTAGATGAATTCGGGAGATGAAATCTAGGGTTAGAACTGGATAAGATAACATGTATTCTCAATTATTTGCATGTGTTGAATAATTGGATTTGTGGAGTAAATAGGAATATTACTTGCTGCATGTAACAATTGGAAATTGGAACTTAATGAATTTAATCTTTTAACTTTGCATAGGAATATAGTAGAGTTATTTGGATTAGATAGATTTATTTGATCACTTGGAAAAGGGCTTATAAATGCAATTGAATTTCTGTTAACAACTCCATTGAAGTGAATGATTGGAAGACATAGATAGATTGGTTTTTGATAAATAACTGGGGATATTGTAGTCTTAATCATCTTAAATCTGAATTTCAACCTTTGAATTAATTGTCAGTGTTAGTATTTATTTAATTATTCTTAATCAAAAATCCCAATTTGTAATTGTTTAATAGAATAGGCATAATTTAGATTGGTAATTGGAGATTAAAAACATAGTAATTCCTGTGGGTTCGACACTCTTTCTTATCACTTTATTACTTGTTGATCGTGTATACTTGCACGTAATTGTCGATTGTGAAATCGGGCAACAAGGTTTTGGCGTCGTTGCTGGGGATTATTTGTGTTTATAATTTTTAATATCAGTTTAGTTAAGTCTGTTTTAGTTAAGCAAACTTATTTTTCTTTTGTTTCTTGTTCAGGTGACTTTTGATTCGTTTATGCAAACGCGATCAAAACAACCGGAACTCGTGCAGTGTGAGGATAATCTTGAGAACAAGCTTCGTCAGTTGAGAAAATTCTGTCAGGAAACACTTGAGAAAGAGAAAATGGCTAATTAAGAACATAAATCATTGAGGGAATATGCTATGCCTAAGATAGACGAGATCAAATCGAGCATCACGAGACCAGTTATCACCGCTAATTCCTTCGAAATCAAGCCAGGAACAATTCATATGCTTCAAAATGCGGTATAGTTTGGGGGTTTAGCCAACGATGATCCAAATGAACACTTGGTTAGTTTCCTGGAGATTTGTGATACCTTCAAATATCCCAATGTGACATATGATGCAGTGAGATTACGTCTATTTCCGTTCACACTGAGAGATAAGGCAAGAAGCTGGTTGCACTCACTTCCACCAGGGTCCATCACAACGTGGGATGATTTAGCTCAGAAATTCCTAGCAAAATTTTTCCCGCCAGCTAAGTCGGCTAAGTTGAGCAATGAGATTTCTACATTTTGGCAACAGCATGGAGAGTCACTATACGAGGCTTGGGAAAGGTTCAAGGAGTTATTAAGAAAATGTCAACATCATGGGCTACCCAAGTGGCTGCAAGTGCAGACATTCTACAATGGGCTGAATAATGACACTCGAACATGCATTGATGCAGCTGCAGGAGGAGCACTTATGGATAAAAAGTTTGATGAAGCTCACACTTTGTTAGAGACTATGGCTGCAAATAATTATCAATGGCCGACTTCCAGACTGAATCAACAAAAGGTAGCTGGAGTTTTGGAAGTAAATACGGTCACAGCACTAACAGCTCAGATGGCAGCCATGTCTAAGAAGATTGAAGCTTTGTCTGAAGCGAAAGTCCAGCAAGTAGCCTATGTGTGTGAGCTTTGTGTAGGAGCGCATCCGACAGAGTATTGTGCCATTAATCCGGAATCAGTACAGTTCGTGGGGAGTTATAACAGACAGCAACAGCCATATCAGAATGCATATAATCCGGGGTGGAAGAATCATCTGGGTTTCTCATGGAGCAATAACACTCAGGTTCAAAATCCAGCTCCTAGAACTCAGAATCCCCCAGGTTTTCAGAACCAAGCTCCACAACATGCAGAAAAAAGCCGAATTTAGAAGAATCGTTGGCAAGGTTTATCACAGCATTTGAGAAAAGAATGAATGATCAAGATAAGTTGCTAACTCAGGTAGATTTGAATGTGAAGAGTCAGGCAGTGTCAATTAGGAACTTGGAAAATCAGCTGGGACAGTTGGCTCAAGTCTTGAATACTCAACCACAAGGAGCACTTCTAAGCGATACAGAGGTTAACCTAAGAAGGGAAGGAAAGGAACATTGCAAGGCTGTCACCTTAAGAAGTGGTAAAGTGTTGCCAGATGCAGTTAAAGGAAATTCTAAACAAAAAACAGTTGTGGAGAATGAGGATGAGGAAGCCCCGGTGAAAAGTAAGGTGACTGAATC
Organism: Aralia elata; assembly: GCA_034770075.1. Taxonomy (NCBI): domain Eukaryota; kingdom Viridiplantae; phylum Streptophyta; class Magnoliopsida; order Apiales; family Araliaceae; genus Aralia; species Aralia elata. The sequence continues at coordinate 55,975,553 of CM068383.1, forward strand.
AGAAAAGGTGAAGGATACAGGTTCGGAGGTAAAGTCAAAGGAACTCAAGCCAGATAGAGTAGTACCTCCTGTACCATTCCCTCAAAGATTGCAGAAAGCCAAGCTAGACAAGCAATTTTCTAGATTTTTGGATGTTTTCAAGAAACTACACATTAATATACCATTTGCAGAAGCCCTGGAACAGATGCCCAGTTATGCAAAGTTTATGAAGGATGTTTTGTCAAAGAAAAGGAAATTGGGTGAATTCGAAACGGTGGTACTTACCGAGGAGTGCAGTGCAATTTTGCAAAACAAGTTCCCACCTAAACTAACGGATCCAGGAAGCTTCACTATCCCTTGTGTAATTGGTAACCAGTTCTCGGGAATGGCATTGTGTGACTTAGGAGCTAGTATCAATTTAATTCCATTATCAGTTTACATTCAGCTTGGGCTAAAGGCACCAAAACCAACGAACATCAGCTTGCATTTGGCAGACAAAATCAGTGACATATCCGAGGGGTATTGTGGAAGATATGTTGGTTAAAGTTGATAAATTCATCTTCCCGGCTGATTTCATTATTTTGGATTACGAAGAGGATAAGGAGATTCCCATAATTCTAGGTCGTCCATTCTTAGCAACAGGGAGAACGTTGATAGATGTACAAAAAGGTGAATTAACAATGAGAGTTCAAGATCAGGAAGTCACCTTTAATGTATTTAAATCGATGAAATTCCCTAAGGATGATGAGGAATGCTTACGGATAGACCTGCTTGATGAAATCGTGAATGAACAAACCAGGGCAATTATTATTTAAGATCCATTAGAAGCTGCTCTGGTTGGGATAGAGACTTTTGATAATCCAGATGAGTGGGATTATGTCAAGGTTCTAGACTCATTACCTATTCCTCGGAAATTCAGCAGGCAATTTGATGTACTTGACCGGCCGAACGAAGGAGAAAAGAGGTCCAAACCGTCAGTGGAAGATCCACCTGTGCTTGAGCTTAAACCTCTTCCATCTCATTTACGGTATGCTTACTTGGGAGACTCGGACACACTACCAGTAATAGTTTCTGCGCATTTGAATGAATCTCAAGAAGAAAAACTATTAAGGGTTTTGCGTGAGTATAAAACATCAATTGGGTGGACAATAGCAGATATCAAGGGAATTAGTCCGTCGTTTTGCATGCATAAAATTCTACTTGAAGAAGGAGCAAAACCGGTCATTGAGCAACAACGAAGATTGAATCCGATTATGAAAGACGTGGTGAAGAAGGAGATTATTAAGTGGTTAGACGCCGGTATTATCTATCCAATTTCATATAGTGCTTGGGTAAGTCCGTTCAATGTGTACCTAAGAAGGGAGGAATGATAGTGGTTGAGAATGAAAACAATGAACTCATTCCTACAAGAACGGTTACAGGTTGGAGAGTGTGTATGGATTACCGCAAGTTGAACAAAGCTACGCGCAAGGATCACTTTCCTTTGCCATTTATTGATCAGATGTTGGATAAGTTGTCCGGTCATCAGTTCTATTGCCTTCTCGATGGATACTCAGGATATAACCAGATAGTGATAGCTCCGGAAGATCAAGAGAAAACAACTTTTACATGTCCGTATGGAACGTTTGCATTCCGGAGAATGTCTTTCGGGTTATGTAATGCACCGGCTACATTCCAGCGATGCATGATGGCTATCTTCTCGGATATGGTTGAGCAGAATTTGGAGGTATTTATGGATGACTTCTCTGTATTTGGTGATAGTTTTGACTTGTGTCTTAATAATCTCATCTTAGTACTGAAGCGTTGTGTGGAGACGAATCTGGTGCTTAATTGGGAAAAGTGCCACTTTATGGTGCGAGAAGGGATTATTCTGGGGCACAAGTATCCGACGCATGTCTAGAGGTGGATAGGGTAAAGATTGAAACCATTGAAAAGCTACCTCCACCGACATCTGTAAAAGGTATTAGAAGTTTTCTCGGACATGCAGGATTCTACCGTCGATTCATCAAGGATTTCTCAAAAATTTCAAAACCATTGTGTTCACTCCTTGAAAAAGATGTTCCCTTTAAGATGGATCAAGCTCGCATCGAAGCCTTTGAAGTGCTGAAAAAGAAGTTAATCACAGCCCCGATCATAGTTGCTCCCGATTGGACTTTGCCTTTTGAGTTGATGTGTGACGCAAGTGATTATGCAGTAGGAGCTGTGCTGGGTCAGCGAAAGGATAAGGTTTTTCACACCATCTACTACTCAAGTAAGACACTCACAGAAGCTCAATTGAATTATACTACTACAGAGAAGGAGTTGCTTGCAGTAGTATTTGCCTTTGACAAGTTTCGAGCATATCTGATTGGAACCAAGGTGATTGTCTACACTGATCATGCAACTATCAAATACTTGATTGCAAAGAAGGATGCTAAACCTAGGTTGATTCGATGGGTCCTCTTGTTGCAAGAATTTGACTTGGAGATTCGAGATAGGAAAGGTACGGAGAATCAAGTGGCTGATCATCTTTCAAGGTTAGAGAATGCCGACATGCAGAAAAAGAATGATGTGGTAATCAATGAGTCGTTTCCAGATGAACAATTGTTGGTATCAACACCGAAGTCCCTTGGTATGCTGATTATGTGAACTTTCTAGTCAGTAATGGAGAGCATCTTGACTCATTGTCATTCGTCAGATTATGGAGGCCATTATGGAGGAGAAAGAACTGCAGCCAAGGTCTTACAATTGGGATTTTTCTGGCCTTCGTTGTTCAAGGACGCCCATCTCTTTGTGCTTAAGTGTGATAGATGTCAACGGGTTGGAAATATCTCGAAGCGGCACGAAATGCCTCTCAACACCATCCTTGAGGTTGAACTATTTGATGTTTGGGGTATCGATTTTATGGGGCCGTTTCCGTCATCGTTAAACAATCAATACATACTTTTGGCAGTGGATTACGTGTCAAAATGGGTCGAAGCACTTACATTACCCACCAATGATGCCAAAGTGGTTCTACGGTTCCTGCACAAGAATATCTTTACTAGATTCGGTACACCAAGAGCCATAATCAGTGACGAAGGTACTCATTTTTGTAACAAGCAGTTCACTAAGTTGTTAGCTAAGTACGGAGTCAAACACCGAATTGCTACAGCTTATCATCCCCAAACGAATGGCTAAGCAGAGGTATCGAATCGGGAAATTAAGCAAATTCTGGAGAAAGTGGTAAACCCGACTCGTAAGGACTGGGCAATGAAACTAGACGATGCTTTATGGGCGTATCGCACTGCTTATAAGAATCCCATCGGAATGTCGCCGTATCGTATGGTTTATGGGAAAGCTTGTCATTTACCGATCGAACTTGAGCATAAGGCCTATTGGGCAATTCAAAAGTTGAACCTAGATCTTCAAGCCATTGGTGAGAAAAGGTTGCTCCAATTGAATGAGATGGAGGAGTTTCGCCATCATGCCTATGAGAATGCCAAGCTGTACAAAGAAAAAGTCAAAAGGTGGCATGACAAACAGATTGTGGATCGAAAGTTTGAACCGGGACAAGCTGTGTTGTTGTTCAATTCCAGGCTGCGGTTATTTCCTGGGAAGCTAAAGTCTAGATGGTCAGGCCCTTTCATTATTACTGCTGTAGGATCTCATGGGGCAATTGAAGTCGAAGAGCCGGATTCAAAGCGCACATTCAAAGTCAACGGTCAGCGACTCAAACATTATTGGGGAGGCGATGTGGATCGACAAGTATCAGTGATTCACCTTTCTGTTCCCGATCAAGCTGAAGCCTAATACTGCTGAGAAAGTCGGGCTGACGACTATAAACCAAGCGCTTGATGGGAGGCAACCCAATCATGATATTTTATTACTTTCATAGAATTAGTTTCATTAATATTTTTTTTAGGAGTAGTTTATGTGTTTTTGTTGAATTTGGTCTTCAATCTTCCGTGTTTAACTCATTTATGTGGTGTTTATTGAAACAGGGATACAATCTATGGGAATTATTTAGAAGGAGGAAACATGTTCATTGGGATGGTACAACAGAGGACCAGAGGATCAAGAGGAAAAAGCAGAAAAATTTTCAAGTCTGAGGATTCTCGCCCCGGCGAGAAAATTGCACTAAGGTTTCTCGCCCTGGCGAGAACCTCTCTGTTGAAGTGCGCCCCGGCCTGGATTTTTCTCGCCCCAGCCCTAACCTCTCTGCCACTTCTCGCCCCGGCGAGGTTCACAAGCCTATTTTCTCGCCCCGGAGAATCGCGGAATTCAGTTTTTAAAATCCCATTCTAATTTGATGTTTAACATTCCAACTCCCATGCAACTTCTCCAAAACACTACTTCTCCTTCTCTAAGACCGACCCAACCCAAATTCCTCCTATTTCTCTTCGAATTTCCTTCCAATTACTTTCCATACTTGAAATCCTACGCAAACCCTAATTCATACCACTATAAAAACAAACCCTAGCCTCTGTCCATTCCATCTCTCATTCATTAAAAGGAATAATCTGTGGTTTTCAAGGTTTCTATTTGCTTTATTGTTGCAAGCAAGTATTCTAGGGTTTACTCCTCAGATCTATTCCATTGGATTGTGTTTCTATCACTTCGGAGTTAGAAAAGTTGGAGTTTGGGGGGAATTGTGCTTGCATAACAGATTGTAGTGTTTGGGTTGTTTGTCAAAAGATCTAGCATGGCTCCAAAGAGGCAACGTGGTGAAGGATCATCGTCTACTCCATCCAGGGCCTTTGATAGAAGAAAGTTTGTCAGTGCAGAGGCAGCTATCAGATATGAAACGTATACATTGGGTAAAGCTCTAACTCCCAATCGCGGTCTCACGCCTGATGAGGTGGTTGATGGGGAGATGATGCATCAGATAGTCGAGAGGGGATGGGAGACATTCACTGCCCATCCGGAGCCTGCATGTATAACTATAGTCAAGGAGTTTTACGCTAATGCAGAGGACGCGGCTATATGCGAAGTTACAGTCCGAGGGAAGACAGTGTCCTTCAGTGCCCAAACAATCAATGAGTATTACAACTCGAGGTCGGATTTACGTTGTAGATACACTCAATTCCTTGAGGAGGGGCCCAATGTGGAGAAGGTAGTTACTGACTTATGCAGGCCTGCGACGACATGGATATCTAGAGGGCCACGTGCTGCACCTATGTTTCATAGCAAGGACTTGAGTCGGTATGGTAAGTTATGGTATGCCTTCCTTTCGGCTAAACTGATGCCATCACAGCACGTGAGTGATGTTCCCAAGGAGAAGGCGTTGTTACTATATTCTATTGTGACAGGGATTGAGATAAATGTGGGTCAGTTGATTGAGGCATCGATTCGCTGCACTATACGGACTTTGCATAGTCAGGGTGGTTTGCCTCACCCTTCGTTGATATGTGGTTTGTGTCTTCGTGCAGGAGTTCGTTGGGGAGCTGAGGAGGCTTTGCAGCAGCGCTTACTACTTTTGGATCACCGTTTGATTGCACGTTATAAGGAATGGGAAGGCGGTGAATCCCATCCTCGTGGTATGGGTTACATAGTTCATTCTCCTCCCGTCGAAGAAGCACATGAGTCTGATGATGATGAGGGAGAGGGTCCTTCAGTAGGTCCTTCCACTTCTACTGGGCCAAGGAAAGCCAAGTTCAGCCTCCAGTTTCGAGAGTTGCAGCGTCTTATTGATTCTCATCATAAGACCATATTGAGGCAGAACCAGCGATTGGCAGATCGACAGGAGCATATGTATGCGTACCAGCAGAGTTGCACCCAAACCATGGCGAACATGTACTCCAATATGCAGCCGATGATGGATCCTGTTCAGTTTCCCGCAGCCCAGCCATTGCCAGTTTTTCCACCACCGTCCCCAAATGACGATGATGAGTTCGAGCCTACTGCTTGAACTGCTAGGGGAGTCCTCTGTTCTTAACTTTCTTTATTTTTTGCACAATGAGGACATTGTTTCGTTTGAGTTTGGGGGGTGTGTTTGCATATTTGCATGTTTAGCTCATTTGAATTTGTAGTTTTAGTTGCATGAGTGTCATTGTAGTTATATTTATGAAAAAAAAACTTTAAAAATTCAAAAAATTAGTAGCATAGGATCATATGATATTGCATTTAGAGGTATTCAAGCAATGTATTGATGGAAGTCATTTAGGGATGGCCAATGATGAAATTTGATTAGTTCTATTATAGTTTAACGGGATGGATACTTATTGCTAAATCTGGAGTTTAACTGTTGTAGTTGTGGTTATTTGAGATCTTTGGTTTTTACTTGTTCACGAATGTGTATTAAAGTAATTAGGAGTTGGTTCTTCTTTGGTGTATTACATGCTCATATGTAGATATAGACTGTTATCACTTGTTGGATCTAAAAAAAAGAAAGAAAACTGAGAAAAGATGAAAAATAAAATTTTTTTGAATAAATATTGCTTCGATGTCTGTTTAAGTGCAAGAAAACATGGAATTAATGAATATAGACAAATAAGAGCAGGTCTTGACTAAGTTTGTCTTTGTGGCCGGTGTCATTTGAATGAGTATACCCTTATGAGATGTTTTTACACTTAGCGCCCTAAAATCGTCTGGTTTGGGAGTCGTTGGTTGAAAGCTCGCTACACGGGTGGCACTGAATAGCCTAATAAAGATGAACATTGCACTAGTCAGGATATATGACGAGATGGAGCGTAAAACGCACTCGTTAAAGAAAAAGAGGGAAAAATGAGAAGGCAAGTGAATAGCAGTTGAGCTTAAAAGTAAACTCTGTGAACTTGTCTCTTTTTGAGCATTGTGATACCTAGAGTTGGATTCATACCCTGATTGGTTTAATATATGTTGCATACTTATGGAAGGGTTGAGAGTAATTCATAATTACTAATCGTTGGCTTTTGGATGGTGTGAGGTTGAAATTCTGTTGAACTGGTAGTTATTGATTTCTGAGGCCGGATTTTTATGATGTCTATTGATTAATTGCTTGAGTATGGTTAGTCATGCATGTGCATTCATGTAGTAGCTAGTTTAGTTGTGGTTTTGCTTTGTTTTGTGTTTTGCTTGAGGGCAAGCAAAGTTTTGAGTTTGGGGGTATTTGATGAGTAGGTTTTAACCTACGTGTTTGATATGTCTTTTGGCTCATCTTTTACTTGTTTTTAAGTGTTTGGTAGCTTTTTACTTGTTTTGCATTGGTTTTGTAGGTCATGGCTGGATGCAGGGATGAAAAGAATAAAATTGGCTGGGTGCAGGGCATTCTCGCCGGGGCGAGGATTTGTGTGTTATATTTCTCGCCGTGGCGGGAGTTCGCCGGGGCGAGAACTTATGCTTTGAATTTCTCGCCGGGGCGAGGAAGCGGCAGATGGAAATCCTGATTTTGCTGGAATGTTGTTATGTTTGAAAGATAGAAGTGATCAAGGACTCTTGCTATTAAACTTATTGAGGGACAAAAGGAGACTATAAATAGAAGATCAAGACTTGGATTTAGAGACACAGACTTGTTCAGAGATTGAATTCCAGAGCTGAGCAAGGAGATTGGAGGACAAGTTAAGCATTGTGAGAAGTTCAGATTGGAGAGTTAGAGATTATACTGAGTTTTCTTTAAATCTTTATCCTCTGATTTGTAATTAATTATGATGTCTTATTTTGATATTCTAGTCTTTATTGTCAGTATGAACTAAATTCTTAATTAAGGCTACAATTGAACCAGTTATAATTATGAGTTGATTATCTATTTGATTTCAATTGTTCAAATTGATGGAAGTTGTCTATCTTATTTTATGCTTATTGATTAATTGTTTGGCCGGCAATTAGCGGGTTACTTTAGATGAATTCGGGAGATGAAATATAGGGTTAGAACTGGATAAGATAGCATGTATTCTCAATTATTTGCATGTGTTGAATAATTGGATTTGTGGAGTAAATAGGAATATTGCTTGTTGCATGTAACAATTGGAAATTAGAACTTAATGAATTTAATCTTTTAACTTTGCATAGGAATATAGTAGAGTTATTTGGATTAGATAGATTTATTTGATCACTTGGAAAAGGGCTTATAAATGCAATTGAATTTCTGTTAACAACTCCATTGAAGTGAATGATTGGAAGACATAGATAGATTGGTTTTTGATAAATAACTGGGGATATTGTAGTCTTAATCATCTTAAATCTGAATTTCAACCTTTGAATTAATTGTCAGTGTTAGTATTTATTTAATTATTCTTAATCAAAAATCCCAATTTGTGATTGTTTAATAGAATAGGCATAATTTAGATTGGTAATTGGATATTAAAAACATAGTAATTCCTGTGGGTTCGACACTCTTTCTTATCACTTTATTACTTGTTGATCGTGTATACTTGCACGTAATTGTCGATTGTGAAATCGGGCAACAAACATAATGCATATTGGGCAGTTCAAAAGTTAAATTTTGATCTACAAGAATCTGGCGAGAAAAGGTTGCCTCAACTAAATGAGATGGAGGAATTTCGGCACCACGCATATGAGAATGTTAAGCTGTATAAAGAAAAAAATAAGAGGTGGCATGATAGGCGGATAATTGAGCGGAAATTTGAACCAGGTCAGATGGTATTGTTGTTCAACTCCAGATTTAGGTTATTTACCGGGAAGCTGAAGTCTAGATGGTCATGTCCTTTTGTTGTCACTTCTGTAGCTCCCCACGAGGCAATCGAAGTTGAAGAACTGAACACAAAGCGCACGTTCCAGGTCAATGGACAAAGACTTAAACATTATTGGGGAGGCAATGTGGATCGATAAGTAACCTCAATTTATCTCACTTCAATCGACTAGACTGATCCATGATACCGCAGAGAAAGTCGGACTGACGACTATAAACCAAGCGCTTGATGGGAGGCAACCCAATCATGTTATTTTATGACTTTAGTATATTAGTTTAGTTCAATGTTTTTGCGTATATTTAGTATAATTAGTAGCTTATTTGTTTTAGAAATTTAATTATTTTTCTAATCTCTTTTAGTTGTGCTAATCCAAGCTAGTTTGCTTTGAACAAGGACAAGGCTTTGGGAGTGCATTAGTAGAAGGGACAAGGTTTTGGGATGGCACCAATTGAAGAAAGGAGGAGAGAATTAAATTTTCAAAAACAAGGATTCTCGCCCCGGCGAGAAAAAAAGGCCTGGAGATTCTCGCCCCAGCGAGAACTCTTCTGCCAATCTTCGCCCTAGCGGCTCCAGCACGCGCCTCGGCCAAGACCTCTCTAGATATTCTCGCCCCAGCGAAATTCCAAGGCTAAAATCTTCGCCCCGATGAAGATGACGGATTTCAGTTTTTTTAAAAACCGTTGCAATTTTGATTTTTTTCCCTCTCAAATCCAAATCAACTTCTCCATACCCTATTTCTTCATTCTCCTACACCAAACGAAATTCCCCAACACTTATCCTTGCCTAAATCACATTTTTTTCTCCTCTCCTAACCACACTCGGATTCAATCACAAATCACATGGATTCTCTCTCCAAATCAAAACCCATACACGGCTTATATCCCCACTTTTAATCCAAGTCAAATTTCTCTATTCTCTAATCCAAATCTACACGGGTTAGCTCTTTGCATCAACAAGTGCTAGGGATTATTAACTAATTGAAGAAGCAAGTCTAAAATTGCAACCATTCAACATACACAGAGTCTTCTACATTGTCACTTGCTTTTGTAAGGTAACACATATTGGGAACATTGTTCATCTAGAATTTTATTTATTTTGAGATAATTCACTTGGGATTGGAATTGGGCATTTCTGACCACATTGATTCTATTTGAAGTGTTGTTCAATTGCGTACTGCTGACCCCATTGGGTTTGGGTTTGTTTCATATTCTTCAATTGTGCAAAGGCCAGTTAGGAGTTAGTATAATCTGAGTTTGGGGGAGGGTTATATTCCTCAATTGTGCAAAGGATTTCATAGTAGGCACAGGAGGTGTTTGTTTTATTGCTTCTAAGAGCAGACAGTTGGGTTGTTGGCCAGTTGAAACATAATATCACCCTTCATGGCTCCCAAAAGACAACGGGGTGAGAGTTCCTCTTCAGCACCATCAAGGCAATATGACAGACGAAAATTCGCCAGTGCCGAGGTTGTAGATAGATTTGACTCATATATATCGGGTAAAATTATAACTCCCAAGCGCGGTCTTCAACCTGATGAGTTGTTAGATGGTGAGATGATGTTTCAGATTATAGAAAGGGGATGGGAAACTTTCACAGACCACCCAGAACCTGCATGTATAGCCATTGTCAAGGAATTTTACGCTAATGTGGAGGACAAGGCGCCTTGTGAGATTATAATCAGGAGCAAGAAGGTTTCTTTCAGTTCATAGACTATAAATGAATATTATAATTTGAGGCCTAACGAACGATGCCGATATTCACAATTTCTTGCTGAAGGGCCAAATCTGGAGAAGGTAGTGGCTGACTTATGCAAACATGGGATAGTTTGGATATCTAGAGGACCACGCACTGCAATGTACTTCCATAGTAAAGAATTAAGCCGATATAAAAAGATTTGGTATGCATTTATGTCAGCCAAGCTGATGCCATCTCAACATGTGAGTGATGTCCCGAAGGAGAAAGCACTTCTGTTATATGCAATTGTGTCGGGTATCAAAATTAATGTGGGGAATATGATTGAGACGTCGATTCGCCGAAGTTTAAGAGGAAATACTCAGGGTGGTTTGCCACACCCCTCACTTATTTATGGGTTGTGCTTTCAAGCGGGCGTTCGCAGCAACCCTGAAGAAGATGTGCAGCAACCCTTGCTTCTTCTGGACCACGGGTTAATTACACGTTATAAGGAATGGGAAGGTGGTGAGTCACATCCCCGTGGGTTGGGGTATATCATTCACCCTCCGTTTGAAGATGAGGAGCAAGAGTCTGATGATGCGGTGGAGGGTCCTTCGACTTCGACTTCTACAACCAAGGCTAAATTTAGTAACCAATTCTGGAATTCGCAACATCATATAGATGCTCAGCATAAGACCGTATTGAGGCAGAATCAACGGTAGGCAGAACGCCAGGCGCATATGTTCGCTTATCAAACGAGTTGTACTCAAGCGTTAGCCGAGATGTTTGATAGGATAAGGCCGTTGGTGGATCCCATTAATTTTCCAAAGCCTCAGTCGTTGCCGGTATTTCCACCACCAAACATAGATGATGATGTGGCGGTCGAGCCCGACGCTTGACCTGTCAGGGAAGTCCTCAGTTTTTCTTTTCTTTATTTTCAGCACAATGAGGACATTGTTTCGCCTGAGTTTGGGGGGGTTGTTGTTTGGAATTGTTAGTGTTATTCTGTACTAGTAGTGTGTAAATGCATATAGATAGTTTCATATAGTTGCATTGTAGTTTGCATTCATGTCATTAGTTTCATTATAGTTTACATTTATTAGTTGTGTCAATTCCAATTATTATTTCATAAAAAAAATTTAAAAAACAAAAGCACAAAAATAGTTTCTTTTGTATAGTAGGATCGTATAAAATTGCATTTAGGGATGTTCGAGCATTGAGTTAATGTAGTGCATTTATAGAGGGCCGATGATGAAAATTTGATCAGTTCTTAATTAGTTTAACAAGACGGATAGAGAATGCTAAGTCAGGAGTTTTGATTATTACTGGTTATGTCTACTTGAGACCCTTGGTTTTTAATTACACACGTCTATGTGTTGAATTGGTTAGGGTTTGGTTCAATTTTGTGTATTAAGTGCTCATTAAGGATATACAAACTTTTATCACTTGTTGGATCGTAAAAAATTTGTTGAATAAACACTTCTTCGATGTTTGTCTAAAATGCAAGAAAAAGAAGAAATATTTAAAAGAGAAGAATATAGACAGATAAGAGTAGATCTTGACTACTTTGTCTTTGTGGCCGGTGTCATTTGAACAAGTAAGCCCTAATGATGTGTCTTTACACTCAGCACCCTAAAATCGTCTGGTTTGGGAGTCGTTGGTAAAAGTTCGTTACATGGGTGGCATTGAAAAGCCTAATAAAGATGAACATTGCACAAGTCAAGGAAAAAAATTATTATATCAATGAGATGGAGTGTAAAACGCACTCATAAAAAAAAGAGAAAAGAGAAAAAAAAAGTGAAGACAAGTGGATAAAAGGAGAGCTTAAAAGTCATAAATGTAGAATTATCTTTATCTAAGCACTGTAATACTAAGGATTGAATTCAGAGTTTGACTGGTTTGATATGTTGAACACGCACACACATGGAAGGGTTGAAAGTAAAATATAATTTGTGATAAATTAGATTGTTGACGGTGCATGAATTTGAAGTCTTGTTGAATTATTAGTTTCTGGTTTCTGAGGCCTGATTTTTATAACTATTGTTGATTGATTGCTTGAAGTTAGGAACTCATGCATGTGCATTCATGTAGTTAGTTTAGTGCTTGTTTTTTGTGTCTTGTGTTTTTGCTTGAGGACAAGCAAAGTTTTGAGTTTGGGGGTATTTGATGAGTGAGTTTTTACTCACGAATTAGATACATCTTTGGCTTAGATCTTTACTATCTTTAAGAGTTGTTAATGTCTTTTTACTTATTTTTGTGTTTATTTTGTAGGAAGCAGGCACGGATTGGCGAACTGGAAAACCTGAAGCTTAGTGGCATTTTGGCAGTTTGTGACCAAAGTTCTCGCCGGGGCAAGCTTTTAAAGCTTGATTTCTCACCGGGGCGCGGTTTTATAAGGTAAAGTTCTCGTCGGGGTGAGGACGCGTGGGAAGAGGGAAAAAATATCAGTTATTTTAGGAAGTAGGCACTGACGAGGATTCTTTTACTAATCTGATGAGGAGACTATAAAAGACGTATGATGACTTGGAAAGTGACATTCATTGACAATAGCAATTACGAAGAGATTGACTTGCAGAACTAACGTGGAGATTGGAGATTGGAGATTGGAGAAAGATCGTGAAGAATTCAGATTTGTGGCTGGAAGATTGAAGAAACTTATTGAGTTTTCCTAATCTTTTATCTCAGATTTGTAATTAATTATGATGGTTTTTTTTAGGATTCTGGTTGTTATTTTTAGCATGAACTAAACCTTTAATTAAGGCTACAGTTGAACCTTTCGCGCTAATGAATTAAGTATGTATTTGAATCCAATTATTATTTCATATTGAGTTGTCTATGTTATTTTGTGTTCATTGATTAATTGTTTGGCCAACAATTAGTGGGTTATCTTAGATGAATTCGGGAGATGAAATCTAGGGTTAGATCTGAATATGATAGCATGTATTCTTAATTATTTGCATGGGATGAATAATAGTTGTGAAGTGAATAATGATATCTCTTTGCTGCATATAACTAGTCGGAATTGGTGCTTAATGAGTTTAATCTTTTAGTTTTGCATAGGAATATTACAGAATTGACTGGGTTAAGTAATTTTGTTTGATCACTTGGAAAAAGGCTTACAAATAAAGTTAAATTGTTGTTAACAACTCTATTGAATTTAATAATTGGATGAAAGGGATAATTAGTTTGTATTGCATGAATGGAGATATTGTAGTCTTAAGCTTTAAAATCTGAATTTCAATCTTTGTGTTTAGTTGTTAATTTTAGTTTTAATTTAATTAGTTTTAATCAACATCCAAATCGTGTTTGTTTAATAAAATAGAGTTAATATAGGTTGGTAGTTGAAAGTATTAATTGCAATATTTCTCTGTGGGAACGATACTCTATTTATTATTATATTACTTGTTGATCGTGTATACTTGCACGTAATTGTTGATTATGAAATCAGACAACAACCTTTCCCTGCCTTCTTGATAAGTAGGTTTCATACATACTTATTGGATGCTATTTGGTTCCATTTGTTGCTTATCTAATAACTACTTAGTGCATTTTCTTGCATTTTTTCCCTCTCTTTCGGTTTTGATTCACTATTCTCATTATACGGCTTTTGCATGGTTTTTGGTAAATTTGACTCGGGGTTTATTGCATTTGTGGATGGGTGCTATTTGATTGTTTGTTGTTTGTGCAGGACACGAGAGTCGAGAAAATTATGTTACAGCAGCACTGCAGCAAACTGGCAGCCGGCGCAGCTGCGCCCTGCTTGGCCTTGAGGCCGGCGCAGCTGCGCCCCTCCTGTGCATTCCCTACCCCCGGCGCAGCTGTGCCCCTTTTACAAAGGGCGCCGGCGCAGCTGCGCTTGTCGCCAGCCACCCATACAGCACGTTCCATCCAGCGAAGCAGCATTATCAGGAAATGGAGTAGTGCCAGATTTTGAGGAATCAATGGGTTGAACTTTATTAGTGGAAATCAAAATAAGTCAAAATAAGACAAATCATGCATGCATTATTAGCCAATTTTGGAATTCAATTTACAGCTCTGCTCCTACACGAAAATGAGAATAGTTTACTTCATTCTAGCTTCAAACTGGGAAACAATCAGCTGAGCATAATTGGCATTTGGGAACTAAAGAATGGAGCTATATGGATGCTGAATTGGAGATTGGGAGCAAGAAATCAACCATCTACACAACTTGGAAAATCATCAGAAGTTGCAGAACGGAAACAGGGAGCTTGAATATTTTCTGTTTTTGATAAATTTTCCTATTCTATAATTATGATGATGAACCAATTGTGCATGATGAATTCTAGTATTGTTATTATGAACTAAACTTAATTCTTGGGATTATAATGGATCTTTTGCATTACTAAGAATTGAAATGCTTCCTTATTTTTGCTAGTTGGTTATGACATGAATGTCTAGCATAATCTATACTTCATGTTTAATTGCTTGATCACCAATTACTGTGATAATTTATATGGAATTGAGAAAGGAAATATAAATTGAGATCTAATTATGCTAGCATATGTTCATAATCTTTACATTCCTCGTGAAATTATGATTCGTGCTTAGGATAGAGATATACCGAAGCACCATGTGTGGCCAATTGAAAACTTGTTCTTAAACCCTTTTGATTGTAATTCACATAGAAATATAGTGCGTTAGTCATCTAGGGTGTTCACATTCATTCTATCAATTGTGGATTTAGTGTGATATGGATAAGGTGCATCGAGAGATGGTCATATTTTACCTTCGTGTTTTCGACCAACATTCTATAGTAATAAATTAGCAACAATAGGAAGCATGGAAATCTAAGTGTGTATTAAGTGATATTATAATCCCAAGCCCATCAAATCTGTATTGTTACAACCATAATTTGTTCTATTTATTTCATTAGTAAACATAGATAATCTCATCATTAAAATCAAATTGTTTAAAGAGACCGAAATAATTATAAAATCGGTGTTTGTAGTCATAAATGCAATTCAATTCCTCGTGGGATCGATACTTTACTTACTTTATATTACTTATGGATCACGTGCACTTGCGTGTATGAGTCGTATTTGTTATACATACAAATTCACCAACAAGTTTTTGGCGCCGTTGCCGGGGACTTGTAATTGCGTTTATAACTTTCATCATCAATTTAAATTAGATTGGTTTTAGTTAAACAAATATGTTCTTATCCTAATTCTATTTTATTTTCTTCTACATTGTGATAGGTACTCTTGAGTAGTGTATGCATACCCGATCGAAGAATCCTAACCTATTACCATTCGTGGATAACATTGAGAAAAGGGTTCAACAATCAAGAAAGTGTGCTGAAAACACTCTGGAGGATCTAGAACAACCTCAACCAATGGCGGGAGAAGCACAAAAAGCATTGAGAGATTATGCTACGCCAAGAATCAATGATTTGCAATCAAGCATCTCAAGGCCAGCTATAACAGCCAATTCCTTTGAAATCAAACTGGGGACAATCCATATTATCCAAAATTCTGTCCAATTCGGAGGGATGGTGGTTGATGACCCAAATGAGCACTTGATAAATTTTTTGGAGATCTGTGATACATTCAAATTCAGTGGGATTTCGGAAGATGCAGTGAGATTGCGGTTATTCCCATTCACATTGAGGGATAAAGCAAAGAGTTGGTTACACTCACTACCACCGGGATCTATTACTACTTGGCAAGATTTGGCACAGAAATTTTTAGCAAAATTCTTCCCACCGGCCAAAACTGCCAAGTTGAGAAATGATATCTCTCCGTATGAACAACATCATGGAGAATCCTTGTATGAGACATGGGAGCGGTACAAGGAACTATTGAGAAAGTGTCCTCATCACGGTTTGCCCCAATGGATGCAGCTTAACACGTTTTACAATGGGTTGAATATTCAAACACGGGTAGGCATTGATGCAGCTGCGGGTGGAGCATTCATGGGTAAAAACTATGACGAAGCTTATGAACTTTTGGAGACTATGGCTGCAAACAACTATCAATGGCCATCCTCCAGATCCAGCCAACCAAAAGTAGCAGGGATACTAGAGGTTGACACAGCCACCTCACTTCAAGCCCAGATTTCAGCTATAGTAAAAAGATTGACAACATATATGAAGGAAAAGGGCAGCAAGTCTCCATGATTTGTGAGCTTTGTGCAGGTTCACACTCCTTGATCAATGTGCCATCAATGCAGAGTCAGTGCAATTTGTGAGCAACTACCAGAGGCTAACAAATCAATATTAGAACAACTACACTCCGGGGAATAGGAATCACCCCAACTTCTCGTGGAGCAACCGACAAGACCAACAGCAAGCTCCAAAACCTACCAATCCTACGGGGTTCCACATTCAGCAGCAAATCTTGGCTACAGATAAAAAGGTTGTCGAACTGAGTGAAAATTTGGAAAGATACATGGCCAAAACTGATAAGTTGGAACAAGGCCAAACATTAGGTTTCAAGAATTTGGAGAATCAAATGAGTCAATTGTTCAGCTTGTTATCTAGTAGACCTCAAGGAGCCCTTCCTAGCGACACAGAAATCAATCCAAGGAGAAATGGGAAGGAGCAATGCCAAGCTGTCACCACCAGGAGTGGGAAGCAGACCCTGCCAGACAGCGCAGCGGCGCCCCTGTCACCAGAAGAGACAGTGCAGCTGCGCCCCTCTTCAGCGCTGGAATCAACCGGCGCAGCTGCGCCCACTTTGCAAAGGGAAACGGCGTAGCTGCGTCCCTCCCCAGAAACTGCCATTGCTAGAATTTTTGAAAAAGAGGATAGCCTTGAGAGATCTAAGCCCACACTAACAAAAAGCACAGAGAAGACTCAAACTCCTCCCACCAGGTACTACCCACCAGTTCCGTATCCTCAAAGGCAGCAAAAGCAGAAAATGGACAAGCAATTTTCTAAGTTCCTTGAGGTTTTCAAAAAGCTTCAGATCAATATACCATTTGCAGAAGCCTTAGAACAAATGCCGAGCTATGCCAAGTTCATGAAGAGTATTCTGTCAAGAAAGAAGAAATTGCAAGATTTTGAAATTGTAGCTTTGACGGAAGAATGCAGCGCGATATTACAAAGAAAGCTTCCTCCAAAATTAAAGGATCCGGGCAGTTTCACCATTCCTTGCACCATTGGAGACCTGTCATTCAAAAAATGCTTGTGTGATATTGGTGCAAGCATTAATCTCATGCCATTGTCCGTCTTTACTCAGTTGGGATTACCAGCACCCAAGCCAACAAATGTCTCTCTTCAGTTAGCAGATCGTTCAATCACTTATCCGAGAGGTATTGTGGAAGATGTTCTTGTTAAGGTTGATAAGTTCATTTTCCCAGCTGATTTCATAATCCTAGACTTTGAGGAGGACAAGGACATTTCCATCATACTTGGGAGGCCATTTCTAGCTACCGGGAGAACTCTCATTGATGTGCAAAAAGGAGAATTGACAATGAGGGTTCAAGACCAAGAAGTCACCTTTAATGTTTTCAAGGCTATGAAATTTCCGATCGAAGAGGAAGAGTGTTTTCGAGTGGACATCATTGAAAATCCAGTGACCGAGGAATTCATTAGTGTCACACATAGGGACTTGCTTGAGATGACACTAACAGGAGACATCGACTTGGACGATCCTGAGAACTGTGAGTATGT
Organism: Aralia elata; assembly: GCA_034770075.1. Classification (NCBI taxonomy): domain Eukaryota; kingdom Viridiplantae; phylum Streptophyta; class Magnoliopsida; order Apiales; family Araliaceae; genus Aralia; species Aralia elata. Next base: position 55,993,424 of record CM068383.1, read on the forward strand.
TCATTTTCTAGATGCAACACCCAGGATGGCAAAGTTCAAGGTACCTATTGAGCCCTTGAAAAGCTCAAATGATGCCTCATCTCATTTAAAACCATCTAGAGAGGTACCTCCTAAACTTGATCTAAAACCCCTGCCTAGTCACCTCAGGTATGCATATCTAGGCACTTCAGATACTTTACCTGTCATTATTTCCTCTGCACTAACATCTTTACAGGAAGGCAAGCTGATAAGAATCCTCAGAGAATTCCAAGGGGCTATTGGATGGACCATTGCAGATATAAAGGGAATCAACCCCTCATTTTGCATGCACAAAATCCTGATGGAAGATGACAGCAAGCCTACCATTGAGCATCAAAGAAGGCTGAACCCCATCATGAAAGAAGTGGTTAGAGCAGAAATTCTGAAATGGCTAGACGCCGGGATCATATATCCCATCTCTGACAGTCTGTGGGTAAGCCCGGTACAGTGTGTACCCAAGAAGGGAGGAATAACTGTGGTAAGAAATGAGAACAACGAGCTAATACCAACCCGAACAGTCACAGGGTGGAGAGTTTTCATGGACTACCGAAAGCTCAACAAAGCCACGAGGAAAGATCACTTTCCACTTCCATTCATTGATCAAATGTTGGACCGACTTGCAGGGCATGAGTACTACTGTTTGCTTGACGGATATTCTGGTTATAATCAAATTGCCATCGCTCCAGAGGATCAAGAGAAGACCACTTTTACTTGTCCTTATGGAACTTTTGCTTTCAGGCGAATGTCTTTTGGTCTATGTAATGCTCCTGCCACATTTCAACGGTGCATGATGGCAATATTTTCGGACATGGTGGAAATCAACATGGAGGTTTTCATGGATGACTTCTCAGTGTTTGGAAATTCCTTTGACAGCTGTCTAGAGAATTTAGTCATGGTATTGAAGAGATGCGTGGAAACAAATCTTGTGCTTAATTGGGAGAAATGTCATTTCATGGTTCATGAAGGAATAATTTTGGGCCACAAAGTCTCAGCTAGAGGTTTGGAGGTGGATAAAGCAAAGTTAGAGACTATCGAGAAATTGCCTCCACCGACTTCTGTAAAAGGGAGTTCGAAGTTTTTTGGGCCATGCTGGATTCTACCGGAGATTTATCAAAGACTTCTCCAAAATCACAAAACCCCTGTGCAATCTGTTGGAAAAAGACATCCCATTTCTATTCGATGATAATTGCTTAGCGGCCTTTGAGTTGTTGAAACAGAAGTTGACAACAGCACCTGTGACAGTGGCACCAGATTGGTCTCTTCCATTTGAGCTTATGTGTGATGCTAGTGACTACGCTGTAGGCGTGGTATTAGGATAGCGCAGAGATAAGGTTCTACATGCAGTCTACTATGCCAGCAAAACACTTTCTGAGGCCCAAATGAATTACACCACCACCGAGAAGGAACTACTCGCAGTTGTTTATGCATTCGACAAGTTCCGATCCTATCTCATTGGAACAAAGGTAGTGGTGTACACTGATCATGCAGCAATTCGGTATTTGATCTCAAAGAAATATGCCAAACCAAGATTAATCAGGTGGATCCTTTTGCTCCAAGAATTTGACTTGGAAATTAAGGACAAGAAAGGCACGGAGAATCTAGTAACTGATCATCTTTCCAGATTAGACAATCCGGATTTGGAGAGCAAAGAGAAGATTGAAATAAACGATTGTTTTCCTAATGAACAGCTATTTGCAGTCACATCTGAAATCCCATGGTTCGCTGATATTGTCAACTATCTTGTGAGTCATGTACTACCACCGGATCTAACTTCTCAGCAGAAGAAGAAATTTTTGCATGATACAAAGAGATACATGTGGGACGAACCTTACTTGTTCAAACAATGCACGGATCTTGTGATCCGAAGATGCATCCCTGATGTCGAGACTACCAGTATATTACATGCATGTCATTCTTCTCTGTATGGTGGCCATTATGGAACGCAGAGAACAGCAACCAAGGTGCTCCAAGCTGGGTTTTATTGGCCCACCTTGTTCAAAGATGCCCACCAATTCATAAAGAATTGTGATCGATGCCAACGGGTGGGCAACATCTCCAACCGCAATGAAATGCCACTAAATGTGATCTTGGAGGTGGAGATCTTTGACGTATGGGGCATAGACTTCATGGGACCATTTCCATCATCCTGCAACAATCTCTATATACTTCTGGCGGTTGATTACGTGTCCAAATGGATAGAAGCTTCGGCATTACCAACCAATGATGCTAAGGTGGTTTTGAGGTTCCTACAAAAGAGCATTTTTACTAGGTTTGGCCCTCCACGGGCGATCATCAGTGATGAAGGCAGCCATTTTTGCAACAAACAGTTCACAGCCCTCCTGGCCAAATATGGAGTGAGACACAGAATTGCCACAGCCTACCATCCACATACAAATGGTCAAGCCGAAGTATCTAACCGAGAGGTAAAAAGAATTCTGGAAAAGATCGTTAATCCTTCCAGAAAAGATTGGTCTCTAAAGCTAGATGAAGCCTTGTGGGCTTATAGAACTGCATATAAGACGCCTCTCGGCATGTCTCCTTACCACATGGTCTATGGCAAGGCTTGTCATCTCCTGGTCGAATTAGAGCACAAAGCTTACTGGGCGATTAAAAAGTTGAATTTCGACCCATCTGCAGCGGGAGAAAGGAGACTTCTACAACTAAATGAACTTGATGAGTTCCGATTGCAGGCCTATGAGAATTCTAAACTCTAAAAGGAAAAGGTAAAGAAATGGCACGACCGAAAAATCATTGAGAGGAAATTTGAACTTGGCCAAGAAGTCTTGCTATTCAACTCCAGGCTCAAGTTATTCCCGGGAAAGCTCAAATCCCAATGGTCGGGTCCCTTTACCATCACAGCTGTATTCCCACACGGAGCCATCAAAATTGTTGGAAATGACAGTGAGCAACCATTCAAGGTTAATGGCTAAAGATTGAAGCACTATTGGGGAGGCGAGTTCGATCGCCAAAAATCCTCAGTTGTCCTAGCAATGGACTGAGCATCAATGATAGTCGAGCTAACCGACTTTAAACCAAAGCGCTCCTCGGGAGGCAACCCGAGATTACTATTATGAGTTTTATTCTTGCGTGATTTTTATTTAGTTGTGTGATTTCATTTTAACATGCTTGTTTGTTTTTCAGGTGTCCAATCGCGCCCTCTATTGGTTGACTTAAGCACACTTTAAGTTTGGGGGTGCATCGTCCCATTGCACTCACTATGCATTGTTCTGTGTTTTCAAAAAAAAAAAAAAAAGAAAAGAAAAAAATATTTTCCAGGTAGCCTGAGCACCGGCGCAGCTGCGCCCCATCTTCAGTACATCACCAGCGCAGCTGCGCTAGGCCACTTCTGCATACAGCGTTTGAGTACCAGCGCAGTTGCGCCTCACCATCAGCTCATTCCCGGCGCAGCTGCGCCAGTGTCCGCCTGAGCCAAACCTGAACCTCAGCGCAGCTGCGCCTCCTTCCCAGTACAACTGCGGCGCAGCTGCGCCCCTCGCGGAAATTTTGTTTTTTAAAAATAGGGCAGTCCCCATTAGTCATATCACATCACAACATAAACCCTAAACCTAAAACACTCTCTAGCAGCAAGAACAAACCCTCTCCTCTTATCCCTAACCACTCTTACTAAACCCTAACTACCTACAATCTTCCATCAAACCCTAATTACATTCAACCATGCCGAAGCGTGCACGCACTCCCCAACCTTCTTCTTCCAGCAGCAGCGGATCCGAATCTACTGGTGGTGGCATCAACACTCTGGATGCCACCAAGTTTGTCAATCTCTCTGCACAGCATTACTACTGGGAGGTGCTTAGCGTCAAATCCTTCATACCAGAGAGGGGTTTGAAGCCCAAGGCACAGGATGGACGTATTCTTGACCAAATCTGGCGTTTGGGTTGGTTGTTATTCATTGAGACACCGAAGTCGGCCCCGATGGCCATCGTTCGGGAATTCTATGCCAACGCCCGGGAAACGCAGAATGGGATTTCTTTCGTACGGGGCAAGCAGGTCTCCTACTCGGCGCAGGCAATCAATGAACTTTTTCGCCTGCCATCTGCTACTGCTGAGGCCACCAACTGGGTGGTACATGAGCGCTACGAGACCGACCTTGACGCTTTGATACAGGAGATGTGCCAACCGGGCACTCAGTGGAGGACTCAGCTAGGCATCACTTTAAAGGTCCACTTCCCTCAGACTGCGCTGAACAGATATGTCAAGGCGTGGTACGCCTTCATTTGCGCGAGCATCTTGCCGACCACCCATCACCAGGACGTGACACGGGACCGCGCGGTTCTCTTACATCGCATTCTGCGTGGATGGAGCATTGACGTGGGATATATCATTAACCAGTCCATGCTTCGTTTCATGCGGGCTGTCACTTCCGGTGCCATTCCCCACGCCTCGATTATCACACGCCTATGCCTAGCGGCGAACGTGGAATGGGGTGAGGAGACTCTCCAGTTGCCTATGCGGGACATCGACAGCACCACGATCCGAAAGTACAATGTATGGCACGGTGGAGAGTCCCGACCTAATGGGTTGGGTTTTATTATGGCTGATGAGGAGGAGGAGGCCAGTGAGGAGGACGTGCCTGCCCCGCCAGTACAGCAGAGGGGAGCCAGTGGACACGAGCGCGACATGCGCCGCCTGCAGCGCCGCATGGACGCATTGCACACGAGCTTCAGGGATTACAGCGTCTCCTTTGCGGGTGCATTATCGGAGGCGTTCAGTCAGCTGGGGGTCCACATTGAGTTTCCCACATTCGGCTCCGGCATCCCTTATCCTCCGCCCGACACGCCGCCTAGCGGCGCCGAGGACGCTTCTTAGGGGAGTACTCTTTACCCTATTATCTCCAATGAGGACATTGCATATTTTAAGTTTGGGGGTATTAGGCTTGCCTAGTTTATTTTGTGATGCTTTCAATTATCTATTTTTATTGTTAGTTTAGGTATTTGTTTGCTTATTTTTCGTTAATTCATGGATAATAATTAAAAAAAAAAGAAAAAAATGGTGAATTTCTCATGCATATCATATCACATCATGTAGTTTAGTTGCATGATCCTCTTATTTTGATTAGTATACATCCCCACATGCTTATGATGAAATTTTTTGATTTTTGCTAATTGTTAAGACTTGGGTCGAATGCCATGATATATTGCAACTCTTGTCTTGTGTTTGCTATGATAGAACCGGTTTGCACGTTTTTAGTAGTTCTCTCACTAAGTAGCCCAAAGATTCGCATAATTGAGTTCTGGGGGGAATTGGTTGTGTTTTTAATGATTGAGGCAATTGTGGGTAGTATTAGCTGAGATCACACGTGTTCAAGTTTGGGGGAGCACTTAGTAGAGTATTTATGCAACGAAATGGAACGTAAAACGCATTCGTTGATATAAAAAAAATGTGAATAAATGCTTGGTTAGCCTAGTTTTGTGGCCTTTGATATTCGAGTAAGTACACCCTAGGGGATGTCTCTACACCTAGCGCCCTAAGACCAATTGGTTTGGGAGTCGTTGGTTGAAAGCTCGCTACATGGGTATCATTGAATAGCCTAAGGGAACTAGGCATTGCACAACCAAGCGTCATAGTCCGAATAACCTCTAAGTCGGTACTCAACTTGGACATAGCGTGGTTTTAGCTATATCTACCCCTTTTAGTATGAAAATTTGAGTATATAAATTTCCCCTAAGAAACATATTATGAAAATCAGTTGGGTTACTACAAGTTTGATGATGACTACACACACACACACTTTATCGTTCACTACAGATTTGAGTGGCATGACTTTCATGGTAAACGGACCAAGTTTTGATGTGGCGCTGGATTCTTCTGAGGCAAAATTTTTGGATTGATTACTAATTGATGAGGATCATGGTGCATTCTTATATCATTGCATTGCATTCATGTTTGCATTTATTTCATTCTATTTGCTTGAGGACAAGCAACAATTTAAGTTTGGGGGTATTTGATAAGTAGGTTTCATACCTACTTATTGGATGCTATTTGGTTCTATTTGTTGCTTATCTAATAGCTACTTAGTGCATTTTCATGCATTTTTTCCCTCTCTTTCGGTTTTGATTCACTATTCTCATTATACGGCTTTTGCATGGTTTTTGATAAATTTGACTCGGGGTTTATTGCATTTGTGGATGGGTGCTATTTGATTGTTTGTTGTTTGTGCACGACACGAGAGTCGAGAAAATTATGTTACAGCAGCACTGCAGCAAACTGGCAGTCGGCGCAGCTGCGCCCTGCTTGGCCTTGAGGCCGGCGCAGCTGCGCCCCTCCTGTGCATTCCCTACCCCCGGCGCAGCTGCGCCCTTTTTACAAAGGGCATCGACGCAGCTGCGCCTGTCGCCAGCCAGCCATGCAGCACGTTCCATCCAGCGAAGCAGCATTATCAGGAAATGGAGTAGTGCCAGATTTTGAGGAATCAGTGGGTTGAACTTTATTAGTGGGAATCAAAATAAGTCAAAATAAGACAAATCATGCATGCATTATTAGCCAATTTTGGAATTCAATTTACAGCTCTCCTCCTACACGAAAATGAGAATAGTTTACTGCATTCTAGCTTTAAACTGGGAAACAATCAGCTGAGCATAATTGGCATTTGGGAACTAAAGAATGGAGCTATATGGATGCTGAATTGGAGATTGGGAGCAAGAAATCAACCATCTACACAACTTGGAAAATCATCAGAAGTTGCAGAACGGAAACAAGGAGCTTGAATATTTTCTGTTTTTGATAAATTTTCCTATTCTGTAATTATGATGATGAACCAATTGTGCATGATGAATTCTAGTATTGTTATTATGAACTAAACTTAATTCTTGGGATTATAATGGATCTTTTGCATTACTAAGAATTGAAATGCTTCCTTATTTTTGCTAGTTGGTTATGACATGAATGTCTAGCATAATCTATACTTCATGTTTAATTGCTTGATCACCAATTACTGTGATAATTTATATGGAATTGAGAAATGAAATATAAATTGAGATCTAATTATGCTAGCATATGTTCATAATCTTTACATTCCTCGTGAAATTATGATTCGTGCTTAGGATAGAGATATACCGAAGCACCATGTGTGGCCAATTGAAAACTTGTTCTTAAACCCTTTTGATTGTAATTCACATAGAAATATAGTGCGTTAGTCATCTAGGGTGTTCACATTCATTCTATCAATTGTGGATTTAGTGTGATATGGATAAGGTGCATCGAGAGATGGTCATATTTTACCTTCGTGTTTTCGACCAACATTCTATAGTAATAAATTAGCAACAATAGGAAGCATGGAAATCTAAGTGTGTATTAAGTGATATTATAATCCCAAGCCCATCAAATCTGTATTGTTACAACCATAATTTGTTCTATTTATTTCATTAGTAAACATAGATAATCTCATCATTAAAATCAAATTGTTTAAAGAGACCAAAATAATTATAAAATCGGTGTTTGTAGTCATAAATGCAATTCAATTCCTCGTGGGATCGATACTTTACTTACTTTATATTACTTGTGGATCACGTGCACTTGTGGATCACGTGCACTTGCGTGTATGAGTCGTATTTGTTATACATACAAATTCGCCAACACTTCTTTAGTCATACGATGAAATTCTTCAATCTGCTCTTGATTGAGGCCAGAAGAGGGCACATGACTTCCTTCTTCACCATAGTGGTGAGTCCCATGCAAATGACGATTTAAGAGAGTAGGATCACCTGATGGTATGCGTACTCCAGTTAAAGACACATCAGGCTATCTTCTGAAACCAGGGACTTCACTCCTTATTGGAATGGCATTGCTGTTCCTCCCCACTTCTGCTTGGCTCTCCACTATTTCCCTTATTAATATTCTCCCCCTTTATGTCAGCATCCAGGGCTCGAACATCTTGAGATAGTTGTTGCATACCTTGCACTAGTTTTTGCATTTGCGAACGAGCCTGAAGAATGTCATTTCTGTTTTCTTGGACCATTTCTTCAGTCTGTATTCTTTGGTGATGTACCATAGCCAAGGTTGCATCTGTTCATTGCATTTGCTGAAAGGAGGCTTCGTTGAAATTATGAATGGAGTCTCGAAGCTCAAGGATTTGTTCATTGGTTGCCTTGTTGGTTTGTTCAATGACCTGTTGGAGAGACACAACTGTTGCTTTATGTTTAGTAATTTCGTCATGGTAGAGTTGGTCCCTTTTGTCGATGTTAGCCATTAATTCCTTGACTATCTCCCTCAATCGTTTGGTTAATTTAGTGCCAAGGCTGTTGGTATGGTTGTTGTGAAGCCCCCAAATTCTCTACACTTCCAGTAGCAAATTTGGTGCTCACGTAAACTAATCAACTATAAATATTCCTTAAAATATAACTTCTATCTATCCAAGGTTCAAAGTATCCCATAACAGATAGTAGTTCTCGTCAGAACATTAACTGTATTTGGATACCCTCACTTGGATGTGTAGATTTATATCTTATGGATATCTCTTTCATATCAATACTTCCCATCTATCCGACATTCATAGTATTAATGATAAGATTGTTCTTGGAACCGAGGGGCTGATGAGCGGGTTTTATACTTACGAATTGGGTACTTTTGGCTTGATGAAAGTGTGTGTTCTTGGGTAATTTATGTTTCTTTTTATGTATTTTTATCTTATTATTGTATTATGTGGTTTTGTATTGCTTTTATGTGTTTTTGTATTATTTATATGTATATTTACTTTATGTTGTAAGAATGGCATTAGCAGTCATTTAGATCGATGTTTGGGGTTGCTCGATTCGTGTTTCCGACTTGCCATTTACACAGCAGATGCTTAACGTCCAATTTTAAGCTTGATCCGGCCAGTATCTCTTCGAGCTCAAAGAATGAAAGTTGTAGAGCTACTTCTCCTTGTTCCGGAACATCTTGAATCATCCAAATTCGAGTTCGAATGAAGAAGTTATGGCCATTTTTCCAACAGACGTCGAAGCTGAAAATTCCAGACTTTTGGCCCGGCGCAGCTGTGCCATACATCCAAGGAGTTCAGTTTTTGCAGCGCAGCTGTGCCCCGTTCAAGCCAAATCCGACGCAGCTGCACCAGTTCGCGATTTTAGGCAGATTTCAGCTGTTAAATCACCTATCTAATGACCCATTTTCATTATCCTTTATATTATTCCATTTCTTAGCAAACCTAGAGGGAGAAAGGAGGGAGAGAGGCGGCTAGGCAAGACCAAAGGGAGGCCATGGTTCTTCAATAGCTTCATGGGAGGTGCGCCAATGGAGTCTAGCAACAAAGGGAAGCCACTCTTGTATTTCTTTCTCTTTTCTACTATGTAATTAATTAGTTTTTGAACTAAGAATGTAATTAAACCCTTTGCCTAATTTGTATTGAATAGCTTTTCCTTTTGATTGGCACCATATGAGTTGGTTCATTATATTTGTGCTTAATGTTAATTGCTAAGGAATTAGTGCTTGGTTTGGTAATCTATATGAAATTGGAAAATGGATTGTGGATTTAGACCGTGAATATAATGACATGTGATTATGTTTGTTCTACATGTGATGGAATACATAATTTGTGTGTAGGATAGGAATATACCTATATGCCATGTGTAGGCAATTTGAGAATCTAAGCTTAATGACTCCCTTTGCGAAAGTTTATTCATTTGAGGAATGATTATTGAGGCTTCTTTGACATGTGTCTTGTAATTATTTTTTAGAATTGAATGACTTTCTAGTATATAGGATAGGAATATACCTATGTTCCGTATAGGGTGATTTTCATATGGCTATCGGAAGAGGCTTATGAATAATTAAAATTCTTGGTTGACAAATCATCGTGACCATTGTGATCAATTGGAGAGTTAGGAGATGTAAATGAAGCATTGTATGCCAAGTGTTTGTTGGTCGATTCTGCAACCGAAAAATACGCGCAAGTATACGCGGTCAACAAGTAATACAATGATAAGAGAGAGTTGTCGAACCCACAGGGAATTAACTCTAATGTATCCCCAAGTACTAACTCAATATCGACTCGATCTAAATCAAACTCCTTAAGTCAAGAGATGGATAAAGGTTACATGTAAATTACATGACATATAAATAAGATAAATAGATAGATAAAAGTCTAAGATTACAATTTCCCCCATTCAAGCATTTTGTCAAACACTTGGTGTGCAATGCTTTGGTCGAATCTCTTAACTCCTCTATTAGATTAATTAACCACATAGAATTGACATCCGAGAAATCAAAGTTACTTATAAGCCTCTGTCAATGGTCAAATTCGAATCTTCCTAATGCGGCATGTAGGTATATGTCTATTCCACACACTATCAAGAGACCAATATCAAGAATAACTAACAAGACACGTCTCACTAAATCTCATTAACCATCCTATCAATTACCAACTTTCACATAGGAAGTCATTAAGATTAGATTCTCAATTGGTTGCACACGGTATCTAGGTATATGTCTATCCTAAATACTACCAAGTTACCTATCATTAAGGATAATCAACAAGACACACGTCACTAAATCTTTATTAATCACCCACCACAATCTTTAACTTTCGTATGATATCATAACTAGGTCTCAACACTATAATTCGTTTGTCAAGTTCATATAGGTTTTCGAGGTAATTACTAGCCAAACAATTAATCTATAAGCATAGGTTATAATAACCAATTCATATGAGCAATAATAATCAATTGGAAGAGAAAATCAATTCAAATTAAGCAATGGGTTCAATTACAATCTTAGATTAAAAACTAATTACATAGAGGAAAAAGAAAAAGAAAGATAAAGGATGGCTTCCCCATTGTTGTTGGATGAAACTCCATTGAAGCTCCTCCAAGCTTTAGAAGAACTATGGTCAATGGCCATGGCCTCCCTCTTTTGGCTCTAAGCCTCCTCTCTCTCTCTCTAAATCTGATTTTTGAAGTCTAGGATCATCTAAGTCTGTCTAAGTCTCTTCAAAATGGAGGCTGCATGTTCTATTTATAATGTTCCCATGAAAACCCTAGCCTCCACTCGGAGTTGGACTTAAAAACCCGCACAGATCGCACTCAGCGCGAATTGGCGAGACCCTGCTGGTTTGTGGCGAGGCCCCGCTGGCCTGCTGCAACTCCCTGTATGCCCAGGCGCAGCCTGCAACGTCCCCAAAATTCATACAATCCAACTCTTCTCATTGGTCGTTAGCAATACATCCTCATTCTGACTTTACAACATTATTCAATGTTAAACTTATTAAAATTGCGAAATAATTTAAACTTTTCTATTACGAATCATTCTCGATCCCAAAATTTTCAACCTTTACATCTAAATATCTTAGAATCATGTTAATATCATGATTCGCCTTGTCGAACTTATTATAAAAGTTTACACCTCAATACAAACTTTACAACTCAACATAAATACATTTATCAAAAACTTAACATAATTCAGGTAATAACTTCAACTAAAACATTAAATCTTCATGCATCATTTTGATCCATGTCATTTGGATAGCACATAACGTTACCTTGTATCTTTAACCTGCAAAAGTGGTTATTTATAAGAATGAGCTCGACAGCTCAGCAAAATCTAACAGTTTACATACATCACATAACACATAAATAACATGTTCATCATATACATCATAAACATTTGGCTAAATATATCATACATAATGTACATCAATTACCAAGTAATAAATTGAGTTCCATAACTCAATCAACATTTTAACTCAATGGACGTTGTCATTAATTGACTTTGTCATTTCATACATACAACACATAGAAATACATCATGCTTTTACATCATAGATTTAAAATAATTAATCATTTAGTTCACATAACAAATAGGAACTAAAAGACTTGCCTGGTTCGTAGATTACCGATTACCATAATTAGCTTATACTTATCTGCACTTCACGTATCCTACATAATATATAATCATGCACAACATTTCTTAGTCACATAGCAACACTGAGTATTAACTCTACTTTACATTTCATAATCCTTCATTTTATTCTTCTTGCAATTCTCAACTTAGAAATTAAGTCCTCCTCATAAAACCCTTCATTTTATTACGTTCCACTTTAATCGACACTTAACATTTAGTTAAGTCTTAAACTTTTCTTTACATTAGATGTATAATGTTTATAAGTAAATCTTTGGCTTATTACAATACTATTGTCACTTCAGGATTCACTCTCATCCAATCTCATTTTAATATCTCAATTGTCATCTGATAATTAATGGGTAATTGTTGCCATCGATCACAATATATTAGTATTTATTTAATGCATTAGTCTACGCTTTTAAATATGCATATGGTAATATAACATGACCACAAAGAAAAATATTTTTTTTTGTATCACCGCCGGGGCGGTGGATTTTCTTTACAAAATGTCGCCAGGGTGAGGGAACCGCCGGGGCGAGAAACTCAGAATAAATATACTGCCAGGGCGAGCCTACAGCGCGAGGCGATAAAACAATTCATTTCTACTGTCGGGGCGGTGAACCTAAAACTCAACTTATGCAGTTCGCGAACTGCAGAATATTCAAGCCCAAAAACACGAATTTTAAGCATCAAGCATCAATTCCAAGCATACCCAATTATCATAAATTTTGTTAAAACAATTCTAAACATATAATTAACCATCCTAAGTACATACTCACATTAGTCCACTAATTTGGAGCCTTAAATCTCATGTTCATACTAATTTTTACAAACTTTGACAAATTTAGCGTAATCAATCATTACAGATTCGTTATTCAACCAATTTGGTCCGTTCAACTTCCGTTGTTTTCGTTTTTTAATGCATAACAACAACCCATCATCAATTTACAGATTACCACATGAATTAACTATCAATTTTGACTCTAAAACAAGCCAAAACGTACATATTCAACCAAAAACCAAATTCTTTATTTTAAACATGTTTTCCATGGATTAATAACTCCAAACTCATATATAAACACTATATAACTGATTAAACATGTTTATAAACATATATAGATAACATCTCATCAAATCATCAACCAAAAATCCATTTTAAAGAAAATTTAAGGAATAGAAAATTAAGAACTTAAAGCTAGGTTTTTACCTTTGATTCCTTCTTTAGACTAAATAGATGATAAGAATTGCTTGACTCTTCTTCTTTCTCTTGATTTCTCTCAAATCTCCTCTCAATTTGTTTCACAGAGAGCTTTCTCTCCCAATTCCCTCTTCCTCTCCTCGGTATATTTTTTTTTAGTCTTATCAAAATATGCCGACAAACTTTACGTATCCTCTAGTTGGGAGTTTCAGCGGTTAAGAAAGCCAAAGGCCTCAAAGCCTTGTTTGGTACTTCTTTAAAGAATTAATCCATTTTTGTTATTATTATTATACTATATGCTTCCCATTTAAAATAAACCATTGTCACACTTTAACTTAATTAAACTTATTATATTAATAAACCTAATTAAACTTATTAATAATTCTAATCAAAACCTTACTGACAAAATTATAATTCAATTTAGCCAAACTATAATTTATTAAATAAATTATTTTATTCAATAAAACATTATTCATCTAATTTAATTATTTAATTAAATTATAATATTCTCATCACATTAGCGTACTAAAATACGCACCAACACTTCACTCATATTATTCATGAAACTTAATTCACAATAATTTCCATTGTCCACAAGACATAATAATCAAATTATATTATTTCCCAATATAATTTTAACTTAATTAAATTAACTAATATTACTCAACTAATTTCCTTTTCATGACAATTTCATTTAATCTTTTCAATGGTTTAATTAGCTATTAAACCATTTCTTCTCAATTACATGAATATATAATTTCTTTCACACTAAACCACATATTTCACAATATGAAACATATATATACACATATTCAAACCCAAAACGTCTCGTAATAAGAATTTTATTTATTAAATTCTTATTTAATAATTTCTAAAAATTCGGGTTGTCACATCCTTCCCTCCTTATAAGGATTTTGTCCTCGGAATCAACGAAACCTCCCTTACTCAGTTTTCACAAAATCTCGTTCACAATTATTGTTAAATAACTTAGCGCATTACCTTAGTGTAGGTTTTATTTCATCACCTTCACTTAAACTTGAAACATTTCGAGTATTATATATTCTTTAACCCTTTAACGCATTCATTTCCTTTCTCTAAGGATCATTACATAACATACTCATTGTAATCATAAAATATCCTGATTTAGCATCGTATAAATATTCGGGATATCACATTCACCCCTTCTTCTAAGAATTTTGTCTTCAAAATTTTGATTTACTAATATTTATTCCTTCCATATATCGAAATGGACTCTACGCTAATCTCTACTTATTCATTGGGTTCTACAATCAAGTTCTTTCTCTTAGGATCTTTCTAAGATCATCGCATTCTTCACATCTTCCTCTTCTAAAAAAATTTCTCATCATTACTCATCATCAGCTAGATTTATCTCTTCCCTTTTTGGAATTTCATTCCTTTCTTGGATTTATTATAGTTTGTTTAACTTACTCATCTACCACATGTCACAGTCTATAACCTACCCCTTTCTAAGGAATATCCTCCTTTCCACTTTCAACTTTCAATATAAGAAGAATCTTCCACAATTGTTCAATAATTAGGAAGCAGTAAGAGTAGCTCAAGAATTTAAAAGATTCATTCGAAAACTTTCAATATCATGTTGAGGAGTCGTAAAGACTTGAACCTTGTCCTAGGTTAACAGATATTTCTACTGTAACCTTTAACAGTCAAAGACTATGGACCATCTCTTCTCGTACTCCAGGTGATCAGCCCTTCGTACTATGTATTGTGCGCATACATATTAACGCTATTGCGTAGCCCCCATTACAGGGTTGGTGCACCTCAAACTTAATACAAATTCTGCACCAGAATAAATTGGTTTGGCACAAAATCTCAAAGAACTCTTGAACTTCATAAACACCTTTCAACAGTCGTCCAGCCGAATCAATTAGCATGGACCTTGAACAACAATTCGGACATTCGTCAAAACATTTTTAGCCAACTCAATTGGCATATCTTTTCATAACTTAATAGAAAAATAAGACTCTTTTATGACGTCATGATACTGTACCGTCTTAATAGTACGTTGAGGATGCCGTCATTTTAGGACTTTGTCTTACTCCATCATATCATAGTGGGCTAACGATCTTTCGATCACATCCAACACTAGGTTCAATTACATTGATGACTCCGTCGTTTAAAATACATTTTGATAATTTCAAATTATTTTTGTCTAGCTAAAACAATTAGCATATACATACGAATAACAACACCTTTTTAAAACTTATTGGCTCAAACATTGACCTAATATATTTTCGAGAACACAAAATTGCGAATATCAGCACGATGTCAATAAATTTCGAAAATATAGCATAGCTAGAAGATTTGGAATCTCCATTTTCTCCATTAACTTCAATCTTTATTCCATTACTTCATTAATTAATCATTCTATCAATCTTCAATACCATCAATGCTCTCTACACCATAACTTTTCTATACCCAATACAGTTCATCAAACTTACCACACTTTGGAAGTTCAGGAACTTACCACAATCATATGGTTTTAGGAACTTATCCTAGTCAGACCAAAATCGTCCATTCGTTGAGGGGTTTCACCATACTATTATGAGTCACGAACTTACTGTTAGGTTTGTATAACGCAAACATGCAATCAAATTACATAAATAAAGCGAAAGCGCGATAAAATCAGATTTTAAAATTTTTATACAAACCGTCACCATGATCTTTCTTTATGCACAATTATTAAGTAAACGAAAGAGATAGAGAATAAGAATTATACCCTTGTAGAATTCTAGCTTCCTCATGTACAAGTTCACCTCCAATTCCTTCGATTCTACTTGAATTCCACCGATTAAAATTCCTTCCTTTGATCAACGTTAGCCACCTAAGTGTTTGGCCTCTAGAGGTGATCCACCAAGGAATAATATCTATTCAAGAAGATGGGTGTTGGCAAAATCCTAGTTTCTATCTCTATAGAAATTATAATTACTCTCCACAATTGTTATGCAAGAGTGTGTAACCCTAATCTATGATAAGACTTCTCTTATTTATAGATGTAGGAAAAACCCTTCCCTAAACTTTTTAGGATTAGGTTTTCTATTCTAATTAAACTCCTTTAATTAAATCAACCTCCTAATCTAATTAGGAATCCATAAGAGAGTACTTCTATTAATTAATTCTCAATCTCTATTAAGAATTAAATAATAGTAATAGTAGTAATAATAATAAGACTCCTCTTATTAATTTATATTTAATATTTCTAAAATATTAAATAATAAATATTAAGCTATTTAATTTATTCTATCTCCATAGATTAAATTAAATACACTTAACTTATTATTACAATTATGTCATTTACTTCTTAAATAAATATTTTCCTTTTGCGGTGTGACCCTTTAGGTTCTCCATATTAAACCGGTTGTGAATAAATCAATTAGAACAATTCTAATCTTATTTAAATAAATAAATTAAACTATTTAATTCATTTAAATAAATAACATTTATTCTACAATAAGGGTAAGCCCCCTTAGCCATTAACGACTTTCCAGATAATATAGATTTCAACATTAATCACAAAAGAACCTTTCAGTGAATAGTTACTGGACAATTCAATCCTTCTACCATACAATGTCCCAATTAAATATAAGACATGGAATTACTGTCAAGTCTTATTTTATTTAATTATATGTATTTCGATTCCCAAATGCACAACTCTAAATAATGCGCCAAGGACTACTGAGTTGTCATTTATCGAATCACATAGGACATTCACATCTTTTACTAGATGTGATAAATTCTTTGTTGATAATTCACCTATCTCCATGTACAAATTATTATACCCAATCATACCCTTTAATATACCCTAAAGGTCTTAAGGGATATGTCAAAGTATAACTCATCATACACAAAATACTATGATGATCTTAAGTCCAAGGATCACTTGTACTACTATCACTAGAGGAATTTCTATTGACAGACGAGTAAAACTCCATTAGGTATTCCTTAGCGAGCCACGTTCAGTAAACTTATTCTCTAATAAGCACGTACATACTTACTTTAGTATCTCCACACAAATGATTATGAGATCAATTATCCTCTTCCTAAGAGCAAGCAACGTATGTACTAATCTATCCGGATTCACTAATCCCCTTTTTAGTAATCCAACGATTAGGAACGATTTTAGTTTATGAGCTATCTAGAATTTAGATCTCATTAGCGTGATCACCATCATGATTCTAAAAGCATTGCTCAAAACAATGGGTTTATCACATATTAATATAATAGCATCATGTAGATAATGAAAATGCCTTTAATAATCGAATAAGATTACAAAGTATATGCTACATTATATCAAATATGATTGGCTTGTGTGCATACTACTTTCAATCTCCCACTTGCACTAAAGCCAATCGCCATGGTATCTAATACCCTTCTTCTCTAAGTGACGATCATCCTGCTGTTGGATAAAGCTTCAGTAAATGGATATGCAATGTTGTTCTTGAGAGTCCACTATCTCTATAGTCACTGCTCCTCTTTCAATGATTCCTCCAATCAAATAAAAGTGCCGCAACATATGTTTGAATCCAAGATGAGACTTAGGAACTATTCCTAGTTCTGTAATGAACTTTTCATCCAAACAATCAACTTACAGCTTCATTTACAGCTATATACTTTGTCTTTATTACTAAATTAGCAACTCTTTGCTGTTTGGAACCTTTTCAATTCACTACACCACTATTCAAGGTAATAATTTACCCTAAAGTGGATTTGTTATCGTCTTGGTCAGTCTGAAAAACTTGAGTCTGTTTAACCCTCTAGTTTTAATTCAGACTTACCATGAATCATGATCACATCTTCAGTATCGGTTAAGTACTTAAAGATGTTTATCACTGTCTTACAGTGATCTTCTCCAGAATATGACTGATCAACATCAGGCCTTGTATATTCATTGCATACATGATAGTTACTCATGTGATCTCTTTTTTATTAAGGACAATTTAAAGAGATACACTCCATGGCTCATCATCATGAGACCTCTCTTGGAGTTTGCCATGCTAAACGCCTTTAGCATCGAATGAATATACATTCCTTAGGTAAAGCCGAGCATCCTTTTAAATCTATCTATATAGATTTATATCCCCAATTTAGAGGATGCTCCTCCCAAGTTATTCATAGAGGAATGTTTAGACAATTTTATCTTTACTGATTGTAGTATTGGTGTGTTATTCCTTATCAGTAGTATATCAATATATAATATTATGAATGTCACAGTGCTCCCATTGACCCTTTTGTACACACTAGGTTCATTCTCATTTTTGATAAAATCAAACTCTTTTGATTGTCTCATCAAAACGAATGTTCCATCTTTGAAAAGCTTGCTTCAATCCATAAATGGATCATTGTAGCTTAAAACACGATTTGCTTCAACCTTTGAAACAAATTCCTCTGGCTATATCATACATACATTCTCCTCAAGTCTTCATTGAGGAAGGACGTCTCCACATCCATTTTGCCAGATTTTGTAATAAGCTGCAATCACAAGCAAAATCCAAATGGACTTGAGCATTACCCGGTAATAAGGTTTTATCACAGTCAACTCCTTGACTTTATTTGAAACCTTTTAAACAGGTTAGGTCTTATAGGTCTCTACCTTGCCATTTGCCCTAGTCTTTCTCTTAAAGACCCATATACACCCTTTAGGCATTATGCCTTTCGGTGGAATAACCAGAGTCTATACTTGGTTCTCATACATGGAGTTCATTTCAGATTTCTTGACCATCTGCCATTTCTCTGAGTGTCTACTACTCATAGCCTCATCGTATATTACTGGATCGTCATACTTTATGATGCGTACCTCATCATCATCCTCTATGATGAATCCATACCTTCTAGGTATCTTCGGTACTCTTCCAGATTTACGATTCGGTTGTGGTACAATAGGTCTATCTACATATCCCTCGATTTGACTTAAAGTGCTTTGTGGTTCTTAAACTCCTTCAAGATCTATTACCCTCCCACTAGCTCCTTCAATGATAAACACATTTATCCAAGAAGGCAGCGTGTAGAATTATAGTAATAATCTCCTAAACCTTTTTAAGATATCCCACAAATCTGTACTTATCAGATTTTTTCCCAAGCTTATCCTTTTGAAACCTTTTCACATAAGCTGGACAACCCCTTGTCTTAACATACTTAAGATTAGGAATCCTCCCTATCCATAACTTTTATACAGTCTTGGGGCCGGATTTTAAGGTTACCTTATTTTGTAGATATGCAGCCGTTTCTAGGGCATAACCCCATATGGATACTGGAATGTCGGTAAAAATCATTATGGACCGCACCATATCCAACAAGGTACGATTTCTCTTTTAAGATACACTGTGATAACCCAGGGTTTTTGGAAATTATTAAATAAGAATTTAATAAATAAAATTCTTATTACGAGATGTTTTGGGTTTGAATATATTTATATATATGTTTCATATTGTGAAATATGTGGTTTGGTGTGAAAGAAATATATATTCTTGTAATTGGAAAGAAATGGTTTAATAGTTAATTAAACCATTGAAAAGATTAAATGAAATTGTCATGAAAAGGAAATTAGTTGAGTAATATTAGTTAATTTAATTAAGTTAAAATTATATTGGGAAATAATATAATTTGATTGTTATGTCTTGTGGACAATAGAAATTATTGTGAATTAAATTTCATTAATATTGTGAGTGATTCACTTAATTAAAATAGTGAATTGATGTGAATATATTTGTGTGTGAAGTGTTGGTACGTATTTTAGTACGCTAAAGTGATGAGAATATTATATTTTGATTAAATAATTAAATTAGAGGATTAATATTTTATTGAATAAAATGTTTTATTTAATAAAATTATAGTTTGACTAAATTGAATTATAATTTAGTGGGTAAGGATTTAATTGGAATTGCTAATAAGTTTAATTAGATTTATTAATATAATAAGTTTAATTAGATTAAAGTGTGACAAATATGTATTATATTATAAGAAGGTTATTAAAATAAATTAAAAAGATGTTAAAAGGGTGTTAGACAAACATGGCCTTATGACCTTTAAAGGTTATAACTGTTGAAAAACTGATATACACGTAAAGTGTATTTGTCAATTTATGAGAGGAATAGAGGAATTGTGTGAGTTCTCTGTAATTGAGAAGAAAATTCTGAGAATCAAAGAAGAGGAAGAAGATTAATCAAGCTTCTCTAATCATCTAGCTAATTAAAGGTAAGCAATTTAGTTTAAAAGTTTCTAGTTCTTAGTTTTGTTTTCTAAGTTCTTTGTAATTGAAGTTCTATGGTTAAATTTGTTGAGAAATCAGTTTCATTTGTATTTTATAAATGATTTTAGGAGTATCAAATCTATGTAAACATGTGTTAGAAGAGAAATTTGAGTTTTGTTGTAATATGTATGTTTTGGTCTATTTTGAGACTAAAATTGGCTATTAATTTATGTATAGAATCTGAAATTGATGGTGGGTTGTTGAAATTCGTTGACATACGAAAAGAATGCAAGTAGAATGGATTAAAATGGTTTAGAGATGAATTCACAGTGTTTGATTTCATTAAAATGGCCAAAACATGAATACTTTGTATAAACAGTGAATTTTTGGTTTCTAATTGGTTGATTACGTGTAATATAGTGATTAGAATTATTAGAAACATGTTGGATATTTGTTTTACAACATGTTTGATATTTGGGTGTGTTTAATTTGTGAGTCGGATGGTAGAATTTGGGAAATTTGGCCTGGATTTCACTGGTTCGCGAACTGTAGGACGGTCAGTCGAGTCTACCGCCCCTGTAATATCCCAAATGTTTATGAGTTAGTAAAGCATGATATTAAATTATTATGATGATTGTGATATACAATGATCTTTAGAAAAGGAAATTGATGGTTAAAGAAAGGATAATACTCCGAGTATAATTGAGTTGATAAAGGTTATATAATAAAACCTACGAGAGTTGGTTGAGGAAAATGGATTAAATAGGTAATATGAAACCTATGTTATAGTAATACGCTGAAATTATTCAACGATAAAATTTCGGAAGAAATTAGATGAAAACCGAGTAACAGAGGTTCGATAGTTGTGATTCCGAGGACGAAATCCTTATAAGGAGTGAATGATATGACAACCCAGATTTTCGAGAATAATTATAATAAGAATTTAATATAGATAATTCTTATTATGATTCGAGTTGCATATATATATATATATATGTGATTTATTTAGTAAGCTTAATATATATGTATATACGTAAATGCGAAATATATACATAGATTCGGAATGAATGAGTTAATAGTTAATTATTATAACGATCGCGAGTCGTGGATAGCTGGATAATCCGAGCTTATGAATATTATTGAATAAAATAGACTTTTAGTAATAATATTATGTGTTAAGCATTAAAAGGTTATATTATGACTTAGATTACGTGTAGACGATGATTAGTAAGTATGAAAGTTTTCGTATAAGCTAATTTGGTGGTTTCGAGGAATATCTCTACTGTACTATTTATTGGATTAAATAAATAGTTGCGGGATAATATTATTGAACGAGTCATTTGTGGTAAGTGAGCTAAACCAAAAATATGGGTGGGATATATGCACGTTGATGTATATGATTATGGGGAGTTAATCGGGAAAAGTAGCGATCGCGAACCGTGAATACCTTTGTAATTTGGGTTTATTAATATTATTAAATGGATTAAATATTATTTTTATGTGACGTGTTTTAAGGTTATTTTATAACCTGGATAATGTCAATGTATGAAGCTTTATGCGTTATTGAATCGTAGGAGTGAATAATTAATTTTTCGAAAGATCACAAAATCACTATTCACGAGGCACGTTTCCCTAGGCACTAGTCACGCCATAATATTTTTGTGTCTTTTTGATTTTAATAAATCCCATAAATACGTGTATGCGTACGAATAATTTTTCCAAGCGTCGAAAATTTTATTTGAGCTGATACGTGATTTTATCCGTATCCGAAATGTATAATATGGGTGTTTCGAATATATGGACAAACCCCATAATAAATATTTTTGTGCGTCCCAATAATTTATCGGAGTACCCATTTTAATTTTGGATAGAGTTACTTACCAAATTGGGTACAAAAGTGGGAGTATTTGGGTATAGAAAAGACCAATTGGGTGTATTATTTGTGTTTGTTACTCCAAGAGGGAACCAACTTCCCCATTTTGGACCAATAGAAATTAAGTAGGAGACATGCTAGCCAATAGGAATTTAGCCAAGGAGGGAGTGTCGGCCAAGAGTGGCCTTATGCCAAACCAAGTGCATTGAGCCCCTACAATTGTAATCCTCTCCCTTGATTGATTAACCCACCCCTTCTCCCAAGCATCCCATTCATTCCTTCTCTCTCATTCCAGTTGCTGCAGAAAATAGAAGGAAGAAGAGAGAGAGAGAGAGAGCTAGCTTCATCAAAGAAGAAGATAAGGGTTCGGGTGAAGAAGGAGAAGAGAAGAGGAGAAGGAGAAGCGTGGGAAGGAGCAAGAGGAGGAAGAGGAAGCCCTAACAAACCTCCATAACCTTCAAGAAGTAAGAAATAAAAGGTAATCTCCTCTTCCACCATCTTTCCTCCATTTTTGAGTTTTTCAAGCTTTTGTGATGGGTTTTAATTTTCTGGAGATTTTTTATTGTTGTTGTTGCTTGTGATGGTTTGCAAATGTTGTTAAGAGATTGTATAAGCCATTAATAACATCAAAGTGGAACCAAAATGCAATAAATTCCTACCTATGCTTAAGTAGGATGAAGATAAATGAAGAACAATGGAACTTTGGACATTTGGACAAATTTTAGAGGACATGTAGCTTTGATTTTGTTTTTGGTTAATTTATTTGTTGGTATGATGTTGTACTTCCATGGGTTATGAAGTTAACCCAGTTGGAATGGAGTAAAAAGGGACGAAAACAAAGATTTTGTGATGATTTTTGTGAAGAACACCAAGAACACGAAAATATAGCATGAGTTGATACTTTGGCCTAAGATTTGGCCATGTTAATGTTAATGGATAGCTCTAAATTTTTGATATATTGTAGCCCTATGTCGTAGGATTCCATAGAGTCCGGAACGGACCAATTTGAGCGTGTATTGAGGGAGTTATGGTGGTTGGAAGCAAGGTAGGTCTAGAACACCAAAAACAGAACATTCCGAGAAGCAAAACGGGTTGGAGACTCAGGCCAAGCGCCTAAGGTGCTGGCTAGGCACTAGCCACGGGCTCAGCTACTGTGAGAGAGTGCCTAGAGCGCTGCCCAAAGGCCATTTTGAGCGCCTAAGGCGCTGGTAAAGAAACTGTGCAAAACTGCTCCGACATCCTTTAGTAAAATGAGCATAACTTTCTCATACGAACTTGGATTGAGGTGATTCAAGATGATTTGGAAAGAGGACGAGTAGACCTACAACTTTTGTGCTTTACGTTTTTCTATTTGAGGTCGGGATCAATTTCCAAATTGACCATTTGTATGACTGATGTGTTTTTGGGGGCAATTAGAGAGTGTCGGGCATGCGCGTAAGCACGCGTAATGCTCCCTACAATGTTAAATGATGTTATAAGTTCTAAAACATGATTGATTATGATTTTTAATGATACTTAATATTAACCATTGAGTATTAGACAATTCGACTGGGCGTGCTAAGCGTACGCAATCGCGTGTCACTTGGACGTTCGAATAGGCAAGTGTGGCGTACGGACATGCAAACGTCGTAACGCCGTAACAAGTGTGTATAACCTTGTTTAATATTTTGTTTTTAATAATAATGAAACATGATAGTGTGTTATAAACCAATGTATGAGCATGCTAAGCACATGCAAAGGAGGCGAATTAGGCGTGTGACGTGTGACGTGTAAACGTCAAAACGCCGCGTAAAGTGTTAAAGAACTTAAATAGTGTTTCGATTTAAACAAAACGAACATTATAAGATATGAAGTGGGTTTATAATATAAACCATTATATGAAGCCTTTGTAGTGGCTAATTGGTATTTTATTGTTAAATAAATTGTGTAGGATATTTGAAGGATGAGCCATCATAATTTGGCAAGGAACGCTTAAGGCAAGTTCTTTCAGTAACTTGTTAACTTGTTTAAATGTATTGATGTACATGACTTGATTACTAAATCTTTCCTTATTATGTGGATTATATGCGAGCATGATTAAAGTGTGCACAATGTGCAATTATGTGACTATATTGTTCTATGTGAAACTTGAACTACTGTGAATATACAATGTGAGATGCATGAAGTATGCTATGAGATACATGATGCATACATATAGTTGAATTGCATAAGACTTATAATGCCTGAGTAAGATACATAGTATGAGAATCATGATGCATATATAACGTGCAAACTTATGTGTTACGTGAAGCATGAAATGTGAAAACTGTTAGTTCTTGCTGAGCCGTCGTGCTCCTTCTTGTAAAATTAAAACTTTTGCAGATTTTACGATACAATGCAATTATCTTGATATCGTGGTGATAAGAATTAGAGAGGCATGGAAACAAGAAGGTTAGTAAATATTTCTTTATTGTAATTACTTAGCTGTGATGACGGTATATGATGCTCGTGAACTTGACTGTATAAACCTTGAGTTAAAAATGGAGATTATCCATTATAGTAGTTAAGACGTCATTACGTTAGTTGTTTGTTATAGTAAACTACAAGGATGACGATGATGTATAAAGAATATTTTTGTAACGAATGTATAGCTGTTGAATAACTTTGCGAATATTCAGGGATCGAATAAAGTCAGAATTTGAACCATGTGTTCACATAGGAGATTCTGTAAATGATCATGGTATTTATTCAACCTTGATCATAAGTGTATTATTAAAGGTTTTCGTGCCTGACACTAGATTATAGGATTTGTTGTAATATCATTGTAATTACATTCTTGTAGTAAGATTATGTTTTAGTTATGGTTTCGAGGCTTGGGACGACAACATTTATATCATATTAATGTTAATATTTTTATTATTCCGCAATAAGTTGTTGACAAGTGTAGAATGAGATGTATCGTGATGCACCAGACCCGAGGTTAAGGTAACCCTGATTTGGAGGCGTCACAGGTTGGTATTAGAGCTATAGGTTATAAACCTTAGGTAAGCGAACCTTAGGCTATAACCTGAGGGTAGAAAGAGGATAGTGATAAAGAATAAACTCGGACAGAGTTTAACTGTTAAGGAATAAATTTAGAAGATTCAAAGAAGGATCTTGAAGAGTTATAAGAGATAAGAATTAGGAGTCACCTGACTCCAATAATAAAGACAACAAGTGTTGATAAATAGATGAGGTCTATAAGATAAAGATGCATAAAAATCATATATTATGATTAGAGAGAAGAGTAAGGAAGATCGTAGGTATGAAATAGCGTAATGTAAAACGATTGTAGAGTAAGATCACGAAGTGATTGGATTAAGTCATAGAATGGCAGGTGATCAATTGAATGATTGAAAATTTTAGCTCAATGCTATAGATAAATGGTACTATGAGATAGTACGAGTAAAACTCAAAAAGAGTTATGGATGATGAAACACGAATTAAATTCTTGTTGAGCAACGAGTAAGCTAGGATTGGGGGTGATTTCAATTGAGGACTCATGTTAGTGGCTGAGTTGTACAATTCCTTATATGGGCGGGGAATTCGTGCTTGGTTTGAGAACCACTTAGCTTCATATATCGGTATAGTGGTTAAGTTGAACAATTCCTTGTATGGGCGGGGAATTTGTGCTTGGTGTAACAACCGCTTAGCTTCCTTTATTGATTAGTGGCCGAGTTGATCGATTCCTTGTATGGGCAGGGAATTGTGATGGGTTCGACAATCACTTAGCTTCCTATATTGATAATCATTGGAACTTGGTATCGCGCTATCGTTATACGTATGATGAGAAGGTGATTCTTTTCTCATATCTATATTTGATGGTTAGAGAATAATAAGATTAGGTGCGAGTTCTTGAAATTCATACTTATGGTATGTTCGTGACTCATAATCATATGGTATGTTTTGAGCACCTCAGCGTACGGACAGTCCTTGATTTGTTCTTGGACTACGTATTGCTAGGACAAGTTCCTAAACTCATATTATTGTGGCAAGTTCCTGAACTCATAATGTGTGGTAAGTTGATGAACTATATTGGGGTATAGGAAAGTCATAGAGCGAGAATTGTTAATTCTCAGTATGATAAGCTTGGATGGAGTTAGAAATAGATAGAATTATTAAATAGTGGAGAAATGGGAGAAATTGAAGTTGATGAGGAGAAATGGATATTCCAAATCTTCTAGCTATACTAGATTTCGAATTTATTGACATCGTGCTGATACTTGCACTTTTGCTTTTCGAAAAAATGTGTGGGGCCAGATTACTGGACCAATGATTTTTAAATGTACTATTATTCATATGTCTATGCTAATTGCTTCAGCTAGGCAAAATGATTTGAAAATATCAAAATGTATTTCTAAATGTCATCAATGCATCATGGAACCTAGTGTAGAATGACAGATGATTGAGTCATCAATGCAGATTAACCTAGTGTTGGATGTGATCATAGGATCGTCAACCCACTATGGTATGATGTAGTATGACAAAGTCACAAAATGATGGAATCCTCAACGGACTGTAGGAACAGTGCGGTATCATGACGTCATAAAATGATTTTTGTTTTCTTTAAAGTATGAAAAAGTATGCCAATTGAGTTGACTAAAATATTTTGATTGATGTCCGAACTGTTGATGTGAGTCTAAGCTATTTGATTCGGCTAGACAAATATTGAAATGTTTTATTGAATGTTTTTGAGCTGAGGTGAACAACCCTAATATTGGGGTCTTTTATGTCGGAAAAACCCCGACTGTTTGGCTAGAGAGTTGTGCACAACGCAAAAGTACGACAGGCTGATCACCTAAAATACAACCAAGAGGTAGTTTACTGTCTTTATGACTATAAACAGACCTAACAGAGGTAGTTTACTGTCTTTATGACTATAAACAGGCCTAGCAGAGGTAGTTTGCTATCTTTATGACTGTAAGCAGGCCTAGTAAAGAATGTTTACAGTCCTAGTGATTATTAACTTCTAGGTTTATGGTGGAAATACCATTAAACCGAGTATGTTGTTCATGGTCTTTATGACCCCTCAGCATAATATGAAATTTTTTTAAGGAATATTTTATTTCCTATTTATTCAAGTTACTTCACAATTATTAAACAATTATTGAAGGTTCCTATTATTCGGGAAACTGATTGTGAGAAGGGTGATTTTTCAAAGGAGAAGTAGTCGTGGAATGCGATAATTTTAAGTGAATCCTTGAAAGAGGATAGTGTAAAGGTTAGATTGAAAACTTAGTTTTGATGGGTAGGATGAGCAAAGATGAATGCGTTGAAATTTCGAGGACGAAATTCTTAGAAGAAGGGGTGAATGTAATATCCTAAATGTTTATGAGTTAGTAAAGCATGATATTAAATTATTATGATGATTGTGATATACAATGATCCTTAGAAAAGGAAATTGATGGTTAAAGAAAGGATAATACTCAGAGTATAATTGAGTTGATAAAGGTTATATAATAAAACCTACGAGAGTTGGTTGAGGAAAATGGATTAAATAGGTAATATGAAACCTATGTTATAGTAATACGCTGAAATTATTCAACGATAAAATTTCGGAAGAAATTAGATGAAAACCGAGTAAGAGAGGTTCAATAGTTGTGATTCCGAGGACGGAGTCCTTATAAGGAGGGAATGATGTGACAACCCAGATTTTCGAGAATAATTATAATAAGAATTTAATATAGAATAATTCTTATTATGATTCGAGTTGCATATATATATATATATATATATATATATATATATGTGTGTGTGTGTGTGTGTGTGTGTGTGTTATATGTGATTTATTTGGTAAGCTTAATATATATGTATATGCGTAAATGCGAAATATATACATAGATTCGGAATGAATGAGTTAATAGTTAATTATTATAACGATCGCGAGTCATGGATAGCTGGATAATCCGAACTTATGAATATTATTGAATAAAATAGACTTTTATTAATAATATTATGTGTTAAGCGTTTAAAGGTTATATTATGACTTAGATTACGTGTAGACGATGATTAGTAAATATGAAAATTTTCGTATAAGCTAATTTGGTGGTTTCGAGAAATCTCTAGTGTACTATTTATTGGATTAAATAAATAGTTGAGTGATAATATTATTGAACGAGTCATTTGTGGTAAGTGAGCTAACCCAAAAATATGGGTGCGATATATGCACGTTGATGTATATGATTATGGGGAGTTAATCGGGAAAAGTAGCGATCGCGAACCGTGAATACCCTTGTAATTTGGGTTTATTAATATTATTAAATGGATTAAATGTTATTTTTATGTGACGTGTTTAAAGGTTATTTTATAACCTGGATAATGTCAATGTATGAAGTTTTATGCGTTATTGAATCGTAGGAGTGAATAATTGATTTTGCAATCTTTTGCAAAATCACTATTCACGAGGCACGTTTCCCGAGGCACTAGTCACACCATAATATTTTTGTGTCTTTTTCGATTTTAATAAATCCCATAAATACGTGTATGCGTACGAATAATTTTTCCAAGCGTACGAATAATTTTTCCAAGCGTCGGAAATTTTATTTGAGCTGATACGTGATTTTATCCGTATCTGAAAATGTATAATATGGGTGTTTCGAATATATGGACAAACCCCATAATAAATATTTTTGTGCGTCTCAATAATTTATGGGAGTACCTATTTTAATTTTGGATAAAGTTACTTGCCAAATTGGGTACAAAAGTGGGAGTATTTGGGTATAGAAAAGACCAATTGGGTGTATTATTTGTGTTTGTTACTCCAAGAGGGAACCAACTTCCCCATTTTGGACCAATAGAAATTAAGTAGGAGACATGCTAGCCAATAGGAATTTAGCCAAGGAGGGAGTGTCGGCCAAGAGTGGCCTTATGCCAAACCAAGTGCATTGAGCCCCTACAATTGCAATCCTCTCCCTTGATTGATTAACCAACCCTTCTCCCAAGCATCCCATTCATTCCTTCTCTCTCATTCCAGTTGCTGCAGAAAATAGAAGGAAGAAGAGAGAGAGAGAGAGAGAGAGAGCTAGCTTCATAGAAGAAGAAGATAAGAGTTCGGGTGAAGAAGGAGAAGAGAATATGAGAAGGAGAAGCGTGGGAAGGAGCAAGAGGAGGAAGAGGAAGCCCTAACAAACCTCCATAACCTTCAAGAAGTAAGAAATAAGAGGTAATCTCCTCTTCCACCATCTTTCCTCCATTTTTAAGTTTTTCAAGCTTTTGTGATGGGTTTTAATTTTTTGGAGATTTTCTATTGTTGTTGTTGCTTGTGATGGTTTGCAAATGTTGTTAAGAGATTGTATAAGCCATTAATAATATCAAAGTGGAACAAAAATGCAATAAATCCGTACCTATGCTTAAGGAGGATGAAGAACATGAAGAACAATGGAACTTTGGACATTTGGACGAATTTTAGAGGACATGTAACTTTGATTTTGTGTTTGGTTAATTTATTTGTTGGTATGATGTTGTACTTCCAATGGTTATGAATTTAACCCAGTTGGAATGGAGTAAAAAGGGACGAAAACAAAGATTTTGTGATGATTTTTGTGAAGAACACCAAGAACACCAAGAACACGAAAATATAGCTTGAGTTGATACTTTGGCCTAAGATTTGGCCATGTTAATGTTAATGGATAGCTCTGAATTTTTGATATATTGTATCCCTAAGTCTTACGAGTCCATAGAGTCTGGAACGGAAAAATTTGAGCGTGTATTGAGGGAGTTATGGTGGTTGGAAGCAAGGTAGGTCTAGAACACCAAAAACAGAACATTCCGGGAAGCAAAACGGGTTGGAGACTTAGGCCGAGCGCCTAAGGCACTGGCTAGGCGCTGGCCACGGGCTCAGCTACTATGAGAGAGCGCCTAGAGCGCTGCCCAAAGGCCATTTTGAGCGCCTAAGGCGCTGGTAAAGAAACTGTGCAAAACTGCTCCGACGTCCTTTAGTAAAATAAGCATAACTTTCTCATACGAACTTGGATTGAGGTGATTCAAGATGATTCGGAAAGAGGACGAGTAGACCTATAACTTTTGTGCTTTATATTTTTCTATTTGAGGTTGGGATCAATTCCCAATTTGAACATTTATATGACTGATGTGTTTTTGGGGGCAATTGGAGAGTGTCGGGCATGCGCGTAAGCACGCGTAATGCTCCCAACAATGTTAAATGATGTTATAAGTTCTAAACCATGATTGATTATGATTTTTAATGATACTCAATATTAACCATTGAGTATTAGACAATTCGAGTGGGCGTGTTAAGCGTACGCAATCGCGTGTCACTTGGACGTTCGAATAGGCAAGTGTGGCGTACGGACATGTAAACGTCGTAACGCCGTAACAAGTGTGTATAACCTTGTTTAGTATTTTGTTTTTAATAATAATGAAACATGATAGTGTGTTATAAACCAATGTATGAGCATGCTAAGCACATGCAAAGGAGGCGAATTAGGCGTGTGACGTGTAAACGTCGAAACGCCGCGTAAAGTGTTAAAGAACTTAAATAGTGTTTTGATTTAAAAAAAACAAACATTATAAGATATGAAGTGGGTTTATAATATAAACCATTATATGAAGCCTTTTTAGTGGCTAATTGGTATTTTATTGTTAAATAAATTGTGTAGGATATTTGAAGGACGAGCCATCATAATTTGGCAAGGAACGCTTAAGGCAAGTTCTTTCAGTAACTTGTTAACTTGTTTAAATGTATTGATGTACATGACTTGATTACTAAATCTTTCCTTATTATGTGGATTATATGCGAGCATGATTAAAGTGTGCACAATGTGCAATTATGTGACTATATTGTTCTATGTGGAACATGAACTACTGTGAATATACAATGTGAGATGCATAAAGTATGCTATGAGATACATGATGCATACATATAGATGAATTGCATAAGACTTATAATGCCTGAGTAAGATATATAGTATGACAATCATGATGCATGGATAAAGTGCAAACTTATGTGTTACGTGAAGCATGAAATGTGAAAACTGTTAGTTCTTGCTGAGCCGTTGTGCTCCTTCTTGCAAAATTAAAACTTTTGCAGATTTTACGATACAATGCAATTATCTTGATATCGTGGTGATAAGGATTAGAGAGGCATGGAAACAAGAAGGTTACTAAATATTTCTTTATTGTAATTAGTTAGTTGTGATGGCGGTATATGATGTACGTGAACTTGACTGTATAAACCTTGAGTTAAAAATGGACACTGTCCATTATAGTAGTTAAGACGTGATTACGTTAGTTATTTCTAATAGTAAACTACAAGGATGACGATGATGTATAAAGGACATTTTTGTAACGAATGTATAGCTGTTGAATAACTTTGCGAATATTCAGGGATCGAATAAAGTCAGAATTTAAACCATATATTCACATAGGAGATTCTGTAAATGATCATGGTATTTATTCAACCTTGATCATAAGTGTATTATTAAAGGTTTTCGTGCCTGGCACTAGATTAGGATTTGTTGTAATATCATTGTAATTACATTCTTGTAGTAAGATTATGTTTTAGTTATGGTTTCGAGGCTTGGGACGACAACATTTATATCATATTAATGTTAATATTTTTATTATTCCGCAATAAGTTGTTGACAGGTGTAGAATGAGATGTATCGTGATGCACCAGACCCGAGGTTAAGGTAACCCGGATTTGGGGGCGTGACAGCACCGGCGGTAGAAATGTACTAGAGTTGTCGCCCCGACGGTGTCCTCGCCCTGGCGGTTGAAATGAATTAGTTTTGCCGCCCCGACGGTAGCCTCGCCCCGACGATGGTTTGTGAAGGAATCTACCGCCCCGGCGGTGGAACAGAAACTGGAAATTTTTCTTTTTCTTTGTGATTATACTATATGGCCATGTGCATGTTTAAAACATAGACTAAGGTATTAAATGATTATTGAAATACCACGATGGTTGATAAGCAAATACTTATTAATTATCAGATGACACTTGAAATATTAAAATGAGATTGGATGAGAGTAAATCCTGAATTGACAATAGTATTGTAACAAGCCAAAGATTTACTTATAAACATTATACATCTAATGTAAAGAAAGTTTAAGACTTAAATAAATGTTAAGTGTCTATTAAAGCGGAGCGTAATAAAATGAAGGGTTTTATGAAGAGGATTTAATTTCTAAGTTGAGAATTAAATAGAGAATAAAATGAAGGATTATTGTAGACACCCAAATTTTGCATTTCCTATACTAACCTTGACAGGAGGGCAAAATCGTCAATTAGCCTAGCCTACGAGACGGAAGGTGGACATAAGTGCGAACACTCAAAACCACCACGACGACTTGTGATCAAGGTTGACACGACGACGGGCGAAGCAAACACCCATGAATGATGTGGCACTTTTCCCAGCGGTTCCCGGACTGCAAAATGCAAGCCTTTCAGCAGAAACCGATGATCCGACACGAGAATCGAGGTGCGGTTCAGAAAATGAGAAAATCAGCCCACCCAGCCGCGGATTGATCTGCGGCCAAACGATTAAAATAATGGTAGTGCGCGAGACGGCTGAAGTGCGCGGCGGGCGCGGGGAAACCGAGGCCAGCCGCAGATCAATCTGCGGCCAGCCGCAGATCAATCTGCGGCTGCCTAGGGCAGCCCCTTATCAGGCCATCAGCATACAGAAACAGGGGGGATTCAGCAGCAACAGCAGCTGGGGAGAAGGCGAAAAAGAAGAAGAAAACAGCAGAAATTAAGAGAGAAAAGAGTGAGAAATAGTGAGAAATTGTACCCATTTTGTGAGATTACATCTCATAGTTTCTACTCTATTTCAATACACAAATTCATACATATTGTGGGGATTATTTACAAGGTAAAAAAAAATCCTTTATTTTAGCATTTTGTTTTACCATTTTTGTTAAGCTTTTGTCATCCGAATTATATTAAATGTAGTTGTTCTTGTATATTATTGTGAATCCTTGGATTAAGGGCTATTAGTGAGGGTTCCAAATGGAACGAAATTCCTCCTAATGGCCCGATGATATCCATTTGATGATTTTTTTAGCTCGTTGTAATGATGTATCGTGCATAGGTTGTTTAGATTGCTATTTTAGGATCTTGTGGGTGTGTAGCGATTTTGAATGTGAGCCTAGGAGCGCGACCCCGTGGTCCAAATCCGATGATGGACATCTTTTGATATATGTAATAAATTCGATGTACCTTTCATTGTAAATATGTAATCGTCGGGCCTTAAAACGACGCCAAGGCGAGAATCGTGTTTAAGGCCCCGAGATAGTGAAACTTGTGATTGTAGGCGTTCGGGGTTATTTTGATTGCTTACATGCCCATGAGTAACCCCAATGCATTTTAATGCTTGATTTGATTATGACACAAAAATTGATTTCAAAGCTAAACGATAAGATTTTTATAAAATCAATCAAACTAGGTTATTAGAATCACGAGGCTAAAATTTGAAAAATGCTAATTAATGTCGATTCCTATTTAACGAGAAGGCTAAAGAAAAATCGCTTTCAAACATCACAAAATGATTTTATGAAAACAAGTAATGTTTTATTAAATCTTTGTGCATAGGGTGAAAGAGATCCTAGAAGTTGCCCATCATTCCATTTACGAAAGCAACGTATAGATCTCGATTCCTATTTTGACAAAGGTTTAGAAAACTCTTGTTTTTGCCAAAACGACACGTAATGAAAATCTCATAGTTTTGACAATTAAAATCGAACCTTTCTCATGAAGCTTTCTCGTATAAGCCGAAGGACATTCTAAGGTATTCTCAAAATAAAGCATGACTTTTTCATACAAAACCTCCAAATGGTCTTTTTCATGCAAACTCACCACCACGTTCATATAGTCACACACACACACACGCACGCACACACACATTCAAGAATTAAAAGGATAGGAAAAGCATCAAGATTGCGGTAACCGTGTTTCGCGGAAGTCGGGGGGTGCCTAACACCTTCCCCTCGCTTAAGCAAGCCCCCGAACTCTATGAATCTCGGTTTGCAGACCAATTAATTCGGAGTCACATATGAGCCAGCGATTTATAAAAAACAAAAATTCGGATGAGTTGGTACATCCATTTCAAATATACCAACTGGCGACTCTGGTTAATTGGCTCATCATAAATAAACGATCTTTCAAAACCCCGTCGACATTAATGCCGACCTTTTCCAAAAAATCATTTAATCAGAGGCTAAAATCGGAAAGGACAATATCGCGAAGGAAGCGGATAAAACCGGCGTCGACAGCTGGCGACTCCGCTGGGGAATCATTAGAGGGCTTAAGCCGCGTTCAAATCTTGATGCTATCCTATCCTTTAAAATTTATGAATGTGTATGTGCGTGCGACATTTTTTATTTATTATTGTGTGAATGTGTGATGTTGTCCAATGAATGAATGATTGAATGGGTTTGCTTTACTTCAAAGTAATCATTTGCATACGGTGAGGACGATGAATGTGAATGTATGTTGAGAGAGTACCTCCTCCTGAGGCGAACCTGTCGGTTGCTTATTACTGGACTCGAAGGGGCTGCTCCCCGGAGATGGCTCAGGAAACGCACCACCCAAATCCGCTCCAATCGAAAGGATTCAGACGAGTAGATTGCGAAGATTTGGGGACCTTCATGCCGAAAAGCCCGCGAGAGTAACCCTAGGGTAGGTCAGCCTCTAATAAACCTAACGAAAGGGAAGCTTCTTCATGCCCTTTTATCGTTCAGTCAAATAAATAAATGTCATGCAAATGGCATACAACTGTCATACCATCATCATTGTAATAGATATGTCCTGTATCATGTGATTACATCACCTGCACACATAAAGAGAATACTGACATGGTTTTGCAGGAAGGCAATCGATACCACGTACCAAGGTTTTCTAAAAAGTACTATCCTGTCATCAAACACTGACCTTGTTTTGCAGGATAAGATTAGAGAACCGTGAAAGCGTGGCCTAACGATCACAAAGAACCCGGAATTTCCCCTACAACCCTACTAAGAGGCCGTAAAGTCCATACTCCATCCATCCAAATGGCAGAGGCCGATAGCCATGAAACTACAGTTTTGCCACTCCAACAGTACGGCCGAATACGAGGGATTCATCCTAGGACTGAGATTAGCCTTGGGAATGGGAATCAAAAAGATGATAGTAGTTGGAGACTCGAATTGGTCATCCAGCAGGCCATGGGAATATACAGCACCAAAGGACATAAATGGGACCTAGCTACGGGACTGCTGAGATATCCGGAAGCCGAAGAAGCCCACAGACAAATGAACGAAGTACACGGCGATGTGTGCGGAGCCCATATGAGCAGAACATTTTTGACAAAGAGAATCATGTGAATGGGTCACTACTGGCTAACCACGAAAACTGATTGCGATGCTCATGTCAGGAAATGCCATCAATGCCAGATCCATGCCAATGCGATCCAGGCACCTCCTAATGAGCCCCATTGCTTGACCTCACCGTGGCCAGTTGGACCGTGCAGCAGGTGATATCCAGAAAGGGGTAAATCCAGGAGTGTGGCAGTGAATCCCGGGTAGTAGAAGATCAATGGGTTTTAAAATTCTGAGTTTATTTCAAATCCCTGCACGCTCATGTCATTTTGTCATGTTATCCAAAAAGAAGATCATGTGCTGAAATATTTTATATATATGACAAGCATTTTTGTTTTATGTCAGGTATAGCGATTTGAGGCATTCTAGCCTGAC
Organism: Aralia elata; assembly: GCA_034770075.1. Lineage (NCBI taxonomy): Eukaryota > Viridiplantae > Streptophyta > Magnoliopsida > Apiales > Araliaceae > Aralia > Aralia elata. The sequence goes on from CM068383.1 coordinate 56,029,292, forward strand.
AAGCGATAGGCCAAATTTGAAGGAGGATCACGATTTTGGTATAGAGCTAGATTTCGATCTGATGGGGATTGAGCAGGACGAGACAGATATCGACAAGACGCCTGACGAGATCAAAGGAGGGGTCGAAGATAAACCCCAAACCCGACTTAGACCAAACCATCGCCATCAAATATCAGAACCCCTAACGATCACAAAGAACCCGGAGTAGGGGCAAATTTGACATTTTAAAAAAAAATAGCCGAGTTGTTGAGCCTGTATGGAGATATGTTCGCTTGGTCCTGTGGCGACGTGATTGGATTGTCCACAGACGTTATAGGACATCGACTGCCCATCAAGAGGGGTTCTGACCAATTAAGCAAAAGTTAAGAACGTTGAAGCCCGAAGGGAGGTTGAAAATATAAGGACGAGAATGTCAAGCGGTTTAAAGCAGGAATCATCACGGTGGCTATTTACCCTGAATGGCTTTCCGACAGAATCCCAGTACCACGGCCTGGAGGAGAAGTAAGGGGCCGCATCGACTATAGAAATCTGAACGATGCCCTCAAGGAGGAGATATACGACAAATGCAAGATCAAACATTTTGATTTAGTCATTTACCGGCCCAAAATGAATGGGGCAGTGGGGGCTGCAAATAAAACACAAAGACGATCATGGGAAGAATGTCTGCCAATCACCGGGGATGGCCGGATTTATTGTCTCTCACCCTGTTTGCCTATCGAATCTCAGTTCACACATTTGCAAGGGCAGCCCCTTACGCATCTCCCGGGCATACGACAAGAGGGTACGATCCCGGAAATTTAAAATAAACGATTAAGTCCTCAAAAGGATCGCACCTTGCCAAGACGAAGCTATGGGGAATTTCGCTCTAAATTAAAAAGAGTCGTCACGGAAAAAAAAAATCCTCTCTGGGGGAGCCCTCATATTACAAGGAATGAACCGGAAGGCGTTCCCAGCCCGTTAATTCTGACTCTGTAAAACAACTCTGTGATCTAAAAAAAAAAAAATCACAAGAAAAACAAGTCAAAGGACCGGATCTTTTGTTAGCCAGCAAGATACCGATGCAACCAGTACGAGGGAGATCACAAGAAAAGCAACTTAACACTGGGGCATTTGTCATTACCCCGGAAATGATGACGTGCAAATTGGCACCCATGCAACAATCCCATCAACATGCACCATCATCATCAAATGCTACCGCATGGCAATTCAATCTTCAACGGTACGATCATCTGGCATTTGTCAAGCATAATTTTCCCGGGATACGATGATCCGCATGAAAGGGGATTCTATTTGATTTAATAGGAATCGGATTAATTCTGACAAGCAACCGTGGAGCACGATCGTGAGTATGATTAGACGAAGAAGGCTATTCAACCTTTTGATCGGGTACAAAGCCTTAATTCAAAACAACGTTTGTGACAGAATCGACCTCATGTGACAGCCTTCACTTTGCATTTGCACAAACTTTCAGTTGTGGGGTATAAAGCTATGACGACATTGATAGCGATTAACACGTAGTCAGACAGTCAATAATTATCAAGCTAAAATCAAGAAGTCAGACGATAAATGATCATCAAGCTAATGTCTCGAATCGTGGCCTGGGTTATTCGAGTAATTAAGCCCGAGGGGTGTCTCTACACCTGGTGCCCTAAAGCCATCTGGTTTGGGAGTCGCTGGCCCAACACTCGTTACATGGGTAACTCAGAGCCTAAGAAAACGAGCATTACAGTAGAGGAGGCCCGAGCAGATTCGAATCGTGGCATGGGCTACTCGAGTAATTAAGCATAAGGGATGTCTCTACATCTGGTGCCCTAAAACCATCTGGTTTGGGAGTCACCGGCCTAACACTCGCTACATGGGTAACTCAAGCCTAAGAAAACGAATCTTGCGCAAGGTCAAACAAAGAATGAATGGTGCAGACCACCAGCTTGTCTCGAACCGTGGCCTTTGTTACTCGAGTAAATAAATCCGAAGGGGTGTCTGTACACCTAATGCCCCAAAACCGTCTGGTTTGGGAGTCATTGGTCCAAAACTCGTTAAATGGGTAACTTTGAATAGCCTAAGAAACTAGACAAGTGAATTGGGCTAATAAGGAAAAGGATAATACGAAAAAAACTCTCGGCCTTAAACAAAAAGTCAGGAAAGAGAAACCCCTGCTGAATGCTGCACCGCATAGTGCATTTGTCATATGACGTCAATCCTGCTAAGGACGTTGTCGAGAATGGAGACAGAATACCTTTGACGAGGGAAGGTAGTTCTTTTGAATTCCACCTTACTCACGTACAATGACCATGAATGCTTGAAGGTCTTCTTACGATTTCCTAACTCGTTAAATAGAAAATCATCAACTCACGAGGGATTGAAAAAAAAAATAAAAAAAATAAAAAAAAAATAAAAAGAAAAAATAATAAAATAAAAAATAAAAAAAAATATATACATTCACGGTTCACAACTTGCTAGATTGTGCGATCAATAGATATTCAATTTCATGTGCTTTAACTGCATTTTTGTCGAGATTATAATATCTTTGTGTTGAGCTAACACTAACGGCCCGAGCTTTCAAGTTTTGGCATTTGTTAGTCATCTGATATGCAGGATCTTGCAGAGCTGTGGATAGCTCAGCACGGTCAACATCGCGAGTTTTCGATAGAAATTCTTGGCAGCGATACCCGCCAAGGCAGGGCAGTTAAGAATCGTGAAATGGAAGGAAGCTGAGGCTGTACAGAACTTCTCGTCATTGGGCCTCTCCCCAATCCTGACTATCACTGCCTCGACATCCAAATGATCCACATGCATGAGCATATACAAGGATGATATAATGCGGGACAGCAGCATATCGGCCAGCAGAAATGATCAAAAGGCCAAAGGAGCCCAACATAGTTGTCGATCATCATAGAGAGCGAAACAGACTGCCTCAACTCGATGAAATGAGGACGACCAAGAACAGGCAGAGTACAAAACCAATGTTGAAGTCTAGAAACTACACTTCACGACGAGGCGTGATCCAATCAAATGTTGGCAAGCAACGACGACCGTCGAATCGTATCATTTGACTGAACAGGGGTCATTTCTATCTAAAACATATGTTGTGCACATGCATCTGTCCATAACATATCTGCCAGATCATGCATAACATCTTTTTCATGCATGCAGGTACGATCAAAATGAAAATCTTCAGGAAAGTACAAGCACGTCGCCTTCAACCTCACAAATGATCAGACCGTGAGGGCTTTTGCGGCATATTACGTGGACGATGTTGGTGAGAGATCCAGGACAGAAGTCGATCACACATCCCACTTCAAGAAATCCCTCAAAATCAAATCAAAAATCCCTGGGAAGGGCTGGCATCCAATCAATCAAGCAACCCTGGGAAGGGCTGATATCCACAAAAAAAGACAAAAAACAACAAACCCTGGGAAGGGCTGAGATCCACGCGAACCACAACAAGATGGTGAGCAACCCTGGGAAGGGCTGAAATCCACAAAAAAGACAAAAAACAACAAACCCTGGGAAGGGCTGAGATCCACGCGAACCACGACAAAATGGTGAGCAACCCTGGGAAGGGCTGATATCCACAAAAAAAAAGACAAAAAACAACAAACCCTGGGAAGGGCTGAGATCCACGCGAACCACAACAAGATGGTGAGCAACCCTGGGAAGGGCTGAAATCCACAAAAAAAGACAAAAAACAACAAACCCTTGGAAGGGCTGAGATCCACGCGAACCACAACAAGATGGTGAGCAACCCTGGGAAGGGCTGATATCCACAAAAAAAAGAGACAAAAAACAACAAACCCTGGGAAGGGCTGAGATCCAGACGATCGACCAGCGACGATAACCGGCGATTACGAGATGGGTAACCGGCGACGATACCCGGCCCCGACGAGACAATCGACCGGTGACGATAACCGGCGATTACGAGATGGATGTCCGGCGACGAAAACTGACTCCGACAAGATAACCAACCGGCGACGATACCCGGGGGTTACGAGATGGGTGACCGGCGACGATACCCGGCCCCGACGAGACAATCGACCGGCGATGATAACCGGCGATTACGAGATGGATGTCCGGCGATGAAAACCGGCTCCGACAAGATAATCAACGGCGACGATAACCGGGGGTTACGAGATGGGTAACCGGCGACGATACCCGGCCCCGACGAGACAATCGACCGGCGACGATAACCGGCGATTACGAGATGGATGTCCGGCGATTACGAGATGGATGTCCAGCGACGAAAACCGGCTCCGACAAGATAACCAACCGGCGACGATAACCGAGGGTTACGAGATGGGTGACCGGCGACGATACCTGGCCCCGACGAGACAATCGACCGGCGACGATAACCGGCGACGATACCCGGCCCCGACGAGACAATCGACCGGCGACGATAAATGGCGATTACGAGATGGATTTCCGGCGACGAAAATCGGCTCCGACAAGATAACCAAACGGCGACGATACCCGGCCCCGACCAGACAATCAACCGGCGACGATATCCGGTGATTATGAGACGAGCGACCGGATACGAAACCCGGCACTGACAAGACGATTGCGTGAGGTATTGACACCCTTACGAATGTTTTGCATGCTTTGCATCTTGTGTTGCATCTTAGGCTATATATGTTGCGTCATGTGTGTACTGTCATTCTTATGCACTGTCATTCATGCATCGTGTGTCTACTTCTTTATCATGTTCATTACATTTAATATTTCATAAACATGATAAAGAGGGGCAGCTGTAGACACCCAAATTTTGCGTTTCCTATAATAACCTTGACAGGAGGGGAAAATCGTCAATTATCCTAGCCTACGAGACGGAAGGTGGACATAAGTGCGAACACTCAAAACCACCACGACGAATTGTGATCAAGGTTGACACGACGACGGGCGAAGCAAACACCCATGAATGATGTGGCACTTTTCCCAGCGGTTCTCGGACTGCAAAATGCAAGCCTTTCAGCAGAAACCGATGATCCGACACAAGAATCGAGGTGCAGTTCAAAAAATGAGAAAACCAGCCCACCCAGCCGCGGATTGATCTGCGGCCAAACGATTAAAATAATGGTAGTGCGCGAGACGGCTGAAGTGCGCGGCGGGCGCGGGGAAACCGAGGCCAGCCGCAGATCAATCTGCGGCTGCCTAAGGCAGCCCCTTATCAGGCCATCAGCATACAGAAACAGGGGGGATTCAGCAGCAGCAGCAGCTGGGGAGAAGGCGAAAAAGAAGAAGAAAACAGCAGAAATTAAGAGAGAAAAGAGTGAGAAATAGTGAGAAATTGTACCCATTTTGTGAGATTACATCTCATATTTTCTACTCTATTTCAATACACAAATTCATACATATTGTGGGGATTATTTGCAAGGTAAAAAAAATTCTTTGTTTTAGCATTTAATTTTACCATTTTTGTTAAGCTTTTGTCATCCGAATTATATTAAATGTAGTTGTTCTTGTATATTATTGTGAATCCTTGGATTGAGGGCTATTAGTGAGGGTTCCAAATGGAACGAAATTCCTCCTAATGGCCCGATGATATCCATTTGATGATTTTTTTAGCTCGTTGTAATGATGTATCGTGCATAGGTTGTTTAGATTGCTATTTTAGGATCTTGTGGGTGTGTAGCGATTTTGAATGTGAGCCTAGGAGCGCGACCCCGTGGTCCAAGTCCGATGATGGACATCTTTTGATATATGTAATAAATTCGATGTACCTTTCATTGTAAATATGTAATCGTCGGGCCTTAAAACGACGCCAAGGCGAGAATCGTGTTTAAGGCCCCGAGATAGTGAAACTTGTGATTGTAGGCGTTCGGGGTTATTTTGATGGCTTACATGCCCATGAGTAACCCCAATGCATTTTAATGCTTGATTTGATTATGACACAAAAATTGATTTCAAAGCTAAACGATAAGATTTTTATAAAATCAATCAAACTAGGTTATTAGAATCACGAGGCTAAAATTTGAAAAATGCTAATGAATGTCGATTCCTATTTAACGAGAAGGCTAAAGAAAAATCGCTTTCAAACATCACAAAATGATTTTATGAAAACAAGTAATGTTTTATTAAATCTTTGTGCATATGGTGAAAGAGATCCTAGAAGTTGCCCATCATTCCATTTACGAAAGCAATGTATAGATCTCGATTCCTATTTTGACAAAGGTTTAGAAAACTCTTGTTTTTGCCAAAACGACACCTAATGAAAATCTCATAGTTTTGACAATTAAAATCGAACCTTTCTCATGAAGCTTTCTCGTATAAGCCGAAGGACATTCTAAGGCATTCTCAAAATAAAGCACGACCTTTTCATACAAAACCTCCAAATGGTCTTTTTCATGCAAACTCACCACCACGTTCATATAGTCACACACACACACACACGCACGCACACACACATTCAAGAATTAAAAGGATAGGAAAAGCATCAAGATTACGGTAACCGTGTTTCACGGAAGTCAGGGGGTGCCTAACACCTTCCCCTCGCTTAAGCAAGCCCCCGAACTCTATGAATCTCGGTTTGCAGAACAATTAATTCGGAGTCACATATGAGCCAGCGATTTATAAAAAACAAAAATTCGGATGAGTTGGTACATCCATTTCAAATATACCAACTGGCGACTCTGGTTAATTGGCTCATCATAAATAAACGATCTTTCAAAACCCCGTCGACATTAATGCCGACCTTTTCCAAAAAATCATTTAATCAGAGGCTAAAATCGGAAAGGACAATATCGCGAAGGAAGCGGATAAAACCGGCGTCGACAATTATAAAATGTAAAGTAGAGTTAACACTAAGTGTTGCTATGTGACTAATAAATGTTGTGCATGATTATATATATCGTGTAGGATACATGAAGTGCAGATATATATATAAGCTGGTTATGGTAATTGGTAATCTACAAACCAGGCAAGTCTTTCAGTTCCTATTTATTATGTGCACTAAATGATTAACTGTTTAAATCTATGATATATAAAGCATGATGTATTTTATATATGTTGCAAGTATGAAACGACAAAGTCAAAATATGAATACGTTCGTTGAGTATAGAATGTTGATTGAGTTATGGAACTCAATCTTTACTTGATATGTATTGATCATTTTGTATGATATGTTTAGCCAAATGTTTACAATGTATTTGATGAGCATGTTATCTATGTACTATGTGACGCATGCAAACTGTTAGATTTTGTTGAGCTGTCGAGCTCATTCTTGCAAATAACTACTTTTGTAGGTTAGAGATTCAAGGTAACGTTATGTGCTGCTTGAATGACATGATTCAGATATTATGCATGAAGATTAATTGTTTAAGCTTAAATTAATGTTTTTGGAACCATGATTAAGGTTCTGGATAATGTATTTGATGATGTATTACGTGTAACAGATGTAGAGTTGTTAAATTTGTACTGAGTTGTAAATTTAATTTTATCCCGTATATAAAGGGTATTGAATTTAGAAGTAAGTTTTATTTTTATTATAATTCTGATGAAGCGAATCATTAAATAGATATGATTCTAGAGTACATAAATGATTAAAGGTTTTGATTCAGGGAAAGCATAGATAGAAAACTGAAAAGTTTAAATTATTCTGCATTTTAATAAGTATAACATTAAATAATGTTGTAAAGTCAGAATGAAGATGTATTGTTAACGACCGAAGTGAAGAGTTGGATTGTTCAGAATTTTGGGGTCGTTACATACACTAATCAATTATTGCGTATCATAAAGCGTCCATTATGAGAAAATACTATTTTGAGATGATCTAGAAACTCATTGTACAAGTATTCCTTCCTCGATTTGATCAAAGAATCTTAATACTTTGTCAATTTGTTTCACAACTGAATTCTTTGAACCTTTCAAATGATTCAGATTTGTATTTCATTAAATTCACAAATTCAACTCTTTGAATGATCATCTCCTTTTCTTTTACTAGTTTGTTCAGTTTTCAAAATTATTTTTCATATAATTCAAGTATACAAAAGTCTATTAAGTAATCCTCTAGTTTCAAAGAAAACATTATCATTATAAATAGAACAACAATTATTCTTAAATATAATATCAAAACCTTCCTTGTCCAACAACGAAAGTAATAATGTTTCTAAAGAGAACTAGAACATAATAACAACTTATTAACTTAATAGACTTGCCCGCATGCAATGCTAAACTATAAGTTCGTACGGCTAATGTAGCAACCATTGCTCTATTCCCACACGTAAGATTACTTACTCTGTGTTTAGCTTTCTACTTCTGCTTGTTCTTAACATTGGATTGCATACGTGAGAACTATAGCCGGTATCCAATACCCAAGTAGAACTTTGACTTATAGAAAGATTTATTTCAATTATGAACAAACTTATATCTGTAACTGAAGCTTCACTAAGCTTTTTTTGGTTAGCCTCTGCAAGATACTCCTTACAGTTTCCTTTCCAGTGTCCAGGCTTATTGTAGTGGAAGCAAACTTTTTTGCTATCCGCATCAGTTTTATTCTTATTATCCTTTGTTTTTGCCTTTCCTTATACCTTCTTTAAATTATTCTTCTTTTCAAAAGATCCTTTGGCCCCTACCAGTAAGACTTGGTCTTTCTTGGTTAAAAAATGACTCTCTACAGTTTTCAACATGTTTAAGCAACTCAGGCAGGCTGACATATAGCTTATTCATGTGGAAATTCACAACAAATTATGAGAAAGAGTCTGGAAGTGATTGCAAGATCAAATCTTGGATCAACTCTTCATCCATGACAAAACTCAGTTGTCCCAATTGTTAAATCAGATTGATCATTTTAGAACATTTGTCTGTAGCGTCATCGATCATTCTAGATTGGAAGAGCTCCTTAGATATCTGATATATAATAGTCCTACTTTCCTCACTATTCTAATCCTTGAAGGTGCAGGAGTATAGTAGGAGCATCCATAGTTTCATGCTGATGCTAAAGCTCGTTACTCATGGATGTGAGCATGATGCATTGAGCCAACTGTGTATCATCTTGTCACTTTCTAAAAGTAGAAATCTCTTCCTCAGAGGCATTGTCTACAACCATTGCAGGGATAGGCGTATTAAGGATATAAGATAGCTTTTCAGCCTTGAGAACTATTCTCAGATTTCTTAACCAGTCCGTGTAATTCGGTCCGGTTAATTAGCATCTAATATGCTCTGCAGTGATAGTAAATTAGACATTATAAAATTCTGTAAATGAATTAACAATATTTTAGCATACATTCATTTTATTAATTATCACAATAAATTAAGTCTTTATTTAAATTGGTATCTCCCACTATTTTCATCAAACTATATTACCCCCAATATATAGTTCGACAAATCTAATTAAAGATTTGCTAGTGAGAATAAGGATCCCATTTCAAATGTATATAGCCTTGTGTGTGCACAACAAACTATATATAAATAAATAGGTAGATAACTATTGTCAATTATATCACTATGTAACTCCTTGTATTTTGCCTCTTAGATTATTTTGATCAAGTGGTGACACATCCGAATTAAAATTATCCAAGTTAAGTCCAACCTAGCACTTCCATATATGTGAAGAGAAAAAGACCGCCCTTGTGTGTGCACAACAAAGCAGTAATGTTCATGTAACGACCCCAAAATTTTAACAATCTAACTTTCAACATCGGTCGTTCATAATACATCAATCTTCTGTTAAAATTTGTCATTATTCGATGACACAATCATTAATATGCGGAATAACTTAAAACTATTCTATTACAAATTGTCCTCATTCCCAAAACTTTCAACCTTTACGACTAAATATCTTAGAATCATGACAATATTATGATTCGCTTTGTCGAACTTACTATATAAGATTACATTTCAATATATAATTTACAACTCAACATAAATACATTTAACAAAAATCCTAACATAGCTCAAGTATTAACTTTAATTAGAACATCTAATCTTCATGCATCATTTTGATCCACGTCATTTAGGTAGCACATAACTTTACCTTGAATCCTTAACCTGCAAAAATGGTTATTTGCAAGAATGAGCTCGACAGCCCAGCAAAATCTAACAGTTTTCATACATCATGTAGCACATAATTATCATGCTCATCTTATATAACGTAAGCATCTGGGTAAACATAACCTACATGTTGTACGTCACATATCAAGTAGAGATTGAATTCCATAATTTAATCAACAATATTTACTCAATCAAGGAAGTCATATATTGACTTTAACATTTCGTACTCACAATATATGTAACACATCATGCTTTTTACTGTATAAATTTAAAGCAGTTAATCATCGAGTTCACATAACAAATAGGAACTGAAAGACTTGTCTGGCTCGTAGATTACCAATTTCCATAAACAGCTTATACTTATCTGCACCTCATGTATCCTACACAATATATAATCATTTACATCATTCATTAGACACTAGTAAGGTTTCACATAATGGTTCACACTAAGAATAATTTGTATTCCATATTGTTCGCGCCTTATAGATGATTTACGCGATTAACTCTAAAATATTTCTAGTCGTTGCGTAGTTTGATAACATTAAGACCTTCATCATCATCCATCCTCGTTGGTTTATAAAAACCTCATTCTATATCTTATAATATTCATTTCAATAGATTCAAAACACTATTTAAGTGCATTAACAATTTACGCGGCGCTTCGACGTTTAAACGTCACACGCCTAACTTGCCTCCTTCATACATGCTTAGCATACTCATACACTTATCTAATTCATCATTGATTAATGCTAAGCATCATTATAATTCATAATGATCGTGTTTTAAAACTTAGAACATCATTTTACATTATTGGGAGCATTACGCGTGCTTACGCGTATGTCCGACAACCTCCGTTTGCTGTCAATTGCACATCAGTCTTAAAAATGACTATTTTTGACCTTGTTACAGACCTCAAATCCGAAAACTTATTAAAAAGAAATTGTAGGTCTATCTCTTAGATTTTCGAATCATCTTGAATCATCCAATTCCGAGTTCGTATGAAAACGTTATGACCATTTTACTACAGGAGGTCAAACTAGTCCAGGCCTGCATTGAGCCCGGCACAGTTGCGCCCATTTTGGCTTAGGTTCCGGCGCAGCTGCGCCCAAGCGCAGACACAGAACCTGTAATTTGTAGCAAACTCTACTCTAACCAAAAATCCAACACATCTAACACTTAAGGACCCATTTAGCCAATCCCAGATGCTATAAACTTAATAAACACCAAACTAAACATGTACCAATACTATTTCACCATCTTAGAATGTTCAAACAGGATTCAAATTTCATGTTTATGCTCTTTTTTCATATTTTTGACATATTAACGAAATCAAACACCATGAATTCTTTTTTCAACCAAATTGGTTGATTCAACTTGCTTTGTTTTCGTTTATCAAAGTATTAACAATATCCACCATCAATTTCAGATTCTTTACCCAAATTCATAACCAATTTTAGTCTCAAAATAGACCAAAATATACATATTACTACAAAACTCAAATTTTCTCTTCTAACACATGTTTTCATGAATTTGATTACCGGAAACTTAATTATAAACATCATAGAACAGATTATATAAACCCATGAACATATATAATAGATTCTTCCACTAACTAGTCATCAAACCCAATTACAAAAAACTAGTTCTAGCAAAATAAGAACTAGAAACTTTAAAATTTACTTTTGATTCTTCTAAATTTAGACTAAGTTAGATGATTAGATGATTATCCTTCATCTTCCTTTCTTGTTCTTCCAAAATTTCTCTTCTTCCATTTTCACAGAACTCTCTCAATTTCAATTTCTCTCTTCCTCTCTTTTGTGTTCTGTATTTTCTCCTGATAACTTTTAACATATAAGTCCCCTTAGCAGTTACAGGAAAACATAAGGTCACAAGACCTTGTTTGGCTAGATTAGTATAACTCATTCTTAATTTATTTTTATAAAACTCTTACTATATGATACATTTGTCAAACTTAAATTTAATTAAATACAAACAACCCTTCTTATTAATAATTCAATTATTCCATACCAATAAAATTATAACAATTAATTTAGTCACACAAATATAATTTTTATTTAATAAATAATTTTGTTTAATAAAATCATCTTTCACTTAATAAATAATTTTATTTAATAAAATTATTTATCCTCTCATTTAATAAATTATCAACATCTTATCAACATCCATGCATAATAAAATACGCATCAAGTATAAAAATATTTATCATCATTTTACTTAATATTCTCATACAAATAAATTATCACACAATATTCTCATCAAATATTTATTTTATTAAATAAACATCCCAATTAAAATATTTATTCTACTCAATAAATATTTTATCTATTTACGAAATTCACAATCATAATACATTAACATGTAACATATTGTTTTCTCGTTTTATCAAAATAAATATATATTTACATTAATTCACTATTTTAATTAAGTAAATTACTCTCATTATTTATTAAACCTCATTTTTCAATACACAAATATATATTTCTCTTTTATATCCACACTTAACCACTTCACATCGAATCATATATTTCAAAAAAATATATAACACATATATTTATTTATTCAAATCCAATACCTCGCATAATAAGAATTTATTTATTAAATTCTCATTTAATAATTACTGAGAATTTGGGTTGTCACAGTTCAATTCCTTAATAAGCATCAAATGTGATAAAATAATATCTTAAATATTTAATACTCGTCTTGTGTAACACAACAAACTCATATTAAATATTTAATACTCTATCGGTTTACCATGCTAGAAGGCGACGTTCGATATTCCAAATATCTTTGAACGCTTAGGACTTAATATAATTTCTTTGAGGGGTTTGTTATTATTAGTCTCTGTAAAACCCTGAAGTTTTTAAAGACACATGTAATTATTCTAGCCTGATTTCATATATGAATTTTGGGTATAAAATTTTTATTATTATTATTTTCGATTGCTGTTGTGACATATGTATATTTTATATATGATTGCAAGTTAAGATTTTGTGGGATGGAATCCTAAAATAATTGGGGCGATATTTTTTTTATTATCTTACAGGTTATTAAAATAATTTAAAGGGGTTAAAATTATTTTAATTCTAGAACCTTAAGTTAATTATAATATTGCCTATATTATTTAATGGGGTTATATGTATTTAGTTTTAGAGAATTATTCATTATTTTATAGGATATTAAAATAATTTAGTAGCATAATTATTTTAATAGTGTACCTTAGAGATAAGTAGTATAATCCCTTAATTGGCATTTGGAGTACTGAATTACATAAAGGGGGTTTTAAATTCCTCACTTAATGGGTAATTATATTCAATAATACTCATGAGGGATTAAAATTAAAACAAAAGAGAAACCATTGCCCTGCCAAACGCAGCCTTAAGCCTAATTTTTTTCCTCATACCTGATTGAAGCAAGAGGTGGCCAAGGCTGGGTTGGGGGCTGGTGACTCATGAGAGATTTAAACAGGAGCTGGCAAGATTGGGAGAAATAATGAATAGATTTTCGCTTCTACTGAAAGAGAAGGCAGTTTACACAAGGGAAAGAAGAGGAAGCTTTGGTTGGAAACCCCTAAGTTTGGGACTCAGCTGTTTCGCGTGTGAAGGGGCTGGTAATTGCAGCATCGTGCGGGAAGAAAGAGGAGAAAGCTTGCAATTATCAAGTATTGGAACTAATAATCGCTTCAGGTATGCTCAAATTCCTTAGTTAAGATTTGAATATTTGTTAATTTCTGAGTTAGGGCTTGAATTGGTAATGGTTATTAAAAGTCCATTCGGTAATTGAGAATACAATTAGGGCTGTGTGAATTGGATTAAGAAATAATAAGTTTTGTGTTTAGAGTTTTAACCTCAAATGGTTTCTATAATTTGGGAATTTCCGATCAAAACATTGATTTTCGGTGATGGTGGGGTTTTTGTTGATTTAAGATTATTGTTGTAAGAGTCTTATAATTTCTAGGTATTGATATTCAGATTGTTAATTTTATTAGCTTGACAGAAATTGGTTATTGAATATTATACTTGGACATTTGGTAGGAGTTACAGAGTTTGGGAATTTTGTTTTGTAAACTTATAATGTTCATCCTAATTGGAGACATTACATATGCTATTTGAGATTTCTGTGGTACATGAAAATTGATGTATGCTTGTTTAATTGGTTAACAATGATAATTCAATTTATGGACATGTATGGGTGTTTTTCTGTTTTGGCATAAAAAGGGAGATGTTCTCTAACATGTGATTTTGAGTTAAAGTTTAGAGATTCTGTAATTAGAACAATATTTGATATTATGTGGCTGACCTCTGTTTTTTTAAATAATAAAGGATGTTAGTAAGCATGCTAGAATAGAGTTAACTGTTAAAATATGCCATATTGCGTAAGTTTATATATTGGGAATATGAAAGAAACTTTGTTTCAAACTATGGAAAGCTGACTTGCATAAATGATGGATTATGTGTATTAGTGGATTAGCTACTTGGATGGAGTTAACTGTGAAATCAACTAGGAATTAATTCTATATCCATTGATTAACTATGGAAATTGAAATCGTATATAATGGATGTCATGAAAGTTAACGATATTCAAATTAGTAAATTAGTATATTGGTTATTTAGTTAATTAACTAACTTATATATGTGAATTGTAGTATAAATCACTTGATATGATGAAAATTTGGATAGTGTATCAGTTAAAGCATACTCTATTATATTTAGCTGTGTGATGTAAATTGATTGTTATGGATTGAGGTAGAACCATGGAGACTAGTTGTTGTGCGGAGTAATAAGGGTGGCGGAGATGGAATTAAAGCGTAAACCAAACCCTTAAAAATCAGTCCATAACAATATCGCGCGCGATATATTCGTATAATATCCTAAAAGAGCCATTTTGGCTTAAAACCCAAAATATGGCGAAGTCGAAAACCAAGTTGAGGTCGTATATTCGAAGTAATATTAACATAATAGCCTCATGAAGTTAAACCGTGACGAAACGCGTTTTAACCGAAAAATAAAAATTTTAAAACTTAGTGCGCGCGGTTATTATTAATTTTTTTGACGCGCAATTTAAACTGATTTCGGACCCGAAATTGGTAATTAGTATTTTTTTTAAGATAGTCTATTATAGTGTCTATAATATATTCGAACGTAATTTTTATCGGACGTAGGTGTTAGACATTACAGTTTTGCAAATGAGCTACGCGGCGAAGGGGGGCTGCTGTGTGCAGCAGCTACATGCACAGCAATTGTGCAGCAGTGTGCGACACAACAGCAGCAATTTAAAGCCAACATCAGCCCATGAGCACAACAGGCCCCAGCAGGCACCTCCCTAGCAACATGTAGCAGCAGTGTGTACTCTTATACATGCCCAGCTGCAGTCGTGCTTAATGTATAACGAGTTAACATTAGTAGCCGCTGCAGGGCGAGCAGATTGGTTTATAATGAGTCAGTTAATTTGAATAGCTCGTACATTTGTTACAACTATTGTAGCATTACCAAAAGTTGTGATGAATGAACTAGGAAACTAAGAAATATAGTAATATAAAAGAAGAAGCTGGGGTAAGGACTGCTGCCTAATGGCAGCAGTAGACAGCAACAAACAGCTGCCATAGTAGTTTTGAATAGACTATTTTAACCTCATAATGCAATTTGAGCATTTTAACCATAAAGGTTAGTTTAAATAAGTATATAAAATCCATACTAAGTTTACAATTCTTTATAATTGAATTGAAAGCATAAGTGTAATGAGTTTAGGGGACTGTTTTGACAATATATTAAAGTGTGTTAGTTTTTAACACATTAACCTATAAGAATGAATCTCTAAAACGATTTGGTAACTATAGTTTCCCTATTTTACCTATAACTATACCCAATACACTAAATGAGTTATCAGTTCACCTTTAAAAGCTAGATTAGGTATAAAAGGATAAAATACCCATATATTTATATTACAAATGGATTATAATTTAATATTGTGCGACATTCATAAACTAAAATAGTGTCAAAGTTATTAAAGCGATAAATAACTATCGTGATTATTAGAATAAGTGTTTTTGAAGTGGTTGTAAGAATTTTCAAAAACAACACGAATGAAAACTAATCAATTAGTTTTCAAGCGTTAGGCTTATATACCTCAAAAGTTCTAATATTTAGAATTTCTAAATAGACAACCTACTTTCCTTAAAATGTTCTAGAGAAATAAGGTACTCTTATCTTAATCGAACCCAAAATTAGTCAATAAAGAGTTAAGCCATAATATGGATGAGGTATTTGAAAAATGTATTTATTTATATCCATAATATATTTATGTGATATTAACTCGGATATTTTGATCGTTAAAACATATAGTTAACCTACTTCATATATCTATATATATGTGTAGGATCCACATGGTTGGACTAGCAGAGTTTTATCATTGCTTAAACAACAGGCAAGTATCTAAACACCAATTCTTTCTAAGTCAGTCAAGTAAGTTGACTTGATCATATTAAGATAAGTTTATGTTTTCATACATAAAGTGATAAAAAGGAATTAAATCCTTTTTATTCCAATCAGCTTCACAAGATTGGTGAGAATTTTAGTTTGCATATTATAATGATATCTGATATGCATGAACAGTTTAAGAGGGTCCAAGCCAATTGTTTGGGCTGGACTAAACTTGTAA
Source organism: Aralia elata (assembly GCA_034770075.1). Lineage (NCBI taxonomy): Eukaryota > Viridiplantae > Streptophyta > Magnoliopsida > Apiales > Araliaceae > Aralia > Aralia elata. The sequence continues at coordinate 56,045,948 of CM068383.1, forward strand.
CATTTCTATTCTTTTATTTCCAAAATATCGAAATGTTACTGTTGTTCAATTATATTAATTATGGTTTGAATTCTAGTCTGAGTATGAACAATTTTCGATATAGGAATATATTTTTGAAATCCGCTTCAAGGGCGGTACAGACTTGTAGCACTCTATGAGTGTGAGAAGTTAACCTAATGGTGGTTAACAAATAGCAGTATTGATCAACGCATGGCATATCGGGCTGATCACCCACCATGCCCGTAAGTTCAGACGGTTCGCAAAAGAAACTTTGCCTGGAACCTTTTCAATAAAATTGAAACTATTGTTCATGGTTTATATAACCACTCAGCATATTCTTTAATGATAATGGTTATCATAAGTTGGTTTCAGTTCATGTTACTTAACAGCTCATTCTACTATTAAAGTATACTCCACAGAAAACATTTATTCTTTCATACGTTATGATCGTATATTACTTGATGAGCACTTTTATGCTCATTCTTGCTTCGTTTATCAATGTTTTTAGTGCACTAGGAATACACTACAGGGTCAGCAGGAAACAAAGGCAAAGGAAAGGCCGCAAACTAAATTTTGTTGCTCCCTGTAATAGATAGTTAAATGTTTGTATATATTTAATTATCATGTTAGGTAGTTAAGGTTATGTACCTTGGGATTTGAGACTCTGATGTAAAACTTTTGTATAAGTTTGATATCTACTTTTGGTTATGCTTTGAATATCGTGAGCACTAAATAAGGGTTACAAGTACCTGAATTTGGGGGCGTCGCAAGTTGGTATCAGAGCTTTAAGTTAGAAACCTTAGGAGGGAACCTTGGGTTATAACTTTAGGCGAGTAAGACTGCTGTTAAGTTTAGACTCATGTAGAGTCGACTCAGTGATGAAATATGGAGGTTCATCATAGGTCTTAATAAAAGATAATTAATACCTGTCTGTTAACTGTTAATTGTATTAGTTAACTGTCTTATATTATGACCAGGTTATCGATTTAGTATTAATTGAGTTTTGTTGGTTGTGTGTAGATGGCAGGAGTCATAGGACAGCCAGTGGAGGTGGAGGAGCATAATGCTCCTATACCAATTAATGCAGAGATCCTGATTATTGACTCCGATACTGATGAGGAAGAGGATCCTATTGAGGTAATAGATCCAGAGACCAATGCTTAGGAGGATGCTACTCAGCAGCAGCATGGTTTGCAGGATACATTAGCACAGATGGAGCATTTGATTCAGCATCTAGCTGACCAGAATACTCAACTGACTACTAGTCTACAAACAGCAGAGGCTAGGATTCATAATTTGGAGGGGTAGTTGGAGGAGCTTCAGGTTGAGTACCACAGACTTAATAACATTAGGACTGCGGGGATTCAGCGTCAGGAAGCCTCTGACCTGTATATGCAGTTTATGGAAGCTAAGCTGAGAGAGTATACTAGAAGGATGGAATTGATGTCGAGGGCATACTCTACCTCCATTCAGCGAGTCCAGACGACAGTCTGGAATTATCCGCAGGAGACAGGACAACTTCCATATTCCATCTCTCGAGCTAGAGTTATTGCCATATCTGAGATAGAGAGGATTGGATCCCTGTCTGTGGGTCAGGGTCAGCTTTGAGTTGGTTAGGTCTGAAAGTCTGTTGTACATAGTTTCCAGGTTTTGAGATGATTGTATATAGGTTGGTTAGTACTGGTTCGATGTTATCCACTTTTGGGAGCGGTAAGGAGTTATATTCCTACTGCAGGGTACAGTTTTTGCGTATATTACTCTTTTTGGGAGAGTTGGATAACATCATATGTATGACTGGTGTCAGCTAAGATATAGCGGATGTAAGTCGCAGGTGTCGACGCCGGGTTCTCGCTTTCTTGGCTCTTTTTGTCTTTTCCAATTTTAGCCTTTTGATTTAGATGACGTTTGGAAAAGATCGGCATTGATGTCGACGGGGTTTTGAAAGATCGCGTTTTATGATGAGCCAATTAACCAGAGTCGCCAGTTGGTATATTTGAAATGGATGTACCAACTCATCCGAGTTTTCGTTTTTTTATAAATCGCTGGCTCATGTGTGACTCCGAATTAATTGGTCTGCGAATCGAGATTCATGGAGTTCGGGGGCTTGTTTAAGTGAGGGGAAGGTGTTAGGCATCCCTCGACTTCCGTGAAACACGGTTACCGCAATCTTAATGCTTTCCTATCCTTTAATTCATGAATGTGTGTGTGCGCGCGCTTGTGTGTGGGTGTGTGTGTCTATGTGAATGATGTGGTGAGTTTGTATGAAAGAATCATTTGGATTTTTAGGGAAAGTCGTGCTTTAATTTGATAACGCTTCGGAATGTCTTTTCGGTATACACGAGCAAGCTTTATTCTTTATGAGAAAGGTTTGATTTTAATTTATCAAAACTATGAGATTTTCATTAGGTGTCGTTTTGGCAAAACAAGAGTTTTAAACCTTCGTCAAAATAGGAATCGAGATCTATACGTTGCTTTCGTGAAACGATCGGGCAATTTCTAGAATCTCTTTCACCCTATGCACAAAGATTTAATAAAATGTTACTTATTTGCAAAATCATTTTGTGTGATATTTGAAAACGATTTTCTTTAGCTTTTTCGTTAGATAGGAATCGACATTCATTAGCACTTCTCAAATTTTAACCTCGTGATTCTAATATCCTACTTTGATTGATTTTATGAAAATCTTATCATTTGGCTTTGAAATCAATTTCGTGTCATAAATCAAATCAAGCATTAAAATGCGTTGGGGCTATTCATGGGCATGTAAGCCATCAAAATGTCCCCGAACGCCAACAATCACAAATTTCACTATTTCGGGGCCTTAAGCACGATTCTCGCCTTAGCGTCGTTTTAAGGCCCAACGATTACATATTTACAATGAAAACTACGTCATTTCTACTTCTTACATCAAGACATGTCCATCATCGGATTGGGACCCCGGGGTCGCTTTCCTAGGCTCACAACCAAGTATCCACACACAAACAATCGGATATTACAAGAAAATAAACCAACCCGGATAATCTAACAGTACCAAGACATCCTAAAATAACGATTTAAAGGAATTGATACCAAATATAACATCTTAAAACAAACAAAGAAATTAATGAACGAATATCATCGGGTTATTAGGAAGAGTTTTATTCCGATGGAAACTTCACTCATAATCCCTAATTCATTGTTCAATCAATAAATTACATGAAAAATTGCATCTAATTTGATCAAATGATATGATAGAAATTGATATCACAAAAAGAGATTTCACCTTGCAATTGATATCCAAATGGATATGAAACTTGATGTATTTGAGTAGAAGGAAAGAATCTATTTGATACAATCAAATCAAAAGAAAATTATTCCTCTCTTTTTTCTCTCTTTTCTTCCTATTTGATTGCAAAATTTCTCTCTTTTCCCCTCTATTTTCGTGCTTATGTTGCTGCTGGAATCTTCTTCTTCTCCACAATTGCTGAACCTCCTGTATGCTGCCTGAAGCTGGCTTAAATAGGCTGGCCAGAGCCAGCCGCAGATCTATCTGCGGCTGGCCGCAGATGGATCTGCGGCTGGCCAGCTGGCACGCCTCCCATCGCACTCAGCTGGTAGTGCTGATTTCCTGGTTTCCGTGCTGGCGCACCCACTTGGCCGCAGATCTATCCGCGGCTGGCGGGCTTGACTTTCTCGATTTTCGTGCCACGCCTCGATTTTCGTGCCGCAACGTCGGTTTTCGCTGACAGGTTCGTATTCTGCAGTCCAGGAATTTCCGGGAGACGCGCCACCTCATTCGGAAATGCCTGCCTCGGACGGCCTTATTGTCACGTAAACTTGGTTTGCCCAAAACATTGCGGCGGTGCCGGGCGCTCGCCCTTGTGCCCGCTCCTTTGCTCCCGCAAGCCGGTTCAATTGACGATTTCGCCCTCCTGTCATGGTTAGTAGAAGGAAACGCAAAATTTGGGTGTCTACAGCAGGTTGTATATAAACATGTTTAATATATATAAATGGTATTAGCTATATTGGTGGTGTATGTTTGTAGTTGATTTGTTATTTATTCTACTGTTTTAAAGCCATAAGAATAAGGTAATAATTAAATTGTTATTAAACAGAGAATGCTGCCTAGAGGTAGAGGTAGAGGTCGTGGTAGACCGCCACATAATAGACATCGGGACGAGGAGTCCAATAATGATTTGAATGATGATAGAAATGAAAATCAAGAGAATCCTATGCACCAATTCATGGAATATATGATGGGGGCTTTTCAAAATAGAAATCAACTACCCCAGGCTAATGTACCACCACCAGTGGTACATATGGCTAGTTTCAAGGATTTTAAAAGTACGGGACCTCCAGAGTTCAGAGGGGCTAAAGAACCAATTGAAGATCAGTCCTGGATTCAGGAGATAGAAAAAGCTTTTGAGGTAGCAAGGGTAAATGAAGAACAGAAAACTGCATTTGCGGCATATATGCTAAAAGGGGAAGCTAACTTTTGGTGGGAAGCAAACAAAGCCCGAGCAGGTGCTGGGGTAATACCGTGGGAAAAATTTAAAGAAATTTTTCTTGAAAATTACTTTCCTCCAGGAATGCAGAGTTTAATGGAAGTTCGTTTTCTCGAACTAAAACAAGATGATATGTCGCTGTCAGAATATGCAGCAAAGTTTAACGAGTTAGCTCGTTTTGCTCCACGTCAGGTAGACACCGAAGGAAGAAAGGCTAGATGCTTTGAGTTGGGTTTAAGGCCCTGGATATATAATAAACTGTCAGTACTGCAGATTGGATCATTCGGTGCCATCCTTGAAAAAGCTATCATAGCTGAAGGTGGAAACGAAGTTATGGGTTACAACAAAAATAAGAAGAATAAGGGAAAGATAGATGGTTCAGTTAAAACCGAAGGAACAAGCGGGGGGTCAAAGAAGAGAAAATGGAATAACTTTGGAAATGTGAGTAAGTTTCAGAAAAATCAGATGAAATAAAAAACAGAAGCCTGCAAGAATTGTGGCAAAAATCATTCTGGCAAATGTATGGAAGGAAAAATAGTCTGCTATAAATGTGGACAGGAGGGCCACATCTATCCAAATTGTACAAGTACAAAGAAAAATTCGGGGTATTTTATCTGTGGATCAGAAAACCATTTTGCCAGGAATTGTCCCAAGAAAAGATCAGAGGGAGGAAGTAATATTAAGAGTAATAACAACAAGGCACCTGCAACAGGTGCAACCACTCCGGTTAAGCCAACTGCTAGAACTTTCAACATGATGGCTAAAGATGCGATGACATCAAAGGAGGTGGTTTCAGGTAGTTCCAATCAATGATATAAATGCTTATGTGTTGTTTGACTCTGGAGCATCCTGTTCTTTTGCATCTTCTGATTTTGCTAAGTGTTTAGATGTGCCTTTATCAAACTTAGATATGCCTCTAAATATTGAAATAGCGAATAAAGAAATCGTTCCTGTAGAGCATATCTATAAGAATTGCTGTGTTAAGATAGGAAGATGTGAGTTAATGGTAGACTTAATTCCAATTCAACTAGGAGAGTTTGATATCATCCTGGGAATGGATTGGTTGTATAAATATGGGGCGTTGATTGATTGTCACAAGAAATTGGTGAGTATTAAACTGATAAAACAACCTAAGGTGGTGTTTTATGGTAATAAATCACCAAGACAATCCCGTTGTTTAACAACTATGCAAGCGAGGAAGTCATTGAAAAAGGGATGTTTGGGATATCTAGCATACGTGATAGATACTCAACAGAAAGAGACACAAAAAGAACAGATTGCAGTAGTAAACGAATTTACTAATGTTTTTTCAGAGGAACTACCAGGTCTGCCCCCAGATCGGGAAATGGAATTTGTGATTGAGTTGGTACCCGGCACAACACCAGTCTCAAAGGCACCATACAGAATGGCTCCAATGGAAATGAAAGAGTTGATGATTCAACTACAGGAGCTTCTGGATAAGAAGTATATTAGACCAAGTACGTCTCTATGGGGTGCTCCAGTACTATTTGTCAAAAAGAAGGATGGTTCATTAAGACTCTGTATTGACTACAGAGAATTGAATAAAGTAACCATAAAGAATAAATATCCTCTGGCCAGAATTGATGATCTTTTTGATCAGTTGAAGGGAGCAAGATATTTCTCCAAGATAGATTTGAGGACAGGATATCATCAACTGAAAGTGAGGGACGAGGATGTTCCCAAGATAGCATTCCGAACCCGATATGGTCACTATGAATTCCTCGTAATGTCATTTGGCTTGACAAATGCGCCAGCAACATTTATGGATATGATGAATCGGGTATTCAAACCATATCTAGATAAGGTTGTAGTAGTATTTATTGATGATATTCTTATCTATTCTAAGACTCAAGAGGAGCATGCGGATCATTTAAGAACAGTGTTGGAAACATTACGAAAAGCACAACTGTATGCAAAATTCAGTAAGTGCGAATTTTGGTTAGAAAGAGTTTAATTTTTGGGTCATGTGATTGATAAGGAAGGAATATCAGTGGACCCAGCCAAAGTGGAAGCAGTTATGAACTGGGAACAGCCAAAAAGGCCAACGGAAGTGCGTAGTTTTCTTGGATTAGCGGGTTACTATCGAAGATTCATACAAGATTTTTCTAAAATAGCAATTCCGTTAACCAATTTAACAAGAAAGACTGAAAAATTCATTTGGTCTGAAAAGTGTGAGGCTAGTTTTTAGGAACTCAAAAGAAGATTAAATAATGCACCAGTGTTATCTCTACCAGATGATACTGGTAATTTTGTAGTCTACAATGACACATCTCATAAGGGGTTGGGATGTGTATTGATGCAACATGGGAAAGTTATCGCATATGCATCAAGGAAGTTGAAAGATTATGAAACGGGATATCATACTCATGATCTCGAATTAGCAGCGGTAGTGTTTGCTTTGAAAATATGGAGACATTATCTCTATGAGGCAAAGAAGATGGCTGGAGTTAATTAAGGATTATGACTGCGAAATCCTTTATCATCCAGGAAAAGCAAATGTGGTAGCCGATGCCTTGAGTCGTAAAGGCCGTGAAAAATTGAAGATGATAACAGCTCAGGAAGAGTTAGTCACAGCCATTGAGAGGATGGAATTAGAAATTTCTATTTCCTCAGAAAAACGGGAGCAGTTGTCTTCAATAGAGGCTAATTCAACTCTATTGGATAGAATAGCAAAAGCCTAAGACAAAGATGAAGAATGTGCAAAGTTAAGGGAGAAAATCTCAAGGGGAAAAGAGGACAAGTATAGAATAGACAACGATAATATAATTCGTTTTGAAGGACTAATTTGGGTTCCGATTGAACCGCAATTAAAAGAAGAAATTATGCAAGAAGCACATTGTTCAAGATACACAGTACATCCGGGGAGTACTAAAATGTATCAGGATTTAAAACAACATTTTTGGGGGCCATGTATGAAAAGAGAAGTTGCAGAATATATCAGCAAGTGTTTAACTTGCCAGAGAATTAAAGCGGAACACCAAAGACCAAGTGGATTGCTTCAACCATTTGAAATTCCAGAATGGAAATGGGAGCATATCACAATGGATTTTGTGGTAGGATTTCCAAGAACTCAGCAGGGATTTGATGCTATCTGGGTAATAGTTGATCGATTAACCAAATCGACACACTTTTTACCGATTAAAGTTAGATATTCTCTGGATAAATTGACAACCCTGTATATTAAAGAAATCATTTCTCGTCATGGGGTTCCAATTTCGATTGTGTCGGATAGAGATCCGAGGTTTTCGTCAAACTTCTGGAAAAGTCTTCAAGAAAATTTAGGAACGCAGCTGAGGTTAAGTACAGCTTATCATCCTCAGACTGACGGACAGAGTGAAAGGACTATACAGACTCTAGAGGACATGCTACGAGCCTGTGTCTTGGACTTTAAAGGAAGCTGGGACGAACATTTACCCTTGGTTATCATGCTAGTATAGGCATGCCGCCTTACGAAGCATTGTATGGTAGAAAATACAGATCACCATTATGCTGGGATGAGGTCGGTGAACGTCAAATGCTAGGACCTGAATTGGTACAGCAAACTGTAGATATGATTAAAATCATAAGAATGCGATTAGTAACTGCCCAGGATCGTCAAAAAAAGTATGCTGATCAACACAGGCAGAAGAGAGATTTTGAAGTGGGGTCTCATGTTTTCCTGAAAGTGTCTCCTTAGAAAGGAAAAGTTAGATTTGGTAAAAAGGGAAAACTAAGTCCTCGTTTCATTTGACCCTTCGAGGTTTTAAGAAAAGTGGGTGAGGTAGCATATGAAATTGCCTTACCTCCAGATTTGGAACATGTACATAATATTTTTCACGTGTCAGTTTTACGACCGTATAAACCGGACTATAAACATGTGATAGATTTTGAACCGATTTAGTTCGAAAAAGATTTGACCTATGAAGAGGTTCCTATTCAAATATTGGATAGAAAAGATCAAGTTTTGTACAATAAAACAATACCTTCGGTAAAGGTCTTATAGAAAAATCATAATGTAGAAGAGGCAACCTGGGAGTTGGAAGATAAAATGCGACAGAATTATCCTCACCTCTTCGAGTAATATGTTTTTATCGATTCCGAGGACGGAATCTTTACAAAGGGGGAAAGATTGTAAAACCCTGAAGTTTTTGAAGACACAGGTATAATTATTCTAGCCTGATTTCATATATGAATTTTGGGTATAAATTTATTTTTTTTTAATTATTTTCGATTGCTGTTGTGACATATGTATATTTTATATATGATTGCAAGTTAAGATTTTGTGGGATGGAGTCCTAAAATAATTGGGGCGATATTTTTTTTATTATTTTACAGGTTATTAAAATAATTTAAAGGGGTTTAAATTATTTTAATTCTAGAACCTCAAGTTAATTATAATATTGCCTATATTATTTAATGGGGTTATATGTATTTAGTTTTAGAGAATTATTCATTATTTTATAGGTTATTAAAATAATTTAGTAGCATAATTATTTTAATAGTGTACCTTAGAGATAAGTAGTATAATCCCTTAATTGGTATTTGGACTACTGAATTACATAAAGGGGGTTTTAAATTCCTCACTTAATGGGTAATTATATTCAATAATACTCATGAGGGATTTAAATTAAAACAAAAGAGAAACCATTGCACTGCCAAACGCAGCCTTAAGCCTAATTTTTTTCCTCATACCCGATTGAAGCAAGAGGTGGCCAAGGCTGGGTTGGGAGCTGGTGACTCATGAGAGATTTAAGTAGTAGCTGGCAAGATTGGGAGAAATAATGAATAGATTTTCACTTCTACTGAAAGAGAAGGCAGTTTACACAAGGGAAAGAAGAGGAAGCTTTGGTTGGAAACCTCTGAGTTTGGGACTCAGCTGTTTCGCGTGTGAAGGGGCTGGTAATTGCAGCATCGTGCGGGAAGAAAGAGGAGAAAGCTTGCAATTAACAAGTATTGGAACTAATAATCGCTTCGGGTATGCTCAAATTCCTTAGTTAAGATTTGAATAGTTGTTAATTTCTGAGTTAGGGCTTGAATTGGTAATGGTTATTAAAAGTCCATTCGGTAATTGAGAATACAATTAGGGCTGTGTGAATTGGATTAAGAAATCGTAAGTTTTGTGTTTAGAGTTTTAACCTCAAATGGTTTCTACAATTTGGGAATTTCCGATCAAAACATTGATTTTAGGTGATGGTGGGATTTTTGTTGATTTAAGATTATTGTTGTAAGAGTCTTATAATTTCTGGGTATTGATATTCAGATTGTTAATTTTATTAGCTTGACAGAAATTGGTTATTGAATATTATACTTGGACATTTGGTAGGAGTTATAGAGTTTGGGAATTTTATTTTGTAAACTTATAATGTTCATCCTAATTGGAGACATTACATATGCTATTTGAGATTTCTGTGGTACAGGAAAATTGATGTATGCTTGTTTAATTGGTTAGCAATGATAATTCAATTTATGGACATGTATGGGTGTTTTTCTGTTTTGGCATAAAAAGGGAGATGTTCTCTAACATGTGATTTTGAGTTAAAGTTTAGAAATTCTGCAATTAGAACAATATTTGATATTATGTGGTTGACTTCTGTTTGTTTAAATAATAAAGGATGTTAATAAGCATGCTAGAATAGAGTTAACTGTTAAAATATGCCATATTGTGTAAGTTCATATATTGGGAATATGAAAGAAACTTTGTTTCAAACTATGGAAAGCTGACTTGCATAAAGGATGGATTATGTGTATTAGTGGATTAGCTACTTGGATGGAGTTAACTATGAAATCAACTAGGAATTAATTCTATATCCATTGATTAACTATGGAAATTGAAATCGTATATAATGGATGTCATGAAAGTTAACGATATTCAAATTAGTAAATTAGTATATTGGTTATTTAGTTAATTAACTAACTTATATATGTGAATTGTAGTATAAATCAGTTGATATGATGAAAATTTGGATAGTGTATCAGTCAAAGCATACTCTATTATATTTAGCTTTGTGATGTAAATTGGTTGTTATGGATTGAGGTAGAACCATGGAGACTAGTTGTTGTTGTGCGGAGTAATAAGGGTGGCGGACATGGAATTAAAGCGTAAACCAAACCCTTAAAAATCAGTCCATAACAATACCGCGCGCGATATATTCATATAATATCCTAAAAGAGCCATTTTGGCTTAAAACCCAAAATATGGCGAAGTCGAAAACCAACTTGAGGTCGTATATTCGAAGTAATATTAACATAATAGCCTCATGAAGTTAAACCGTGACGAAACGCGTTTTAACCGAAAAATAAAAATTTTAAAACTTAGTGCGCGCGGTTATTATTAATTTTTTTGACGCGCAATTTAAACTGATTTCGGACCCGAAATTGGTAATTAGTATTTTTTTTTAAGATAGTCTATTATAGTGTCTATAATATATTCGAACGTAATTTTTATCGGACGTAGGTGTTAGACATTACAGTTTTGCAAATGAGCTACACGGCGAAGGGGGGATGCTGTGTGCAGCAGCTACATGGACAACAATTATGCAGCAGTGTGCGACACAACAGCAGCAATTTAAAGACAACATCAGCCCATTAGCACAACAGGCCCCAGCGGGCACCTCCCTAGCAACATGTAGCAGCAGTGTGTACTCTTATACATGCCCAGCCGCAGTCGTGCTTAATGTATAACGAGTTAACATTAGTAGTCGCTGCAGGGCTAGCAGATTGGTTTATAATGAGTCAGTTAATTTGAATAGCTCGTACATTTGTTACAACTATTGTAGCATTACCAAAAGTTGTGATGAGTGAACTAGGAAACTAAGAAATATAGTAATATAGAAGAAGCTGGGGTAAGGACTGCTGCCTAATGGCAGCAGTAGACAGCAACAAATAGCTGCCATAGTAGTTTTGAATAGACTATTTTAACCTCATAATGCAATTTGAGCATTTTAACCATAAAGGTTAGTTTAAATAAGTATATAAAATCCATACTAAGTTTACAATTCTTTATAATTGAATTGAAAGCATAAGTGTAATGAGTTTAGGGGACTGTTTTGACAATATATTAAAGTGTGTTAGTTTTTAACACATTAACCTATAAGAATGAATCTCTAAAACGATTTGGTAACTATAGTTTCCCTATTTTACCTATAACTATACCCAATACACTAAATGAGTTATCAGTTCACCTTTAAAAGCTAGATTAGGTATAAAAGGATAAAATACCCATATATTTATATTACAAATGGATTATAATTTAATATTGTGCGACATTCATAAACTAAAATAGTGTCAAAGTTATTAAAGCGATAAATAACTATCGTGATTATTAGAATAAGTGTTTTTGAAGTGGTTGTAAGAAGTTTCAAAAACAACACGAATGAAAACTAATCAATTAGTTTTCAAGCGTTAGGCTTATAAACCTCAAAAGTTCTAATATTTAGAATTTCTAAATAGACAACCTACTTTCCTTAAAATGTTCTAGAGAAATAAGGTACTCTTATCTTAATCGAACCCAAAATTAGTCAATAAAGGGTTAAGCCATAATATGGATGAGGTATTTGAAAAATGTATTTATTTATATCCATAATATATTTATGTGATATTAACTCCGATATTTTGATCGTTAAAACATATAGTTAACCTACTTCATATATCTATATATATGTGTAGGATCTACAGGGTTGGACTAGCAGAGTTTTATCATTGCTTAAACAACAGGCAAGTATCTAAACACCAATTCTTTCTAAGTCAGTCAAGTAAGTTGACTTGATCATATTAAGATAAGTTTATGTTTTCATACATAAAGTGATAAAAAAGGAATTAAATCCTTTTTATTCCAATCAGCTTCACAAGATTGGTGAGAATTTTAGTTTGCATATTATAATGATATCTGATATGCATGAACAGTTTAAGAGGGTCCAAGCCAATTGTTTGGGCTGGACTAAACTTGTAACATTTCTATTCTTTTATTTCCAAAATATCGAAATGTTACTGTTGTTCAATTATATTAATTATGGTTTGAATTCTAGTCTGAGTATGAACAATTTTCGATACAGAAATATATTTTTGAAATCCGCTTCAAGGGCGGTACAAACTTGTAGCACTCTATGAGTGTGAGAAGTGAACCTAATGGTGGTTCACAAATAGCAGTGTTGATCAACGCAGGGCATATCGGGCTGATCACCCACCATGCCCATAAGTTTAGACGGTTCGCAAAAGAATTTATGTGAAACTCTTATGTGATTTCAATTATTATTTATTTATGTGTTATATTTATATTTAGTGTAGATATGTGACGAGATGAATTTAAACAGTTGGTTTTGATTAATTTAACTATTTGAATTAACTAAGTAGTTATTAATTTTAATAAATTGCAAGGAACGAAATGAAAACTCAAATTTGAGTTTTGAATGAAATTTGGAGACGCGGACTAGGTATTCGAGTCTGGAACGACGAAATTAATCAGGATAGACTGTAGCCACGAAAAAGTGTCACGGGTTGACTTTTTGGTCAAAGTCAATCGGTTGACTTTTTCGAGAAAAGAGTCAACTACGAATTTCAGAGATGAATTTGACCAAACGGATAGTCCCATGACGTTCGGAACGTCGACTTTAGTAAGAATCGATATAAGTTTCGCAACGTTCGACTACGAAGGGCAAAATGGTCAAAGTAATTTATTAATTGATTAATTGATTATCATAATGTTTTTTTTATTTAAACAAGTCAGCAGCTGGCGGGACCCTTGTGACTCACAAATTGGGACAAGGGAGGGGGGTATACGTATATTACATATTAGCTTAGGAGGGAGTACTTCATTTTACTCCTTAAAACCAAAATCCTTTCATTTTCTCTAACTCCCACATTCTTCATATTAATTAATTAAATTAGTGCATTGTTTAGTAATGTTATTAATATATATTTAGAGTTGGGGGTTATGGGAATCAAAAGACTCCATCAAGCTATACATATATACACCTCACTAAAACATTCTTTTCTTTTAAGAAAATTCCACCAAGTGAGTAAACATGGAGAGAAATTGAGAGTAGTAGTTAGTGTGATAGCATTCTGGAGACTTGGGGAGTCTAAACAAGCAAGTGAGGACGATTTTCAAAAACTAAACAAGAAGAAATTCATATCAAGTAAGCAACTCATGAACCTTTATATGTTTTCAAGGAAATAGCTAGAAAATGCAAATATAAGCTTAGTAGATGGTTTGTTTTGGGTGTGGTTGTCATGCTACGGTCAGTGGATGATATATGTATGGTTTAAAAAAAATAATATTTTGGTTTAACATGTTTCAATTACATTAAGAATCATTGAATTTGATATGCATGTTATGTATTTGATAAATGTCTCTTAGTTGCTAATTTGTTCAAATCATGGTGAGTTAGTTAGTTTGTTTGTTGTAACATATTCATATATGTTAGAAAATGGGATCTGGACAGTAGGAATCAAATCCATGCATTCGAGAATCAAAATCATGATTTTGTCAAAGTTGGTTAAAAAGTGTAATCTGTGATTTTTCGGGTTTTTCGGAGTCTTGGATTCACGGTTTTTATGATCCGATTAGTGAATGTAATAATTTTATAAAATATTATGTAGCATGAGGTCCAACCTGTCCAAATTTCATAAGGAAAGGAGTTAGTTTGAGTAAGTAATAAAAATCGTAATCATGCATGTTGGGAATAAAAATCTGCAAAATTCTGGAAATTTCCAGAATTTTTCCGAGTATAGAACCAGTGCTGGCACGCTTTTCAAGGCAGCCGGTTTATGATCTTAGCATGTTAATTTATGGGATATAATATTTTTGTAAAATATTGTGCTATATGAGGTGTAATGTGTCTAAATATCACAGTCATCCGATTTGTAGGTTCGTAGATATAAATTCATGAAATAGGCTTCTTGAAAAGGAAAAATCTGGGAAAAACCCAAAAAAAATTTTCCAAGTCTGGAAGCAGTTTGAGCACGCTTATCTAGGCATCTGGTTTGTGATCTTGTTTTGTTAATTTTATGAATGTTATATTTTTGTAAAATACTATGCTGTATGAGGTTTATTGTGTCCAAATATCATGGTCATTTGATCTGTAGATTAATGGGAATAAAATCGCAAAAGTGGCTGCAAGATACAAAAATTTCAATGTCGGGGTCAAAAAAAAATATTTTTTTTCTCCCCCCTTAGATTCTGAAATTGTACAATTTTACTTATGTGATGCAACTCAATATGTGGTGAATTTGATATGGTATTAAAGTTTAATGGAATGTGGTTTAGCTATAAACTTAATTGAAATAAAAGTGCCGAAGCGTAGAACAAAGAATATAGTTACTCTTTAACTGATCTATGAATACCTGGTTGCTTAACGTGACTTAAATATATAGGCTATTTGAAGAATCAAATAGGTAGCATTAATTGTAACAGCTTATCAGGCAAGTATCCTACCTTAATTCATTTTATTTCTGTGAAAGTAAGTTTCCTAACTTGTGCAATTTTTGTACAAGCCTCTCATGTTGCAAGCTACTTCTTATTCGAGTTTATATATTGTTCAAGTTCAATTGATGATAACTCAATTCTAATTGTGTATAAGTTCTTAATTAATTATGAACCGCTTTTAAGAATGTCTTCTAGCATTTTGTTTCGGCTAGATACTATTGATGCGAAACGATTTATTATTTGAATTATTCAGATTCATTGTAGTTAATTAAATTCTACCGATCCAAATTGTTTTGGTGCGGTCCCGCATGAATACTAAGATGAACAACCCGGATAACGGGGTAAAACTGATGTCGGGCATATAGTCCCATTTACGCTTATGCGTTTAAACTTTATACTTGTGCACAATGTAAGGTACGAAAGGCTAATCACCTGGAGTACTTGCGGAGAAGGTTTTACAATCTATCTGATTGATAAAAACTTCTGATGGTTTTCGATGAAACAAAAACTATGTTCAGGTTGTCTAATACCCCTTAGTATGCTATTGAAAACTCTAAAACTCTTATCTTTAACATTCATATTTACCTCTTGATCATTTTGTCCATTATTGAGAAACACAATTCAGATATCTCTATTATTGATATTTATTATCAAATTACTTGCTATATTTGCTGGGCAATTTGTGCTCATTCTTGCTTAAACCTTTCAGTTAGGGGTGAGAAGGCCGAGGGCTCGGGCAAGGACAAGGGAAAGGCTAAAATGAAATGATAAAAACTTATTTCTTTGTAATAAGTTTAGATTTTCCGCATTGATGCAATATAGCGATGAACGCTAAGTTTAAGTTTATTTAAGGTTTTGTAACTTGGGATTATGTCTGGATTTATATTTGGGTTATTATCAAATACTATTGTTATTATTATTATTATTTACGAAGTTTATTTAGTTAGATGATGATGTATGATGTATCGTGAGCACCATATCCTGTGTTTGATGTTACACGAATTTGGGGGTATCACAGGTTGGTATCAAAGCTGTAGGTTATAAACCTTAGGTGGGAGAACCTTAGATTATAACCTTAGTGGAATTAGTAGAGATAGGAAGAAGATGAACTCACATAGAGTTCTATGTGGTGTATATGATTTATTTTTTTATTAAAAAAAAATTTACTTATTTTAAAATACTAATCTAGTTATTTGTTTTGATTGTAGGATGTCAGGCGACGAGGAGATTAGGGATATCCACGTGGTGAGTGAGCAGTTAGTAACAGCTGTACCTGAGCCCATAGCTGAGGCGACAGCTGATTCGGATCCGGAGGAGGACCCCGAGGAGGACCCTGAGGAAGATCCCGTGGAGGACTCTGATGGAGCACCCCAGGAGGATGCTTCACCCGAGGATGATTTGATGGACGAGTTGGACAGAAACACGGAGTTGGATGACAAAGTCCATGAGTTGGAGGATCTTTATCAAGCGGAGCAGGGAGTTGTGGCTCAGCTAGGTGCGTTGGTACATCATCTGTTAGCTAGGAACGTGGAGCTAACAAACAAGCTGAGGGCAGCAGACAGCAAGGCAGAGAGGTTGCAGGTAGAGAAGGAGGCCATCCGGGCTCACATGGGGAATACAGTGAATGGGCTGGAGACAAGAGTTCAGGGTCTCCGAACAGATAAGCAGTTGATTACCACTTATTGGAGGGATGAAATGAAAGGTCATGTAAGGGCTCAAAACTAGAGGGATGAGTTAGAGGATGAGGTGAGAAACAAGAAAGTTAGGATAGATAGGATGCGCTACGCGTTTACGATGGCACATGAAAGGTTTCAGCATAGAGTCTACTACTACCCATATGAGGAACACTAGTCTGGTCGTGCCATAAGTCGAGGACTAGTTCTGGACATAGCTGACGAGGAGCATGAAGACGCTATTAGGAGGGGTTTCTGAGTTTATTATGAAGTGAACTTTTAATTATTGGCATATTAAACGCTTATTTATCGATGTAAATATTTAAATTCTAGTTTTTACGAGTTTGGATTAAGGGATGTAAATGGCATTATGCCATAAGATGTTAAGTACTTTCGTATTATGGTTTTCATTTGAATAAATATGTTTTTAATTAAATGTGCGATATGATGATTAAGCTTA
The DNA here is from genome assembly GCA_034770075.1 of Aralia elata. NCBI lineage: Eukaryota > Viridiplantae > Streptophyta > Magnoliopsida > Apiales > Araliaceae > Aralia > Aralia elata. The sequence goes on from CM068383.1 coordinate 56,062,988, forward strand.
TATATAAGTTGTAAATGCTATATGAATAAGTTATGAGATGATAACATAAAGTTCTATTAAACAGAAAGATGCCTAGAGGAAGACTTAGACGTCGTCAACAAACACCAGAGGAATCGACCAATAGTGCGGGAGATCAACCGAACCCCATGCAACAATTCGTTGACCTGTTAGTCGGAGCACTGCAGGGTAGAACCACAAATAATAATAACAATAACCCTCCGACGGCCCAAGTGGCAACATTTAAAGACTTCAAAAGCGTGGGCCCCCCTGAATTCAAAGGGACCACAGAACCCATCGAAGCCCAATCAAGGATCAAAGAAATCGAAAAGGCGTTTGCAATCGCTCGAGTAGGAGATGAGCAGAAAATGATCTTCGCCACGTACATGTTGAAAGGTGAAGCTAATTTCTGGTGGGAGGCGAACCAGAACAGGGTTGGAGAAGGTGTGATACCTTGGGGGAGGTTCAAGGAGATTTTTTTTGAAAATTATTTTCCTGTGAGTATGCAAAGTCGCATGAAGATGCGATTCCTGGAGTTGAAACAAGACGACATGACGGTACCTTAGAACGCTCCAAAGTTTAACGAGTTGGCAAGGTTTGCACCTCATCAGGTCGACACTGAAGAGAGAAAGACGAGGATGTTCGCGCAGGGCCTCAAGCCGTGGTTGTACAGTAGACTCTTGGTGTTGCAGACGAACAGCTTCGCTACTCTTCTGGAGAAGGCCATAATTGCTGAGGGCGGAAGTGAAGCCCTAATGAAATTCAACAAGGAAAAGAAGAAGAAGAATGAAGGGGGAAATAAAGGGGAAGGTAGCAGCAGTGGTAGCAAAAAGAAGTGGAACAACAACAACAATAACAACAACAACCCAACAAGTTTTGGGGGTAAATCTGGTGATTCGAAGAAAAGAGCAGAGGCTTGCAAGGAGTGTGGAAAGAGTCACTCAGGCGTTTTCCTAAAGGGAAGGAATGTATGTTTCAATTGCGGACAGGAGAGGCACATCTCTCCTAATTGCCCCGCACCAAAGAGGAATGGATGCTTCAACTGCGGAGCATTCGATCATCAAGCTAGGAATTGCCCAAAGAAGAACTCAAGTGGAGGAAATGGAGGAAGGGGAAATAACGGTGGAAATCTTACAATTTCTGGACCACCAACTCAGAACCGACCAACAGTAAGGACTTTCAACATGACAGTTCAGGATGCGGTCGCATCAAAGGACGTGGTTTCAGGTATCATTCCGATCAATGATATATCTGCATATGTATTATTTGATTCGGGTGCTACTTATTCCTTCGTATCACATGAATTCTCCCAACGATTAAACCTACCCTAGGAACAACTAGAACACCCTATGAATATAGAAGTTGCGAATAAGGAAATAATTCCCGTTAGCCATATTCATAGGAATTGTGTTGTAGATATAAGGGGGTATAAGTTACCTGTGGATTTAATTCCGATTCAGTTAGGGGAATTTGATGTAATTTTGGGTATGGACTGGTTATTTAACCATGGGGCAATGATAGATTGCCAAAGGAAATGTGTAAACCTTCAGACTCCAAATCAGTCTAAGGTAGTGTTCTATGGTAGTAAATCGCCAAGACACTCGAGTTGTATGACGATGATGCAAGCTAGGAAGCTGCTAAGAAAAGGATGTGTAGGTTATCTGGCCCATATTGTTGATACCCAGAAAGTAGAGACAAAGATGGGACAGATACCTGTTGTAAGTGAGTTTCCCAATGTGTTTCTAGAGGATTTGCCAGGTCTACCACTAGATAGGGAGATCGAATTCGTTATAGATCTAGTACCTGGAACGACACCAATTTCGAAAGCCCCATACAGAATGGCACCGGTGGAGATGAGGGAATTGATGGTACAGTTGCAGGAGTTATTGGATAAGAAGTATATCCAACCGAGTGTGTCTCCTTGGGGAGCACCAGTTTTATTTGTTAAAAAGAAAGATGGATCGATGAGGCTTTGTATCGACTATCAAGAGTTGAACAAAGTAACGATCAAAAACAAGTACCCACTGCCTAGGATAGATGATTTGTTCGATCAATTGAAGGGAGCGAAGTATTTTTCCAAAATCGACTTGAGGACGGGATATCACCAGTTAAAAGTGAAAAAGGAAGATGTACCTAAGACAGCATTCATGACTCGTTACGGCCATTACGAGTTCCTGGTGATGTCATTTGGATTAACAAACGCGCCGGCAGCATTTATGGATATGATGAACCGAGTATTCAAGCAATACTTAGATAAATTCATAGTTATGTTCATAGATGATATTCTGATCTATTCCAAGACTCAGGAAGATCATGCTGAACATTTAAAGATGGTGTTGGAAGCATTGAGAAAGGGGAAATTCTGGTTGGAAAGAGTTCAATTTCTAGGTCACGTGATTGACAAAGATGGAATCTTTGTGGATCCAGCACAGGTGGAAGCAGTAATTAATTAGGAGCAACCGAAGACACCGATAGAGATAAGAAGTTTCTTGGGATTGGCAGGCTATTACAGAAGGTTCATCCAAGATTTTTTGAAAATACCAGGAACTCTGACTAATTTGACAAGGAAGTCGGTAAAATTTGTGTGGACAGAAAAGTGTGAAGAAAGTTTTCAGGAGCTGAAGAAAAGGTTGAGTGAAGCACCAGTGTTGTCTTTACCTGACGATACGGGTGACTTCGTAGTTTACAGTGATGCGTCCCACAAAGGACTTGGCTGTGTGCTTATGCAACATGGTAAAGTTATTGCGTACGCGTCAAGGCTGTTAAAAGATTACGAAAAGGGACATCCTACCTATGACCTGAAATTGGCAGCGGTAGTATTTGCCCTGAAGATATGGAGGCACTATTTATATGGTGCAAAGTGTGAAATATACACGGACCATAAAAGTCTGAAGTATATTTTCACGCAAAAGGAGCTGAATATGCGTCAGAGGAGATGGTTGGAGCTGATAAAGGACTACGATTGCGAAATCTTATATCATCCAGGAAAAGCTAACGTGGTAGCAGATGCGCTGAGCAGAAAGGGTAGTGGTAAATTGGCAATGTTAACAGCTCAAGAAGAGTTAATTAAGGAAATAGAAAGATTGGAGCTAGAAGTAAAGTGTCCGAGGGAGTCAGATGAGAAATTATTCGCAATGGATGCTCGTCCGACTCTATTGGACAAAATAAAGGAAGTACAAGACAGCGATGAAGAATGTGAAAAGGTGAGAAAAAGAATTTCAGATGGGGAAAGGCTTAAGTTCAGTGTGGATGGTGATGGACTGTTAAGATTTGAAGGGAGAATTTGGGTGCCAGCGGTATCTGAGTTAAAGGAAGAAATTCTACAAGAAGCACATAGTTCAAGTTACTCAAGTCATCCGGGAAGCACAAAGATGTATCGGAATCTTCATCAACATTATTGGTGGCCCAATATGAAGAAAGAGGTCGTAGAGTGCGTCAGTAGATGCTTAACATGCCAGAGAGTCAAGGCTGAACATCAAAAATCGAGCGGGTTACTTCAACCTTTAGAAATTCCGGAATGGAAGTGGGAGCATATTACGATGGACTTTGTGGTAGGACTTCCAACTACACAAAAAGGTTATGATGTAGTATGGGTGATCGTTGATCGATTAACTAAGTCAGCGAACTTCTTACCGATCAAGATCAGATTCAACTTGGATCAATTGGCCAAACTCTACATCAAAGAAATCGTCTCCAGGTACGGTGTGCCAGTATCAATTGTGTCAGATCGCGACCCGCGATTCACAACAAATTTCTGGAAAAGTTTTCAAGGGCGAATGGGAACGCAACTGAGGTTGAGCACTGCATATCATCCTCAGACAGACGGACAGAGCGTGCGAACAATTCAAACTTTAGAGGACATGTTGAGGGCATGTGTTATGGATTTCAAAGGAAGTTGGGATGACCATCTACCATTAGTGGAGTTTGCATACAACAACAGTTACCGAAGCTCTGTATGGTATAAAGTGCAGAACACCATTGTGTTGGGATGAAGTAGGTGAACGTCAACTGCTAGGGCCCGAATTAATACAACAGACTGCAGATGTTGTCAAAACGATACGAGCAAGATTAGTGACGGCTCAAGATCGATAGAAAAAATATGCTGATCAACATAGGCAACAACGCGACTTTGACGTCGGTAGTTATGTGTTTCTGAAAGTATCTCCCTGGAAAGGAAGATGAGATTTGGACAGAAGGGAAAACTGAGTCCGAGATTTATAGGACCCTTTGAAGTGTTGAGACGAGTAGGTGAGGTAGCTTATGAAATAGCTTTACCTCCAGAGTTGGAGCATGTACACAATGTGTTTCATGTGTCAGTTTTACGACCTTATAAGCAGGATTACAAGCATGTCATAGAATATGAACCCATTCAGTTTGAGAAAGATTTAACTTATGAAGAAATCCCTGTACAAATTATTGATAGGAAAGAGCAAGTTCTAAGAAATAAGATAATACCTTCAGTAAAGGTTGTATGGAGGAACCACAATGCTGCAGAAGCTACGTGGGAACTCGAGGAGAAGATGTTGAAAAACTACCCTAATCTTTTTGTTTAACTTTGTAATGATTCCGGGGACGGAATCCTTATAAGGGAGGGTGAATGTAATATCCGAGGTTAATTTGTAATTTAACAGTTATAATAAATTGAATTTATGTGAAACTCTTATGTGATTTCAATTATTATTTATTTATGTGTTATATTTATATTTAGTTGAGATATGTGACGAGATGAATTTAAATAGTTATTTTTGATTAATTTAACTATTTGAATTAACTAAGTAGTTATTAATTTTAATAAATTACAAGGAACGAAATTAAAACTCAAATTTGAGTTCTGAACGAAATTTAGAGACGCGGACTATGTATTCGAGTCCGGAACGACGAAATTAATCAGGATAGACTGTAACTACGAAAAAGTGTCACGGGTTGACTTTTTGGTCAAAGTCAACCGGTTAACTTTTTTGAGAAAAAAGTCAACTACGAATTTCATAGATGAATTTGACCAAACGGATAGTCCCATGACGTTCGGAACGTCGACTTTAGTAAGAATCGATATAAGTTTCGCAACGTTCGACTACGAAGGGCAAAATGGTCAAAGTAATTTATTAATTGATTAATTGATTATCATAATGTTTTTTTATTTAAACAAGTCAGCAGCTGGTGGGACCCTTGTGACTCACAAATTGGGACAAGGGAGGGGGGTATACGTATATTACATTATAGCTTAGGAGGGAGTACTTCATTTTACTCCTTAAAACCAAAATCCTTTCATTTTCTCTAACTCCCACATTCTTCATATTAATTAATTAAATTAGTACATTGTTTAGTAATGTTATTAATATATATTTAGAGTTGGGGGTTATGGGAATCAAAAGACTCCATCAAGCTATACATATATACACCTCACTAAAACATTCTTTTCTTTTAAGAAAATTCCACCAAGTGAGTAAACATGGAGAGAAATTGAGAGTAGTAGTTAGTGTGATAGCATTATGGAGATTTGGGGAGTCTAAACAAGCAAGTGAGGAGGATTTTCAAAAACTAAACAAGAAGAAATTCATATCAAGTAAGCAACCCATGAACCTTTATATGTTTTCAAGGAAATAGCTAGAAAATGCAAATATAAGCTTAGTAGATGGTTTGTTTTGGGTGTGGTTGTCATGCTACGGTCAGTGGATGATATATGTATTGTTTAAAAATAATAATATTTTGGTTTAACATGTTTCAATTACATTAAGAATCATTGAATTTGTATATGCATGTTATGTATTTGATAAATGTCTCTTAGTTGCTAATTTGTTCAAATCATGGTGAGTTAGTGAGTTTGTTTGTTGTAACATGTTCCTATATGTTAGAAAATGGGATCTGGACAGTAGGAATCGAATCCATGCATTCGAGAATCAAAATCATGATTTTGTCAAAGTTGGTTAAAAAGTGTAATCTGTGATTTTTTTGGGTTTTTCGGAGCCTTGGATTCACGGTTTTTATGATCCGATTAGTGAATGTATTAATTTTATAAAATATTATGTAGCATGAGGTCCAACTTGTCCAAATTTCATAAGGAAAGGAGTTAGTTTGAGTAAGTAATAAAAATCGTAATCATGCATGTTGGGAATAAAAATATGCAGAATTCTGGAAATTTCCAGATTTTTTCCAAGTATAGAACCAGTGTTGGCATGCTTTTCAAGGTAGCCGGTTTATGATCTTAGCATGTTAATTTATGGGATGTAATATTTTTGTAAAATACTATGCTATATGAGGTGTATTGTGTCTAAATATCACGGTCATCTGATCTGTAGGTTGGTAGATATAAATTCATGAAATAGGCTTCTTGAAAAGGAAAAATCTAGAATAAACCCAGAAATTTTTTCCAAGTCTGGAAGCAGTTCGAGCACGCTTATCTAGGCATCTGATTTGTGATCTTGTTGTGTTAATTTTATGAATGTTATATTTTTGTAAAATACTATGCTGTATGAGGTTTATTGTGTCCAAATATCATGGTCATTTGATTTGTAGATTAGTGGGAATAAAATCGCAAAAGTGGCTGCAAGAAACGAAAATTTCAATGTCGGGTCAAAAAAATATATATATATATATATTTTTCTCTCCCTTCAGATTCTGAAATTGTACAATTTTACTTATGTGATGCAACTCAATATGTGTTCAATTTGATATGGTATTAAAGTTTAATGGAATGTGGTTTAGCTATAAACTTAATTGAAATAAAAGTGTCGAAGCGTAGAACAAAGAATATAGTTAATCTTTAACTGATCTATGAATACCTGGTTGCTTAACGTGACTTAAATATATAGGCTATTTGAAGAATCAAATAGGTAGCATTAATTGTAACAGCTTATCAGGCAAGTATCCTACCTTAATTCATTTTATTTCTGTGAAAGTAAGTTTCCTAACTTGTGCAATTTTTGTACAAGCCTCTCATGTTGCAAGCTACTTCTTACTCGAGTTTATATATTGTTCAAGTTCAATTGATGATAACTCAATTCTAATTGTGTATAAGTTCTTAATTAATTATGAACCGCTTTTAAGAATATCTTCTAGCATTTTGTTTCGGCTAGATACTATTGATGCGAAACGATTTATTATTTGAATTATTCTGATTCATTGTTGTTAATTAAATTCTACCGATCCAAATTATTTTGGTGCGGTCCCGCATGAATACTAAGATGAACAACCCGGATAACGGAGTAAAACTGATGTCGGGCATATAGTCCCATTTACGCTTATGCGTTTAAACTTTATACTTGTGCACAATGTAGGGTACGAAAGGCTGATCACGTGGAGTACTTGCGGAGAAGGTTTTACAATCTATCTGATTGATAAAAACTTCTGATGGTTTTCGATGAAACAAAAACTATGTTCAGGGTGTCTAATACCCCTTAGTATGCTATTGAAAACCCTAAAACTCTTATCTTTAACATTCATATTTACCTCTTGATCATTCTGTCCATTAATGAGAAACAGAATTCAGATATCTCTATTCTTGATATTTATTATCAAATTACTTGCTATACTTGCTGGGCAATTTGTGCTCATTCTTGCTTAAACCTTTCAGTTAGGGGCGAGAAGGCCGAGGGCTCGGGCAAGGACAAGGGAAAGGCTAAAATGAAATGATGAAAACTTATTTCTTTGTAATAAGTTTAGATTTTTCGCATTGATGCAATGTAGCGATGAATGCTAAGTTTAAGTTTATTTAAGGTTTTGTAACTTGGGATTATGTTTGGATTTATATTTGGGTTATTATCGAATACTATTGTTATTATTATTATTTATGAAGTTTATTTAGTTAGATGATGATGTATGATGTATCGTGAGCACCATATCCTGTGTTTGATGTTACACAGATTTGGGGGTGTCACAATTTTGTTGCTCCCTGTAATAGATAGTTAAATGTTTGTATATATTTAATTATCATGTTAGGTAGTTAAGGTTATGTACCTTGGGATTTGAGACTCTGATGTAAAACTTTTGTATAAGTTTAATATCTACTTTTGGTTATGCTTTGGATATCGTGAGCACTAAATAAGGGTTACAAGTACCTGAATTTGGGGGCATCACACTCTCATCTTGTTTAGCGCGCATGCACATATATATATAAAATACGCGTCATATTATTTAACATGCGAAACATGTTGGATAATATATAATATATACATAGTAAGCATACACATATAGAATACTACATTCTACCCGGATTGATTATGGACTTTTATTCTAGTTTGGTTCACTAGAGCTACCAAGTGAACCAAAAGGTCAAACCTAGGTGCAAGAATTAAATTTAAATATAACTATTACATTTAAACCCGGGCTCCATTACAAACGGGTCTTCAAGCGCTCCTTTCTCCTTGATCTCCAATTCTTCAAAATAATTCTAACTAATCCTATTGCATGAACTATTTACTATAATAAAAACCTTGATCAGCAGTCAAGGGGAAGTACATAGGAGAAAGATAGAATTTACATCAAGAAAAATTAGAGAAGACGAAGTACGCAAACCTCATTTATAAAAACTCATTCATTCAAGCATCCTCTAAAATAAATCCAATCACACATTGGTCAATATTCCATAATCAATCCCTATTTATTATCATACGTATCTCCATATGCATCAATAAATAATATTCATCTCATGAATAATAAAATCATTTCATATATGCATTGATATCATTTAATGGGCAATATTAGTTAGTATAAAATCTAATTTTAATTCCAATTAGTTATCATAGAATCCAATTTCAACTCTAATTAGTTATCATGAAATCCAATTTCAATTAAAATAAACTTCTTTATTTTAATCATATTCCAAATCAAAATAAACTCTTTTATTTTAATTTATCCAATTTTGAATAAAAATAAACTCCTTTATTTTTTAATCAAATTCCAAATCAAAATAAACTCCTTTATTTTAATTTACAAAAAATAAAAAAAATGAGGTCAACCCTTGATCATAAACCTTTAAAAGAAATAATCAAACAAGCCTTTAAGTCAAACTTCAAACCCAGAATTATATAGTTTAAATATTAAACATTCTGATTCACAATCAAAAGTGATTCTGGTGTAGTGGTAAGACTTCTAACTTATGACCAATAGGTAAAGGGTTCAAAACCTTCTAGCTCCAAATTAATTATTTCATTGCCACGTCAGCAGTGCCAGTCAGCACCACGTCAGCAGTCAACAGTTGACCAGTCAGCGCCACGTCAGCAGCCAGTGCCACGTCATCAGTTGACCAGTCAACGTTTGACCGTTGACTTTGACCAACGGATATTTTTTTTTAATAAAAAAAATAAAATAATTTTACACAAACAGTTATGCCCAATTAAATTGTTCTAAACACATATCAATGTATATACAGAATCAAAACAATTAATAATTCGCATAAAGTTTGGCTCTTGATACCACTGTTAGGTTTGTATAACGCGAACATGCAATCAAATTACATAAATAAAGCGGAAGTGCGATAAAATCAGATTTTAAAAATTTTATACAAACCATCACTATGATCTTTCTTTATGCACAATTATTAATTAGATGAAAGAGATGGAGAATAAGAATTATACCCTTGTAGAATTCTAGCTTCTTCAGGTACAAGTTCACCTCCAATTCCTTCGCGTTCTCCTTCAATTCTACCAATTAAATTTCTTCCTTTGATCAACGTTAGTCACCCAAGTGTTTGGCCTCTAGAGGTGATCCACCAAGGAATAATATCTATTCAAGAATATGGGTGTTGGCAAAACCCTAGTTTCTATCTCTATAGAAATTGTAAGTACTCTCCACAATTCTTATGTAAGAGTGTGTAACCCTAATCTATGATAAGACTTCTCTTATTTATAGATGTAGGAAAATCCTTCCCTAAACTATTTAGGATTAGGGTTTCTATTCTAATTAAACTTCTTTAATTAATTCTGCTCCTAATCCAATTAGGAATTCAAGAGAGAGTACTTATATTAATTAATTCTCAATCCCTATTAGGAATTAAATAATAGTAATAGTAATAATAATAATAAGACTCCTCTTATTAATTTATATTTAATATTTCTAAAATATTAAATAATAAATATTAAACTATTTAATTTATTCTATCTTCATAGAATAAATTAAATACACACAATTTATTATTATAATTATGCCATTTACTTCTTAAATAAATATTTTTCTTTTGCGGTGTGACCCTTTAGGTTCTCCATATTAAACCGGTTGCGAATAAATCAATTAGAACAATTCTAATCTTATTTAAATAAATAAATTAAACTATTTAAATTATTTAAATAAATAACATTTATTCTACAATAAGGGTAAGTCTCTTAGCGATCAACGACTTTTCATATAATATAGGTTTCAACATTAATCATAAAAGAACCTTTTAGTGAATAGTTACCGTACAATTCAATCCTTCTACCATACAATGTCCCAATTAAATATAAGACATAGATTTACTGTCAAGTCTTATTTTATTTAATTATATGTATTTCGATTCCTAAATGCACAACTCTAAATAATGCAAATTAGAAACTCCTTTCTAATTTCATTTTGCCTTGGCCAAGGACTACTGAGCTGTCATTTATCGAATCACATAGGACATTCATATCTTTTACTAGATGTGGTAGATTCTTTGTTTATCATTCACCTATCTCGATGCACAGCTTATTATACCCAATCATACCCTTTGATATACCCCAAAGGTCTTAAGGGACATGTCAAAGTATAACTCATCATACACAAGATACTATGATGATCTCAAGTCTAAGGATCACTTGTACTACTATCACTAGAGGAATTCTTATTGACAGCCGAGTAAAACTCCATTAGGTATTCCTTAGCGAGCCACGTTCAGTGAACTTATTCTCCAATAAGCACCTACATACTTGCTTTAGTGTCTCCACACAAATGATTATGAGATCAATCATCCTCTTCCTAAGAGCAAGCAACGTATGTACTAATCTATCCGGATTCACTAATCCCCTTTTTAGTAATCCAATGATTAGGAACGATTTTAGTTTGTGAGCTATCTCGAATTTAGATCTCATTAGCATGATCATCATCATGATTCCAAAAGCATTGCTCAAAACTATGGGTTTATCACATTTAATATAACAACACCATGTAGATAATGTAAAATGCCCTTTATAACTGAATAAGATTACAAAGTATATGCTACATCATATCAAATATAATTGGCTTGTGTGCATACTACTTTCATCTACCTGTACGAGAAATCACTTCTTAATCATACACATTCATAATTCTATACTCGGTACACATCCAGTCTCTAACAGTGTTCAGTACATTACCTGAGTGGTTTTCCACAAACAACCAATAAACTAGTCCCTGTCTCGTCTACACTGTCTTGCACATCGAGTTAAATCGGTTGTTAGTTCGTATCAACCTCCGCTCTCTGAAGGAATTGTTTAGCCCAGATACCATACATCAACCATTAAAGTGTACGACTGTACCATAATTATACTTAACTTACTATTCTTTAAACTCTATCATCTTCACCTATCTTCTCTAAGGTTATAGCCTAAGGTACTCGTACCTAAGGTTTCTAACCTATTAGCTTTGATACCAACTGTAACGTCCCCAAAATTCATACAATCCAACTCTTCTCATTGGTCGTTAGCAATACATCCTCATTCTGACTTTACAATATTATTCAATGTTAAACTTATTAAAATTACGGAATAATTTAAACTTTTCTATTACGAATCATTCTCGATCCCAAAATTTTCAACTTTTACATCTAAATATGTTAGAATCATGTTAATATCATGATTCGCCTTGTCGAACTTATTATAAAAGTTTACACCTCAATACAAACTTTACAACTCAACATAAATACATTTATCAAAAACTTAACATAATTCAGGTAATAACTTCAACTAAAACATTTAATCTTCATGCATCATTTTGATCCATGTCATTTGGATAGCACATAACGTTATCTTGTATCTTTAACCTGCAAAAGTGGTTATTTGCAAGAATGAGCTCGACAGCTCAGCAAAATCTAATAGTTTACATACATAACATAACACATAAATAACATGCTCATCATATACATCATAAACATTTGGCTAAATATATCATACATACTGTACATCAATTACCAAGTAATAAATTGAGTTCCAGAACTCAATCAATATTTTAACTCAATGGACGTTGTCATAAATTGACTTTGTCGTTTCGTACATACAACACATAGAATACATCATGCTTTTACAGCATAGATTTAAAATAATTAATCATTTAGTTCACATAATAAATAGGAACTGAAAGACTTGCCTGGTTCGTAGATTACCGATTACCATAATTAGCTTATACTTATCTGCACTTCACGTATCCTACACAATATATAATCATGCACGACATTTATTAGTCACATAGCAACACTTAGTATTAACTCTACTTTACATTTCATAATCCTTCATTTTATTCTCCATTCAATTCTCAACTTAGAAATTAAGTCCTCCTCATAAAACCCTTCATTTTATTACGTTCCACTTTAATCGACACTTAACATTTAGTTAAGTCTTAAACTTTTCCTTACATTAGATGTATAATGTTTATAAGTAAATCTTTGGCTTATTACAATACTATTGTCACTTTAGGATTTACTCTCATCCAATCTCATTTTAATATCTCAATTGTCATCTGATAATTAATGGGTAATTGTTACCATCGATTACAATATATTAGTATTTATTTAATGCATTACTCTACGCTTTTAAACGTGCATATGGTAATATAACATGACCACAAAGAAAAAGAATTTTTTTTTTGTATCACCACCGGGGCGGTGGATTTCCTTTACAAAATACCGCCGGGGCGAGGGAACCGTCGGGGCGAGCCTACCGTGCGGGGCGACAAAAACAATTCATTTCTACCGCCGGGGCGGTGAACCTAAAACTCAACTTTTGCAGTTCGCGAACTGCAGAATATTCAAGCCCAAAAACACGAATTTTAAGCATCAAGCATCAATTCCAAGCATACCCAATTATCATAAATTTTGTTAAAATAATTCTAAACATATAATTAACCATCTTAAGTACATACTCACATTAATCCACCAATTTGGAGCCTTAAATCTCATGTTCATACTAATTTTTACAAACTTTGACAAATTTAGCGTAATCAATCATTACAGATTCGTTATTCAACCAATTTGGTCCGTTCAACTTCCGTTGTTTTTGTTTTTTAACACATAACAGCAACCCATCATCAATTTATAGATTATTACATGAATTAACCATCAATTTTGACTCTAAAACAAGCCAAAATGTACATATTCAACCAAAAACCAAATTCTTTATTTTAAACATGTTTTCCATGGATTAATAACTCCAAAATCATATATAAACACTATATAACCGATTAAACATGTTTATAAACATATATACCCAACATCTCATCAAATCTTCAACCAAAAATCCATTTTAAAGAAAATTCAAGAAATAGAAAATTAAGAACTTAAAGCTAGGTTTTTATCTTTGATTCCTTCTTTAGACAAAATAGATGATAAGAATTGCTTGACTCTTCTTCTTTCTCTTGATTTCTCTCAAATCTCCTCTCAATTTGTTTCACAGAGAGCTTTCTCTCCCAATTCCCTCTTCCTCTCCTCTGTATATTTTTTTAGTCTTATCAAAATATGCTGACAAACTTTACGTATCCTCTAGTTGGGAGTTTCAGCGGTTAAGAAAGCCAAAGGCTTCAAGGCCTTGTTTGGTACTTCTTTAAAGAATTAATCCATTTTTGTTATTATTATTATACTATATGGTTCCCATTTAAAATAAACCATTGTCACACTTTAACTTAATTAAACTTATTATATTAATAAATCTAATTAAACTTATTAATAATTCCAATCAAAACCTTACTGACAAAATTATAATTCAATTTAGCCAAACTATAATTTATTAAATAAATCATTTTATTCAATAAAACATTAATCCTCTAATTTAATTATTTAATTAAATTATAATATTCTCATCACATTAGCGTATTAAAATACGCACCAACACTTCATTCATATTATTCATGAAACTTAATTCACAATAATTTCCATTATCCACAAGACATAATAATCAAATTATATTATTTCTCAATATAATTTTAACTTAATTAAATTAACTAATATTACTCAACTAATTTCCTTTTCATGACAATTTCATTTAATCTTTTCAATGGTTTAATTAACTATTAAACTATTTCTTCCCAATTACATGAATATATAATTTTTTTTCACACCAAACTACATATTTCACAATATGAAACATATATATACACATATTCAAACCCAAAATGTCTCGTAATAAGAATTTTATTTATTAAATTCTTATTTAATAATTTCTAAAAATCTGGGTTGTCACTCATGGACACATGCAAAATGAGATAGAGCGTAAAACGTACTTGTTCAAAAGAAGGTGATATAGAGCATAAGATGCACTCACTAAATAGAAGAAAAAAAATTAAAAATAAAAATAAAAGAATGATGCATGGGAAGGGAAACCATGGAAAATTCATATCCTTTTCAATTCCCCGAATTTATATGTTGTTTGTATTTGTTACGATTGATGTGGTAATAGAATTCTAGAGTTGATATAATGTATCTTTTATTTAGCATTTGTTATATAGTCTTATCTAAGTATGATGTGTATAATGGTTTGTATAGTTTGGATGTGCTCACATTTTGAGGGTCATGATTGTTATGGAACTAATGAATTGGTTGAATTGTTAAACTTGAATGCTCTTGAATTTTGTTAGGAGTTGTTAGTTTTGAAATCTTTGAGGCTTTATTCGGATTCATGTGATTCATTGCTCGTGTTGTTGTTAGTTAGTTTGTGAAGTTTTATTTCTTTTGTTTTGCTTGAGGACAAACAAATATTCAAGTTTGGGGGTATTTGATGAGTGGATTTTATACCTACGAATTGGGTACTTTTGGCTTGATGAAAGTGTGTGTTCTTGGGTAGTTTATGTTCCTTTTTATTTATTTTTATCTTATTATTGTATTATGTGATTTTGTATTGCTTTTATGTGTTTTTATATTATTTATATGTATATTTACTTTATTTTGTAGGAATGGCATTATGAGTCATTTAGATCGATGTTTGGGGTTGTTAGATTCGCGTTTTCGGCTTACCATTTACACAACAGGTGTTTAACGTCCAATTTCAACCTTGATCCGGCCAGTATCTTTCCGGAACATCTTGAAGCATCCAAATCTGAGTTCGAACGAAGAAGTTATGGTCATTTTCCCAACAGACGTCAAAGCTGAAAATTCCAGACTTTTGGCCCGGCGCAGCTACACCCATTTCTAGTACAAATCCGGTGCAGCTGCGCCATGCATCCAGGGAGTTCAGTTTTTGTAGCGCAGCTGCGCCTCGTTCAACCCAAATCTGGAGCAGCTGCGCCAGGTCGCGATTTTAGGCAGATTTTAGCTGTTAAATCACCTATCTAATGACCCATTTTCATTATCCTTCATATTATTCCATTTCTTAGCAAACCTAGAGGGAGAAAGGAGGGAGAGAGGCGGCTGGACAAGACCAAAGGGAGGCCATGGCCTTGAGCCATGGTTCTTTAATAGCTTCATCGGAGGTGCTCCAATGGAGTCTAGCAACAAAGGGAAGCCACTCTTGTATTTATTTCTCTTTTCTACTATGTAATTAATTAGTTTTTGAACTAAGAATATAATTGAATCATTTGCCTAATTTGTATTGGATAGCTTTTCCTTTTGATTGACACCATATGAGTTGGTTCATTATATTTGTGCTTAATATTAATTGCTAAGGAATTAGTGATTGATTTGGTAATCTATATGAAATTGGAAAATGGATTGTGGATTTAGACCATGAATATAATGACATGTGATTATGCTTGTTCTACATGTGATGGAATACATAATTTGTGTGTAGGATAGGAATATACCTATATGCTATATGTAGCCAATTTAAGAATCTAAGCTTAATGACTCCCTTTGCGAAAGTTTATTCATTTGAGGAATGATTATTAAGGCTTCTTTGACATGTGTCTTGTAATTATTTTTTAGAATTGAATGACTTGCTAGTATATAGGATAGGAATATACCTATGTGCCGTATAGGGTGATTTTCATATGGCTATCGGAAGAGGCTTATGAATAATTAGAATTCTCGGTTGACAAATAATCGTGACCATTATGATCAATTGAAGAGTTAGGAGAAGTAAATGAAGCATTGCACGTCAAGTGTCTGACAAAATGCTTGTGTGGGGATATTATGTTCTTAGCTCATTATTTATCTATTTATTTTTGTTATTTATTTCTACTATTTAGTTTAATTGTTATTCTAGTTAGTAATTTATCACTCAAATCAAATTATTTAAATAAGGTTGAGACGATATAAAGTTAGTACTTGGGAAACATTAGTGATAATTCCTCGTGGGATCGACTTTTACTTATCACTCTATTACTTGTTGACCGCGTATACTTGCGCGTGTTTATCGATTTTAAAATCGACCAACAGGGGCGCATTCCGGTAAAGATGGCACCGTACCGGCGCTCATTAAGTGTAACCTCAGTGCTTACAGAACTCCCAATATCATTTAAATACCCTCATTAAGATATGTAGTTCATATGGATACTGTACTAAATCAAATGCTACTATCTAACTTATTTAAGAATGTAAATACAACGCAATCGATATAACAAAAGATGATAATATATATTTCATAACCTTAACTTTGATTACATCATTCTCAGTATCATGTTCTTATTACAACAAAGTCTTATAAGACTTGAATTTATTAAAACAGTAAGAGACTACTAATTAACATTGCCTCTTTCCATTATTCGTCCCGTCCCTGAAGTTCCGGGATTATTATCTAAAACTGCAAAGGAAAGTTTATGCAAGGATGAGCTACAAAATGCTCGGCAAGTTTATTTCAAAAATAAAAACACAATGTGTTTGATTTGAAAGAAGTTCAACGATTTTGCCTAACTGAGGGTTCAATACATGAACCATGTGTTTCAACCAGTTCGTCAGTCTTCAATGGCTTAGAAAAGCTTTTGTTCAGATATTTTATAGGGGATCAACCTATTCGATATCCTAGGAGTATGCATACCATCCTAACCGTGCCCAACATGCACTTGATGTCAATATATTATCGACAACTACATCCCATAAAGGGTGTTTGTATACTCAGTTATAAGATGTCGTACCAAACAATTTTGGTTTGACACAACAATTTATGCTCTGATAAACAATATATGAATAATGATTCATTTCTTAAGTTATGCTAAATCAAGAAGCAATAACTTCACAACAATTGATAGCAAGATATATAAGACTTGCATAAAGGTAGCAAGGTTTGGAGACTTGCTCGTATATCTTTTACAGTTGATATTACGTCTAAACGTTCGTCGTAAATCTTATACGATTATCGGCGTACATAACTAGTTAAACGTTTAACAAATAACTCTTTTAAGTTTTTTTTATTTCGGTTATTATAATCTCTTATAATTAAAACTCCTTCTACTATACATGAAAAAATTTCAGCATTATAACTGAATATTTATCAACTATATTTAAAATAAATTGAGTATTATAACTGCTTGTAAAATGAATATTTGTCTACTATGTTTAAAATAATTCGGGCATTATAACTGTTTATAAAATGAATATCCGGTTATTATATTTGAGATAATTTCAGCATTATAACTGCTTATAAAATGAATATTCTTACGAAATACTTGAAGAAAATCGGACATAGTAACTGCTTATAAAAGTATATTTTTAACTTTATAAGAGAAATAAATCAGACATTATAACTGCTTGTAAATAGGACTTTTGTACTATATACATAAAATAATTTGGGCATTATAATTGCTTGTAAAAGTATATTTTTACTAATACATACATAAAAATAAAAATTATAACCACTAGAGTATACCTCTTGTAGTTACTAGCTTTACTTCCAATCGTGTAGCACTTCGATGCTTCGAAAGTAATTTTTATCTCATAATATCTCTCAAAATATAAATATAGAGTGTTTTTGCTCTTGAAAAATAGTAAGGAATGAATGAACTTAGCTTGCTATTTATAGGAAATCATAGTTTCGCTAATTGCACGTTAGGGGCTCGGTTTATTACACTTTGCATCCTAGCATATTCTTAGAATATTCTTCTAAGCTCCTCTATGAAAATATCTTCCAAGCTCGACAATGCAACTTGCAATTGAACTTATCTTCAAAGCTGCTCAATGAAAATATCTTCCAAGCTCGATAATGCAGCTTGTAATTGCACTTATCTTCTAAGCTCCTCAATGAAAATATCTTCCAAGCTCGACAATGCAGCTTGCAATTAAACCTATCTTCTAAGCTCGACAATGCAGCTTGCAACTGAAAATATCTTCCAAGCTCGACAATGCAACTTGTTACCGTAAGCACGACAAATCACTTTGTCATTCACAAGCACGACATAGCAACTTGTCAAAAATAATTTGTCGGCATGCTTCTTGGTGAAATCGTGGAAAGCACGATAAATCATTTTGTTAATGTAAGCACGACTAAGCAGCTTCAATTTTTTTTTTATTTGACCTAATTCTTCATTAGAGTATACAATCACATATCGAAATAATAAATTTCATTTAATAATCACATAATTTACATATACGAGTCTTATTAAGGTTTAGAATATCACATTCACTCCCTCTAATAAGAATTTCGTCCTCGAAATTACAGTACAGGTTATAGAAATAAATGTGGGTAGTTGTCTCGCATTTTACTTTCAAGCTCCCATGTAGCTTCCTATATGTTTTGATTTCTCCAAATTACCTTTGTTAGGTTTGTATAACGCGAACATGCAATCAAATTACATAAATAAAGCGAAAACGCGATAAAATCAGATTTAAAAATTTTATACAAACCATCACCATTATCTTTCTTTATACACAATTATTAATTAAACGAAAGAGATGGAGAATAAGAATAATACCCTTGTAGAATTCTAGCTTCCTCAGGTACAAGTTCACCTCCAATTCTTTCGCATTCTCCCAGAATTCCACCGATTAAATTCCTTCATTTGATCAACGTTAGCCACCCAAGTGTTTGGCCTCTAGAGGTGATCCACCAAGGAATAATACTTGTTCAAGAAGATGGGTGTTGGCAAAACTCTAGTTTCTATCTCTATAGAAATTGTAAGTACTCTCCACAATTCTTATGTAAGAGTATGTAACCCTAATCTATGATAAGACTTCTCTTATTTATAGATGTAGGAAAACCATTCCCTAAATTATTTAGGATTATGGTTTCTATTCTAATTAAACTCCTTTAATTAAATTAAACTCCTAATATAATTAGAAATTCATGAGAGAATACTTCTAATAATTAATTCCCAATCCCTATTAGGAATTAAATAATAGTAATAGTAATAATAATAATAAGACTCCTCTTATAAATTTATATTTAATATTTTTAAAATATTAAATAATAAATATTATGCTATTTAATTTATTCTATCTCCATAGATTAAATTAAATACACTTAACTTATTATTATAATTATGTCATTTACTTCTTAAATAAATATTTTTCTTTTGCGGTGTGACTCTTTAGGTTCTCCATATTAAACCGATTATGAATAAATCAATTAGAACAATTCTAATTATATTTAAATAAATAAATTAAACTATTTAATTCATTTAAATAAATAATATTTATTATATAATAAGGGTAAGCCCCCTTAGCGATCAACGACTTTCTAGATAATATAGATTTTAACATTAATCACAAAAGAACCTTTTAGTGAATAGTTACCGTTCAATTCAATCCTTCTACCATACAAAGTCCCAATCAAATATAAGACATGGAATTATTGTTAAGTCTTAGTTTATTTGATTACATGTATTTCCATCCTCAAATGCACAACTCTGATTAATGCAAATTAGAAACACCTTTCTAATTTCATTCTTCTTTGGACAAAGACTTTTGAGTTGTCATTTATCGAATCACATAGGACATTCACTTCTTTTACTAGAAGTGGTAGATTTTTTGTCGACCATTCACCTATCTTCATGTACAACTTATTATATCTAATCATATCCTTTGATATACCTTAAAGGTCTTAAGATACATGTCAAAGTATAACTCATCATACACAAGATACTATGATGAT
The DNA here is from genome assembly GCA_034770075.1 of Aralia elata. Classification (NCBI taxonomy): domain Eukaryota; kingdom Viridiplantae; phylum Streptophyta; class Magnoliopsida; order Apiales; family Araliaceae; genus Aralia; species Aralia elata. The sequence goes on from CM068383.1 coordinate 56,083,135, forward strand.
CTCAAGTCTAAGGATCACTTGTACTACTATCACTTAAGGAATTCCTATTGACAGGCAAGTAAAACTCCATTAGGTATTCCTTAGCGAGCCACGTTCAGTGAGCGTATTCTCCAATAAGCACCTACATACTTGCTTTAGTGTCTCCACACAAATAATTATGAGATCAATCATCCTCTTCTTAAGAGCAAGCAACGGATGTACTAATCTATCCGGATTCACTAATCCCCTTTTTAGTAATCCAACGATTACGAACGATTTTAGTTTGTGAGCTATCTAGAATTTAGATCTCATTAGCATGATCAGCATCATGATTCTAAAAGCATTGCTCAAAAATATGGGTTTATCACATTTAATATAACAGCACAATGTAGATAAAGTAAAATGCCTTTAATAAACGAATAAGATTACAAAGTATATGCTACATCATATCAAATATGATTGGCTTGTGTGCATACTACTTTCAATCTCCCACTTGCACCAAAGCCAATCGCCATGGTATCTAATACCCTTCTTCTCTAAGTGACGATCATCCTGCTATTGGATAAAGCTTTAGTAAATGGATATGCAATGTTGTTCTTGAGAGTCCACTATCTCTATAGTGACCTTTTCTTCTTTCAATGATTCCTCTAATCAAATGAAAGTGCCGCAACATATGTTTGAATCCAAGATGAGACTTAGGAACTATTCCTAGTTCTGTAATAAACTTTTCATCCAAACAATCAACTTGCAACTTCATTTACAGATATATACTTTGTCTTTGTCACTAAACCAACAACTCTTTATTGTTTGGAACCTTTCCAATTCATTGCACCACTATTCAAGGTAACGATTTACCCTAAAGTGGATTTGTTATCGTCTTGGGTAGTCTGAAAAACTTGAGTCTATTTAACCCTCTAGTTTTAATTCAGACCTACCATGAATCATGATCACATCTTCAGTACCGGTTAAGTACTTAAAGATGTTTATCACTGTCTTACAGTGATCTTCTCCCAAATATAACTGATCAACATCAGGCCTTGTATATTCATTGTATACATGATAGTAACTCATGCGATCTCTTTTTTATTGAGGATAATTTAAAGAGATACACTCCATGACTCATCATCATGAGACCTTTCTTGGAGTTTATCATGCTAAACACCTTTAGCATCAAATAAATATACATTCCTTGGGTTAAGCCGAGCATCCTTTTAAATCTATCTACATAGATTTATATCCCCAATTTATAGGATGTTCCTTCCAAGTTATTCATGGAGGAATGTTTAAATAATTTTATCTTTATTGATTGTAGCATTAGCGTGTCATTCCTTGTCAGTAGTATATCAACATATAATACTAGGAATGTCACAGTGCTCCCACTGACCCTTTTGTACACACTAGGTTCATTCTTGTTTTTGATAAAATTAAACTCTTTTGATTGTCTCATCAAAACGAATGTTCCATCTTTGAGAAGCTTGCTTCAATCCATAAATGGATCATTGTAGCTTATATACACGATTTGCTTCAACCTTTGAAACAAATTCCTCTGGCTGTATCATACATACATTCTCCTCAAGTCTTCATTGAGGAAGGACGTGTCCACATCCATTTGCCAGATTTAGTAATAATAAGCTGCAATCGCAAGTAAAATCCAAATGGACTTGAGCATTACTGTTAATAAGGTTTTATCACAGTCAACTCCTTTACTTGATTTTAAACCTTTTAAATAGGTCTAGTCTTATAGGTCTCTACCTTGCCATTTACCCCAGTCTTTCTCTTAAAGACCCATATATACCCTCTAGGCACTATGCCTTTCGATGGAGTAACCAAAGTCTATACTTGGTTCTCATGCATGGAGTCCATTTCGGATTTTATAGCCATCTGCCATTTATTTAAGTGTCTACTGCTCATAGCCTCATCGTATATAACTAGATCATCATCATCTATGATGCGTACCTCATCATCATCCTCTATGATGAATCCATACCTTCTAGGTATCTTCAGTACTCTTCCAGATTTACGATTCGGTTGTGGTACAATAGGTCTATCTACAGGTTCCTCGATTTAACTCAAAATGCTTTGTGGTTCTTGAACTCCTTCAAGATCTATTTTCCTCCTACTAGCTCCTTCAATGATAAACACCTTTATCCAAGAAGGCAGCATGTAGGATTATAGTAATAATATCCTAAACCCTTTTTAGGATATCCCACAAATCTACACTTGTCAGATTTTATCTCAAACTTATCTTTTGAAACCTTTTCACATAAGTTGGACAACCCCTTATCTTAACACACTTAAGATTAGGAATCCTCCCTATCCATAACTTTTATAGAGTCTTGGGGCCGGATTTTGTGATTACCTTATTTTGTAGATATGTAGTTGTTTCTAGGACATAACCCCAGATGGATACTAGAATGTCGATAAAAATTATTATGGACCGCACCATGTCCAACAAGGTACGATTTCTCTTTTAAGATACACCAATCAATTATTGTGTATCATGAAGCGTCCATTATGAGAAAATACCATTTTGAGCTGATCTAGAAACTCATTGTACAAGTATTCCTTCCTCGATCTGATCAAAGAATCTTAATACTTTGTCAATTTGTTTCACATCTGAATTCTTTGAACCTTTCAAATGATTCAGATTTGTATTTCATTAAATACACAAATTCAACTCTTTGAATGATCATCTCCTTTTCTTTTCCTAGTTTGTTCAGTTTTTAAAATTATTTTTCATATAATTCAAGTATACAAAGTCTATGAAGTAATCTTCCAGTTTCAAACAAAAATTATCATTATAAATAGAACAATAATTGTTCTTAAATATAATACCAGAACCTTCCTTGTCTAACAACGAAAGTAATAATGTTTCTAAAGAGAACTGGAACATAATAACAACTTATTAAAATAGACTTGCCCACAGGCAACGCTAAACTATAAGTTCCTACGGCTAATATAGCAACCATTACTCCATTCTCCACACGTAAGATTATTTACTCTTTGTTTAGCTTTCTACTTCTGCTTAGTCTCTATATTGAATTGCATACGTGAGAACTACAGTCGGTATCTAATACCCAAGTAGAACCTTGAATTACAGAAAAATTTATTTCAATCATGAACCAACCTATATCTGTAACCGAAGTTTCACTAAGCTTGTTCTGGTTAGCCTCTGCAAGATGCTCCTTACAGTTTCCTTTCCAGTGTCTAGGCTTATTGCAGTGGAAGCAAACTCCTTTTCTATCCGCATCAGTTTTGTTCTTATTATCCTTTGTTTTTGCCTTTCCTTATACCTTCTTTGAATTATTCTTCTTTTTAAAAGATCTTTTGGCCCCTACCAGTATGACTTGGTCTTTCTTGGTTGGAAAATGACTCTCTACAATTTTCAACATGTTTAAGTAACTCAGGCAGACTGGCATATAGCTTATTCATGTGGAAATTCACAATAAATTCTGAGAAAGAGTCTGAAAGTGATTGCAAGATCAAATCTTGGATCAACTCTCCATCCATGACAAAACCTTGTTGTTCTAATTGTTCAATCAAATTGATCATTTTAAGGATATGTGTCTGTACTATAGTTCCATTGGTCATTCTAGATAGGAAGAGCTCCTTAGATATCTTATATCTAGTAGTCTTACTTTCCTTACCATTCAACTCCTTGAAGGTGCAGGAGTATAGTAGGAGCATCAATAGTTTCATGTTGACGCTAAAGCTCGTTACTCATAGATGTGAGCATGATGCATTGAGCCAACTGTACATCATCTTGCCACTTTCTAAAAGTAGCAATCTCTTCCTCAGAGGCATTGTCTGCAACCATTATAAGGATATGCGTATTAAGGATATAAGATAGCTTTTCAGCCTTGAGAACTATTCTCAAATTCCTTAACCAGTCCGTGTAATTCGGTTCGGTTAATTAGCATCTAATATGCTCTGTATTGATAGTAAATTAGACATTATAAAATTTTGTAAATGAATTAACAATATTTTAGCATACATTCATTTTATTAATTACCACAATAAATTAGGTCTTTATTTAAATTGGTATCTCCCACTATTTTCATCAAACTATATTACCCTCAATATATAATTCGGCAAATCTAATTAAAGATTTGCTAGTGAGAATAAGGATCCCATTTCAAATGTATATAGCCTTGTGTGTGCACAACAAACTATATATAAATAAATAGGTAGACAACTATTGTCAATTACATCACTAAGTAATTTCTTGTATTTTGCCTCTTAGATTATAATGGTCAAGTGTGTGCACATCCGAACTAAAATAATCTAAGTTAAGTCCAACTTGGCACTTCCATATATGTGAAGAGAAAAAGACCGCCCTTGTGTGTGCACAACAAAGAAGTAATGTTCAATTCCTTAATAAGCATCAAATGTGATAAAATAACATCTTAAATATTTAATACTCGCCTTGTGTGTGCACAACAAACTCATATTAAATATTTAATACTCTATCGTTTTATAATGCTAGAAGGCGACGTTCGATATTCCAAATATCTTTGAACGCTTAGGACTTAATATAATTTCTTTGAGGGGTTTGTTATTATTTGTCTCATCTTGTTTAGCGCGCATGCACACACACACACACACACACACATATATATATATATATATATATATATATATATAAAATACGCGTCATATTATTTGACATGCGAAGCATATTGGATAATATAATATATATATATATATATATATATATATATATATATATAGTAAACATGCACATATAGAATACTATATTCTACCCGAATTGATTATGGACTTTTTTTCTAGTTTGGTTCACTAGAGCCACCAAGTGAACCAAAAGGTCAAACCTAGGGTGCAAGAATTAAATTTAAGTATAACTATTACATTTAAACCCGGGCTCCAATACAAACGGGTCTTCAAGCGCTCCTTGCTCCTTTCTCTACAATTCTTCAAAATAATTCTAACTAATCCTATTACATGAACTATTTACTATAATAGAAACCTTGATCAGCAGTCAAGGGGAAGTACATAGGAGGGAGATAGAATTTACATTAAGAAAAATTAGAGAAGACGATGTACGCATACCCCATTTATAAAAACCCATTCATTCAAGCATCCTCTAAAATAATTCCAATCACACATTGGTCAATAGTCCATAATCAATCCCTATTTATTATCATACATATCTCCATATGCATCAATAAATAATATTCATCTCATGAATAATAAAATCATTCCATATATGCATTGATATCATTTAATGGGCAATATTAGTTAGTATAAAATCCAATTTCAACTCCAATTAGTTATCATAGAATCCAATTCCAACTCTACTTAGTTATCATGAAATCCAATTCTAATTAAAATAAACTTCTTTATTTTAATCCTATTCCAAATCAAAATAAACTCTTTTATTTTAATTTATCCAATTTTGAATAAAAATAAACTCCTTTATTTTTTTTAATCAAATTCTAAATCAAAATAAACTTCTTTATTTTAATTTTCAAAAAAAAATGAGGTCAACCCTTGATCATAAACCTTTAAAAAAAATAATCAAACAAGCCTTTAAGTCAACCTTCAAACCCAGAATTATATACTTTAAATATTAAATATTCTGATTCTCAATCAAAAGTGATTCTGGTGTAGTGGTAAAGCTTCCAACATATAACCAATAGGTCAAGGGTTCAAAACCCTCTAGCTCCAAATTAATTATTTCATTTTTAAAGGTTGACCAATCAGCGCCACGTCAGCAGTCAACAGTTGACCAATCAGCGCCATATCAGCAGCATGTGCCACATCAGTAGTCAGTGCCACGTCATCTGTTGACCAGTCAACGTTTGACCGTTGACTTTGACCAACGAATTTTTTTTTTAAATAAAAAGATAAATAATTTTACACAAATAGTTATGCCCAATTAAATTGTTCTAAACATATATCAATGTATATACAGAATCAAAACAATTAATAATTCGCATAAAGTTTGGCTCTTGATACCACTGTTATGTTTGTATAACGCGAACATGTAATCAAATTACTTAAATAAAGCGGAAGCGCGATAAAATCAGATTTTAAAATTTTATATAAACCATCACAATGATCTTTCTTTATGCACAATTATTAATTAAACGAAAGAGATGGAGAATAAAAATTATACCCTTGTAGAATTTTAGCTTCCTCATGTACAAGTTTACCTCTAATTCCTTTGCGTTCTCCTTGAATTCCACCGATTAAATTCCTTCCTTTGATCAACATTAGCCACCCAAGTGTTTGGCCTCTAGAGGTGATCCACCAAGAAATAATACTTGTTCAAGAAGATGGGTGTTGGCAAAACCCTAGTTTTTATCTCTATAGAAATTGTAAGTACTCTCCGCAATTCTTATGTAAGAGTGTGTAACCCTAATCTATGATAAGACTTTTCTTATTTTTAGATGTAGGAAAACCCTTCCCTAAACTATTTAGGATTAGGGTTTCTATTCTAATTAAACTCCTTTAATTAAATTAAACTTCTAATATAATTAGGAATTCATGAGAGAGTACTTCTATTAATTAATTTTCAATCCCTAATAAGAATTAAATAATAGTAATAGTAATAATAATAATAAGACTCCTCTTATTAATTTATATTTAATATTTCTAAAATATTAAATATTAAGTTATTTAATTTATTCTATGTCCATAAATTAAATTAAATACACTTAACTTATTATTACAATTATGATATTTACTTCTTAAATAAATATTTTCCTTTTGCAGTGTGACCCTTTAGGTTCTCCATATTAAACCGATTGTGAATAAATCAATTAGAACAATTCTAATCTTATTTAAATAAATAAATTAAACTATTTAATTCATTTAAATAAATAATATTTATTCTACAATAAGGGTAAGCCCCCTTAGCGATCAACGACTTTCCAAATAATATAGATTTCAACATTAATCACAAAAGAATCTTTCAGTGAATAGTTACCGTACAATTCAATCCTTCTACCAGACAATGTCCCAATTAAATATAAGACATGGAATTACTGTCAAGTCTTATTTTATTTAATTATATGTATTTCGATTCCCAAATGCACAACTCTAAATAATGCAAATTAGAAACTCCTTTCTAATTTTATTCTGCCTTGTCCAAGGACTACTGAGTTGTCATTTATCGAATCACATAGGACATTCACATTTTTTACTAGATGTGGTAAATTCTTTGTTCATCATTCACCTATCTCCATGTACAACTTATTATATCCAATCATACCTTTTGATATACCCTAAAGGTCTTAAGGGACATGTCAAAGTATAACTCATCATACTCAAGATACTATGATGATCTTAAGTCCAAAGATCACTTGTACTACTATCACTAGAGGAATTACTATTGACATGCGAGTAAAACTCCATTAGGTATTCCTTAGCGAGCCACGTTCAGTCAATTTATTCTCCAATAAGCACCTACATATTTGCTTTAGTGTCTCCACACAAATGATTATGCGATCAATCATCCTTTTCTTAAGAGCAAGCATACGTATGTACTAATCTATTCGGATTCACTAATCCCCTTTTTATAATCCAACAATTATGAACGATTTTAGTTTGTGAGGTATCTAGAATTTAGATATCATTAGCATGGTCACCATCATGATTCTAAAAGCATTGCTCAAAACTATGGGTTTATCACATTTAATATAACAGCACAATGTAGATAAAGTAAAATGCCTTTAATAAACGAATAAGATTACAAAGTATATGCTACATCATATCAAATATGATTGGCTTGTGTGCATACTACTTTCAATCTTGACTGAAGGTATCACTTTATTCCGTAGAATTTATTATTTCTTATCTATGATTTCAATAGGAACTTCCTCATACGACAAATCTTTCTCGATCTGAATAGGTTCGTGATCTATAACGTGTTTATAATCGGGTTTGTATGGTCGTAACACGGACACATGAAACAGGTTATGGATATGTTCTAACTCAGGAGGTAGGGCTACCTCATAGGCTACCTCACCTATCCTCCTCAGTATCTGAAATGGTCCAATGAATCTCGGACTTAATTTTTCTTTCTTGCCGAAACGTATTTTTCCTTTCCACGGAGACACCTTCAAAAATACATGGCTCCCAACATCGAAATCTTGTTGTTTCCCGTGTTGATCCGCATACTTCTTTTGTCGATCCTGAGACGCTTGCAATCTCTCTCGTATAATCCGAACTACCTCAGCGGTTTGTTGAACTATTTCTGGTCCTAACAATTGTCGTTCACCGACTTTGTCCTAACATAATGGCGTTCTACATTTCCTTCCGTACAGAGCTCAAATGGTAGCATTCTTATGCTGGCATGGTAACTATTATTGTAGGTAAACTTTACTAAAGGTAATTGATCCTCCCAACTTCCCTTGAAGTCTATAAGGCAAGTTTGGAACATGTCCTCTAATGTTTGAATTGTCCTCTCGCTCTGACCATCTGTTTATGGGTGATATGTTATGCTTAATCTCAATTGAGTTCCTAAGTATTTTTGGAGACTTTTCCAAAAAGTTAAAGTAAATCTAGGATCTCGATCTGACACTATGGAAATAGGTACTCTATGCCTAGAAATAACTTCATTGATGTAAAGCTTGGCTAATTGGTCAAGGTTGAAGCTAACTTTTATGGGTTGGAAATGAGCTGACTTGGTAAGACGATCTATGTGACAACCCGGATATTCAGGAATTATTAAATAAAAATTCTTATTATGAGAGGTGTCGGGTTCGAGTATATATTTATATATGTGTTATATGCTGTGAAATATGTGATTTGGTGTGAATATAGAAGAGGAATATATATATTCTTATATTGGAAAAATGAGGTTTAATGGTAAATTAAACCATTGATGATAGTAAATGAAATAGTTACGAAAATTATATTAACTGAATGTTATTAAGTTGAAATTATATTATGGAATAATATAATTTGATTATTATGCCTTGTTAGCAATGAAATTATTATGAATTGAGTCTCATAAATAATGTGAGTGATTCACTTAATTAAAATAGTGAATTAACGTAAATATATTTGTTTTAATATAATGAGAGAGTTGATATATTACATATAAATGCACTACGTTAATGTAATGGTCTAATATATTATATTATGCCAAGCAAATATAAATTGACTATGAGATGTGGAAAACTAATATGTTTATAAATAAATATTGGCGACAAGATTTAATAAATTGAGTTAATGTTTAAGTTGTGATTAAAGGTGTGGATTAAAATAAATTGTCTTGGGACAATTTATAGAATGAAGGAAAATAAATAATTATACATAATAATTAGTGGAATAAAAATTAATTATTTTAATGAAAATGTTTATTTTAATTATGAATGAAATTTCATTGTTCATGGTATAGTGATTATACATATTATAATTGTATAATTACTTAATATGACTAAATAACTTAGCAATAAATAAAGTGTGACATTTGTGAACCATATGATAAGAGGAATATTTAAATAAATTATTAAGATGTTGTTAGGGTTCTAGCCAAACATGGCCTAGAGACCCTTTGTATTGTAACCGCTATGTAACTGGCCAAGTCACGTTTAAGTGGAGGTTCAGTTTATTTTCACGTATACTCCTAAGTCTAAAGAAAAGAAAAATACAGAGCAAGGAAGAGATAAATAGAAGAGTGGTTCTCTGTGAATATTGGAAGAAGAACCTTGAGAATTCTCTGTAAATTGGAGAGGAAGCCTGATAATCTAAGGAGGAGGAAGGAATTTAATCAAGCAATCATCGTCATCTAACTAAGCTAGAGAAGAGGATTCAAGAGGTAATAGTCAAACCCTAAAACTCTTCTATTAATTTTTCTCAAATATAGGATGTATGAGTATTAGTTGGTGTTTTGGGTTGATGAAGAATTAGGGTATACATGTTTATGGGTGTGTATAATCTGTTATATATCATCTATAATGGTTTTACAGTAATTAAATTCGTGTGTATGCTGTAAAAGGAAGAAATTAACTTTTGGTTTTACTATATATAATATGGTCTGCTTTTGGAATCCAAAATTGAGTGTTAATTCATACTTAGAGTCTGAAATTGATTGTTGATTATGATAATACATTAAAAAACGAAAAGAATACTAGTGGAATGGATTAAATTGGTTAAGAAACGGGTTCGTGGTGTTTAATTTTGTTAATATGTCAAAATCTTAAAAAAGAGCATGAACATTGAATGTTTAATCCTTTAAATTGGTTGTTTTTGTGATTTATGTTGTTAGAGTTGTTGTAGACATGTTGGGTTTTGGTTTTTCTAAGTATATAGCATCTGGATTTGCTTAATTTAGTAATTTGAATGAAGAAATTTTGAGTTTGGGTTGGAAGCAGAGCACTGTCGCGACCTGCAGAAACTGATTCTGCAGTCTGGCGCCGCAACGCCACTTGCCCAGTTCATTCTGGCGCCATAGCGCCACTCTAATAAAAAACAAAATTAAAAGGCTGGCGCCGCAACGCCAGTCCTTAGTATAAAATTAGGCGCCACAGCGCCGAGGTCCAATTGGGCCGAGTCAGGACAGCGCCGGTTCTAAGGCAAAACCTAGCGCCGCAGCACCAGTCCGGTTTGCCGGGTCGAGTCGGGTCAGAACCCAAAAAATGAAATTTTTCCAGATTTTGAAATAAAAGAATTTCACATATATGATGTAATATGTTAAGTAGTAATTCAAAAGAATATTTTGAAATATTATATGAAGGTTCCTAATTAAGTGAATAAGCTTAAAATACAAATAATACAATGTGAAGATGAACCTTAATTACTTAACTAAACGTTGAGTGATAATTATTGAGGAGCCTTAACAGGACTTAAACACTAAGTTAAACATTGTGTATCGATTAAAAAGGAAGGATTATGGAATGTAGATTAAAGTTTACTTAAACGATTACTAAGCATTGTTATATGACTAACAGTTGATGTGTACAATAATATATTGTGTAGGATTCGTGAAGTACAACTATAAGCTGTTTTTTTTCGGTAATTGGTAATCTACGAGCTAGGCAAGTCTTTTAGTTTCTATTTGTTATGTGAACTTGATGATTAATTATTTTAAATATGTATTATAAAGAGCATGATGTATTACATATGTTGTAAGTATGAAACGATAAAGTCAATTTATGACTACGTTGATTGAGTAAAGAATGCTGATTGAATTATGGAATTCAATCTTTATTTGATATGTGACGTTCAACATGTAAATTATGTTTAGTCAAATGTTTATGTTATATAAGATGAGCATATTATTTATGTGCTATGTGATGCATGAAAACTGTTAGATTTCGCTAAGTTGTTGAGCTCATTCTTGCAAATAATCATTTTTGCAGGTTAAGGATTCAAGGTAACGTTATGTGCTACTTGAATAACATGGAACAAAATGACACATGAAGATTAAATATTTTAATTGAAGTTATTACTTGAACTATGTTAAGATTTTGGATAAATGTATTTACGATGAGTTGCAAAGTTTGTGTTGAGTTGTAAATTGTTATAATAAGTTCGACAAGGCGAATCATATTATTAGCGTGATTCTAAGATATTTAGATGTAAAGGTTGAAAGTTTTGGGAACGAGGACGTTTGTAATAGAAAAGTTTTAATTATTCCACATTTTTAATGATTATGTTATTGAATAATTATATATTAACAGAAGTTTGATGTATTATTAGCGACCGATGTCGAGAGTTGAGTTGTTAAAATTTTGGGGTCGTTACAGTTGGTATCAGAGCTGATAGGTTAGAAACCTTAGGTAGGAGTAACTTAGGCTATAACCGTAGAAAAGAAGATAGGGATTATGAGGAATAAACTCGAATAGAGTAAGCGATATAATACGAGAATAAGAAGTTAAGTATAATTATGGTGCAATCGTATTCTTTAATGGTTGATGTATGGTATCTGGGCTAAACAATTCCTTCAGAGAGCGGAGGTTAATACGAACTAGCAACCGATCTAACTCGCTATGAAAGACAGTGTAGATGAGATGGGAACTAGTTTGTTAGTTGTTTGTGGAAAACCACTCAGGTGTTATACTGAACACTGTTAGAGACTCGATGTGTACCGAGTATAGAATTATGGATGCGTATGATTAAGAAGTGATTCTTTTCATATAGGTAGATGCATGAGATGAGTTAAGTCCTAGAAACATTACAATAAGAAGATGCGAATGACGCGGAGTGAACTCAATAAAATATTGAATAATATAAATGAAGTTAGAGATTCTTAAAGGAAAAATTGATATATAAACAAGAAGATTCAAAGAAGAATCTTAAAGAGTTATAAAAGATGAGAACCAGGAGTTACCTGACTCCAGTAATAAAGATAGTGTTAATAAATAGACGATGTCTATAAGATAAGAATGATATAAATGATAAGGATGAACTCAAATAGAGTTTAGAGAATTTATGTGAGATAAGATTATGATAAAATGTTTTGGTTCAAAGAAGAACCTAAAGAGCTAAAAGAACATGGAACACCTGAGTTGATTAATCATAAGATAACATGATTAAAGAGAAGAATAAAGAAGATCGTAGGATGAGATGATCATAAGATAAGAAAGAATAGTAAGAAGAGTTGATGATAGAATGAGATCACGACGTAATCTGCTAAAGTTGTAAAAGGTCAGAGGATCTGAAATGATTGAATAGTTGTAGCATGATGCTATAAAGAGATTGTACTCTGAAATAGTACGAGGTAAACTCACGAGGAGTTATGGATGATGTAATACGAGGAATTCGTATCAAGCAAAGAGTAAGTTAAGAGCAAGATGAAATTAGATGGGATTTTAATGGAGGACTCATGTTAGTGGCTGAGTTGTACAATTCCTTGTATGGGCGGGGAATTTGTGCTTGGTTTGAGAACCACTTAGCTTCCTATATCGATATAGTGGTTGAGTTGTACAATTCCTTGTATGGGCAGGGAATTTGTGATTGGTGTAACAACCGCTTAGCTTCCTATATTGATTAGTGGCCGAGTGGGCCAATTCCTTGTATGGGCAGGGGATTGTGTTTGGTTTAACAACCACTTAGCTTCCTATATTGATAATCGTTGGAATATTGGTGTCGCGCTATCAATATACCTATGGTGAGAAGGTGATTCTTTTCTCATATTTATATTTGATAGTTCGATAATATTAAGATTAGGTACAGTTCTTAAAACTCATACTTATGGTAAGTTCGTGACTCAAAATCGTATGGTAGAACCCCTCAGCGAATGGACGATTTTGGTCTGACTAGGATAAGTTCCTAAACCCATATGGTTGTGGTAAGTTCCTGAATTTCCAAAGTGCGGTAAGTTTAATGAACTATATTGGGTATAGAAAAGTTATGGTACAGAGAGCATTGATGGTATTGAAGATTGGTAGAATGATTAAGTAATAAAGCAATGGAGTAAAGATCGAAGTTGATGGAGAAAATGGATATTCCAAATCTTCTAGCTATGCTAGTTTTTCGAAATTTATTGACATTGTGCTGATATTCGCAATTTTGTGTTCTCGAAAAATATTAGGTCAATATTTGAACCAATAAGTTTTTTTTAAAAAAATGATATTGTTCTTATGTCTATGCTAATTGATTCAGCTAGACAAAATGATTTGAAAATTTCAAAATGTATTTTATATAATTATATACATCATTTAATACGGTGTAGAAATAATACTCGAAGAAGTCATCAATGTAATTGAACCTAGTGTTGGATGTGATCTTAGGATCGTCAGCCCACTATGGTATGATGTAGCATGACAAGGTCATATAATGACTGAATCCTCAACGTATCATTAAAACGATACGGTATCATGATATCATAGAGGAAAGATATTTGATTTTCTTAAACTAAGACGGTGTGCCAATTGAGTTAAAAAAGAAGATATATATATATATATATATATATTTCGCTTGATGTCCGAATTACTGCTAAAAGTCTATGCTAGTTGATTCGGCTGGACGATTAATGGAAGTTTTCCTTGAAATTCGAGCGTTCTTTGAGAAGTTTTGCCAAACCAAATTGTTTTGATCCAGGTTCAGATGTTGAGAAACTGAGGTGAACAACCCTATAAAAAGAGGACATGTTATCGGAGACAATGGTTCCGAAAGTGACGTATATAGTCGTTACAAAGAAAAATGTTGTGCACGACGTAGTACGATAGGTTGATCACCTGGAGTACTTGCAGTGTTTTCAGTCTTTGTGATTGACAAACATCCTGTAAAAGGGTTTACAATGTGAAGTACCAGGGGTGAAACACTATAAAACCTAGAGATGAGTTCAAGGTTTTGTTACCCCTCAACATGATTTGGAATCTTTAAAATTCCTGAGTTATTCATACTACTTCCCAATTATTGAAACGATTGTGGAAGATTCTGTTGGTCAATTTTGCAACCGAAACTTACGCGCAAGTATACGCGGTCAACAAGTAATATAATGATAAAGAGAGTTATCGAACCCACAGGGAATTAACTTTAATGTATCCCCAAGTACTAACTCAATATCGACTCGATCTAAATCAAACTCTTTAATTCAAGAGATAGATAAAGGTTATATCTAAATTGCATGACATATAAATAAGATAAATAGATAGATAAATGTCTAAGATTATAATTTCCCCCATTCAAGCATTTTGTCAAACACTTGGTGTGTAATGCTTTGTTCAAATATCTTAACTCCCTTTTTAGATCAATTAACCACATAAAATTGACATCCGAGAAATCACTATTACGTAAGAGCCTCTGTCGATGGTCAATTACGAATCTTCCTAATGCGGCATGTAGGTATATGTCTATCCTACATACTATTAAGAGACCAATTTCAATAATAATTAACAAGACACGTGTCACTAAATCTCATTAACCACCCTTTCAATTACCAACTTTCACATAGGAAGTCATTCAGATTAGATTCTCCATTGGTTGCACACGGTATCTAGGTATATGTCTATCCTAAATACTATCAAGTTACCTATCATTGAGGTTAATCAATAAGACACACGTCAATAAATCTCAATTAATTACCCACAACAATCTTTAACTTTCGCATGATATCATAACAAGGTCTCAACACTATAATCCGTTCGTCAAGTTCATATAGGTTCCCACAATAATTACTAGCTAGGCAATTAAGATATGAAGCATAAATTATGATATTCAATTCACACATGAGTAATTAATAACAAAGAGAGAGAAGTCAATTCAAACTATGTGTTGGGTTCCATTGAAATCTTAGAATACAAGCTCTAGTTCATGGTAGCTAAGCAAAACATCAAACACATAGTGTTCATCACGAAATAGAAATACAAATTCAAAGGAAAGCTAGAGATGATAAAACCCATTTTGAAGATATTCATATGTTGCTTGCTTGGTTGATGTCAATTTTTAGCTTTTTCTCTTCCTTTGGCACTCTTTTCTTCTTTTGCTCCTTACCTTTTGCTGAATTTTTTCTTGTATTGCAGCAGTTTTGCTCTCTATGTTGATGTATATGGCAGCCTCCCAATCCCTAGATATCAAAGAGATATTATATAGTGCCTCCATGAAAAACCCTAGACAAACATCAGAATTTTGGTCAAAAAGTGAGCTGGAATCGCACTAGAGGCTCAACAGATCGCACACAGCACGCTCAGGCGCGCCTGCGCGCTGCCTGGTGCGACCGCTCCCAGCCGCTGGCTATGCAGCTCACCCCCCGCTCGCCCACGCCGCGCGTGCGCGCGTGCTGGCTGCCTGGTGCCTGGCGCCGCGCGCCCACTCCCATTCCGCGCGCCCGAGCCCCCCTCCTGTCACCCGACTCAGCTTTGACCTCTGTTAGTAAGATGGTCATAACTTTCTCATACGAACTCGAAATAAGGCAATTCAAGAGGCTATGGAAAGCTAAGAAGAATCTCTACAACTTCCATAACTGGAGTTGAAAAGATTATGGCTGGAGAAAGGGTGAAATGGAGCTCAAAGTGGACACTGTGTAAAATTATTGCTAAATCCGTTGGTAAAACGACCATAACTCTCTCATACGAACTCTCATCGGGATGATTCAAGATGTTCCGGAAAGCTAAGGAGAATATCTACAACTTTCGTTTTTTGAGTTTTGAGAGGTACGGATTGGATCATGGTTGAAATTGAGCCGCAAGCAGCTGCTATGTCAATGTTAGGCTCAAAATGGCAAACTAAGCATCCACGAGCGTTGATGATCAACTAGCTCTTATTCCACTTCCTACAAAATTAAGTAAAAACACATAAAAGCAATACAAAATATATAAAAGTAATATAAAACCACAATATCTAAAAAAAGAGATAAAAATACCTTAAAACCACATAAAGTACCTAAAGACTTACAAATTATCAAGGCCAAAAGTACCCAAATTGTGTGTATAAAACACACTCATCAAATACTCCCAAACTTAAATCTTTGCTTGTCCTCAAGCGAAATAAACCTAAACTACATAATTCAAACACTTGTAGTACAACCTAACTTGAGCAATGAATTAATAAGCCGACCATGGTCTCAAAGGCGTCAACACGTGGAACTCAAGAAAACAAACAAAACGTTGCAAGTCTAAACTATCAATTAGCTAGCCATATCTTTCTTTAGGCCCCTTCCGTGTGTGTGTATGAGAACCCAATTGCACTAAACCAATTATAGCTCGGATGAACATATGCAACCATATTACCTCATGAAAGAAATCAAAATAAACTTCAAAAACCACATGCTTAGACATCACTCACCACAAATATATACAAATCACAATTTCCAAAAAAAATTGAGATCAAAGGACTCTAGGCGAGCGCATTTTATGCTCCAGTTCAACCTAAGCCCGCTCTTATGGGTGAGTGCCTTTTACGCTTCATCTCAACCCACTGCACGATTTACAATATGGATATCTTTTCTTTTTTTCTTCAATATATAGGAGAGTGCGTCTTACGCTCTATCTCCTCTAAGCATGTGTTTATGAGTGAGTGCATTTTACGCTCCGTCTCAACTCACCACATGATCAACAAATTAAACCAAACGAACTTGGACACCTTGCTTCAAGTGATGTTTAAACGAGTTCTAGAGCTTATAGATATCTCCCACATGCATTCGGTTATAAAAGTCTTCTCTAAGCATACAACTAACTTAATACTCATGGGTAAGTGCATAAAAGTGAAAGGACACATAAGCAAAATAATAACCAATGAACGATAAGCACAAAGACTAAGCAACAATTGTCTACTTCTCATGAGTTAGATTCTCTTCAAACAAGTATTATCATTGACCATGGAATATAGTTTAAATCAAATTAAAACAATGCTCAAGGGACACAACCTAAAAATAAATAATAAATTTTTTTTTGAATAAAAAGAAAAACACACTTAAAACACACAAAAATTAAATTAAAAACACATAAATACGCAAATACTAAGTACTACCCCCAAACTTAAATTTGACATTGTCCTCAATGTCTGATATAGGAAAAATTAAAATAGAAGACTTCCTTGAGAACGTGTCAAGCGCCATTGATATCATCTTTCAATACCTCTAAGTTGGGGGCATACCTAAAAGAAGATGACTAAAGAAATTAAAATGCAATTAAACAACTAAAATGCAATTAAACAAAAGTAAAAGCAAAACAATAAACTTGGGTTGCCTCCCAAGAAGCGCTTGGTTTATAGTCGTTAGCCCGACTCTCCTTCATTTCCTTTCAATCCGGCTCAATCGCAAAAATGACCATAGCATGCCGCCTCGCTGTTATTTCTTTGATTTGCATGGCATGCATGTCTGATTGGCGACCCTCAAAATTATCTTCAACCGGTGGCAAAAAGAAGCTTTCCTCATCCGCTTTATCCATTATTGCACTTTTGTTAAGATCAACATGAAGATATTCTTCATGAACCAATAGGTGCTCGATGGCTTTGAAAACCTTGAATGTAACTTCTTGATCTTTAATATCCTTTTCATAATCCCCATTAATGCTCCTCGTCTCATCAACCTCAAAATCAACATCCACAATAGGATGTACACTCTCAAAATTTTCTTCAATAGCTTCGTGTAACTCCTCGCCACTTCCATGTTCATCCACCATGCACTGCTCTTCACCTTCCTCCATAGGGTCAATCTCTGTATCGCAAGGTAAGGTGTTTTGCGGGTGAATAATGTAAGTATTGGAAACATAGTTTATAATGCTCTACACTAAAGCTTACAGATTTGCCAACCTATCCTCATTTTGAGAGATATGAGATATGTTCCAAGTTATGAGCTCCTCCCTCCTTCTATTCTCTTTGTCACATCTATGTGAATTCACTATACATTTCTCTTCACTTTCCTCTATAGGGTTAATTTGTGTAATGCAAGGTAAAGTGCTCTGCGGGTGAATAAGCACAACCTCAACAAGTTGTGCCATTTGGCTCTCGAGGTTCCGTAATGAATTTAGTTACTCAACGTACATGGAAAGAATCTCCTCCAAATTAGATGTATCCTCATGGTATGGTGGAGGTTGGTACATAAATTATGAATGGTATGAGAGATTTGGATCAAAGAATTGATCTTGATTGTTGTCCCATGAAAAGCTTGGATGATCTTGCCAACCCGG
Organism: Aralia elata; assembly: GCA_034770075.1. NCBI lineage: Eukaryota > Viridiplantae > Streptophyta > Magnoliopsida > Apiales > Araliaceae > Aralia > Aralia elata. Next base: position 56,101,659 of record CM068383.1, read on the forward strand.
ATGATAGTAGTTTGGGTTGTAGTCAGCTTGATTCTGACAGCAGGCATTTTGAATGGATTGACTCTCAAAAGTGTCAACAAACCTTGCACCATTTGCAATTTGTTCTTGCAATTGCTCAAGAAGTTTTGACGAACTTGGTTGTGTCGTCCCCTCATAGTCCCATTTATAGTTATGCTCATCCATTAACTGAAAACAAAATCAAAACAAAACAAAATAAATAATAACAAAATTATTTTCAAGTCTAAATTAAGACCAATTCGATTATCATTAATATTGGAAAAACACTAGAAGAACAATTCCCTAGCAACGGTGCCAAAACCTTGTTGGTCGATTTTATAACCGAAAATTACGCACAAGTATACGCAGTCAACAAGTAATATAATGATAAGAGAGAGTTGTCGAACCCACAGGGAATTAACTCTAATGTATCCCCAAGTACTAACTCAATATTGACTCGATCTAAATCAAACTCTTTAATTCAAGAGATAGATAAAGGTTATATCTAAATTGCATGACATATAAATAAGATAAATAGATAGATAAAGGTCTAAGATTACAATTTCTCCCATTCAAGCATTTTGTCAAACACATGGCGTGCAATGCTTTGTTCAGATATCTTAACTCCACTTTTAGATCAATTAACCACATAAAATTAACATCCGAGAAATCATTATTACGTAAGAGCCTCTATCGATGGTCAATTACGAATCTTTCTAATGTGGCATGTAGGTATATGTCTATCCTACACACTATCAAGAGACCAATTTTAATAATAATTAACAAGACACATGTCACTAAATCTCATTAACCACCCTTTCAATTACCAACTTTCACATACGAAGTCATTAAGATTAGATTCTCAATTGGTTGCACACGGTATCTAGGTATATGTCTATCCTAAATACTATCAAGTTACCTATCATTGAGGTTAATCAATAAGACACACGTCAATAAATCTCAATTAATTACCCACAACAATCTTTAACTTTCGCATGATATCATAACAAGGTCTCAACACTATAATCCGTTCGTCAAGTTCATATAGGTTCCCACGATAATTACTAGCTAGGCAATTAAGATATGAAGCATAAATTATGATATTCAATTCACACATGAGTAATTAATAACAAAGAGAGAGAAGTCAATTCAAACTATGTGTTGGGTTCCATTGAAATCTTAGAATACAAGCTCTAGTTCATGGTAGCTAAGCAAAACATCAAACACATAGTGTTCATCACGAAATAGAAATACAAATTCAAAGGAAAGCTAGAGATGATAAAACCCATTTTGAAGATATTCATATGTTGCTTGCTTGGTTGATGTCAATTTTTAGCTTTTCCTCTTCCTTTGACACTCTTTTCTTCTTTTGCTCCTTACCTTTTGCTGAATTTTTTCTTGTATTGCAGCAGTTTTGCTCTCTATTTTGATGTATATGGCAGCCTCCCAATCCCTAGATATCAAAGAGATATTATATAGTGCCTCCATGAAAAACCCTAGACAAACATCAGAATTTTGGTCAAAAAGTGAGCTGGAATCGCACTAGAGGCTCAACAGATCGCACACAGCACGCTCAGGCGCGCCTGCGCGCTGCCTGGTGCGACCGCTCCCAGCCGCTGGCTATGCAGCTCACCCCCCGCTCGCCCACGCCGCGCGTGCGCGTGTGCTGGCTGCCTGGTGCCTGGCGCCGCGCGCCCACTCCCATTCCGCGCGCCCGAGCCCCGCTCCTGTCACCCGACTCAGCTTTGACCTCTGTTAGTAAGATGGTCATAACTTTCTCATACGAACTCGAAATAAGGCAATTCAAGAGGCTATGGAAAGCTAAGAAGAATCTCTACAACTTCCATAACTGGAGCTGAAAAGATTATGGCTGGAGAAAGGGTGAAATTGAGCTCAAAGTGGACACTGTGTAAAATTATTGCTAAATCCGTTGGTAAAACGACCATAACTCTCTCATACGAACTCTCATCGGGATGATTCAAGATGTTCCGGAAAGCTAAGGAGAATATCTACAACTTTCGTTTTTTGAGTTTTGAGAGGTACGGATTGGATCATGGTTGAATTGAGCCGCAAGCAGCTGCTATGTCAATGTTAGGCTCAAAATGGCAAACTAGGCATCCACGAGCGTTGATGATCAACTAGCTCTTATTCCACTTCCTACAAAATTAAGTTAAAACACATAAAAGCAATACAAAATATATAAAAGAAATATAAAATCACAATATCTAAAAAAGAGATAAAAATACAATAAAACCACATAAAGTACCCAAAGACTTACAAATTATCAATGCCAAAAGTACCCAAATTGTGTGTATAAAATACACTCATCAGATTCCTATTGTTCTGAAAGGTGAATATGAAAAGGAGGATATTCCTTAGAAAGAAGTAAGTCGTGTAATCCGACAATTTTAGATGAATCATTGGAGAGAGAAATGGAGTTATCAAAGGAAAATGTATAAGATCCGTAGAGGAGAAATTTTGTCATGGAACCTAATAAATGAATAAAGATTAAATGAACGAATATTAGTAAGTCAAAATTTCGAGGACAAAATTCTTAGAAGAAGAGGTGAATGTAATATCCCGAGTGTTTATAAGTTGAGTATATGATAATAATTCTTAGGAAGGTAATGAACGAGTTTAAGAATATGTAATACTTAACTATGATTAAGTCTAAGTAAAGGTTATGAAATAAAAACCTGCAAGAATTGGTTGAGTAACAAATGGAATAAAAATATAGAACCTACACTAAGGTAATGCGTTAGGTTATTCAACGATAATTGTGAAAGAGATTTAGTGAAAACCGAGCAAGGGAGGTTTCGTTGATTTCGAGGACGGAATCCTTATAAGGAGGAAAGGATGTGACAACCCGAATTTTCAGGAATTATTAAATAAGAATTTAGCGAATAAAATTCTTATTATGAGAGGTGTCGAGTTCGAATATATATTTATATATGTGTTATATGCGGTGAAATATGTGATTTGGTGTGAATATAGAAGAGGAATATATATATTCTTATATTGGAAAAATGAGGTTTAATGGTAAATTAAATCATTGATGATAGTAAATGAAATTGTTACGAAAAGGATATTAACTGAATGTTATTAAGTTGAAATTATATTACGGAATAATATAATTTGATTATTATGCCTTGTTAGCAATGAAATTATTTTGAATTGAGTCTCATAAATAATGTGAGTGATTCACTTAATTAAAATAGTGAATTAACGTAAATATATTTGTTTTAATATAATGAGAGAGTTGATATATTACATATAAATACAATACGTTATTGTAATGGTCTAATATATTATATTATGCCAAGCAAATATAAATTGACTATGAGATGTGAAAAACCAATATGTTTATAAATAAATATTGGTGACAAGATTTAATAAATTGAGTTAATGTTTAAGTTGTGATTAACGGTGTGGATTAAAATAAATTGTCTTGGGACAATTTATAGAATGAAGGAAAATAAATAATTATACATAATAATTAGTAGAATAAATATTAATTATTTTAATGGAAATGTTTATTTTTAATTATGAATGAAATTTCATGGTTCATGGTATAGTGATTATACATATTATAATTATATAATTACTTAATATGACAAAATAACTTAGCAATAAATAAAGTGTGACATTTGTGAACCATATGATAAGAGGAATATTTAAATAAATTAATAAGATGTTGTTAGGGTTCTAGCCAAACATGGCCTAGAGACCCTTTGTATTGTAACCGTTATGTAACTGGCCAAGTCATGTTTAAGTGGAGGTTCAGTTTATTTTCACGTATACTCCTAAGTCTAGAGAAAAGAAAAATACAGAGTAAGGAAGAGAGAAATAGAAGAGTGGTTCTCTGTGAATATTGGAAGAAGAACCTTGAGAATTCTCTGTAAATTGGAGAGGAAGCCTGATAATCTAAGGAGGAGGAAGGAGTTTAATCAAGCAATCGTCGTCATCTAACTAAGCTAGAGAAGAGGATTCAAGAGGTAATAGTTAAACCCTAAAACTCTTCTATTAAGTTTTCTCAAATATAGGATGTATGAGTATTAGTTGGTGTTTTGGGTTGATGAAGAGTTAGGGTATACATGTTTATGGGTGTGTATAATCTGTTATATATCATCTATAATGATTTTACAATAATCAAATTCGTGTGTATGCTGTAAAAGGAAGAAGTTGACTTTTGGTTTTACTGTATATAATATGGTCTGCTTTTGGAATCCAAAATTGAGTGTTAATTTATACTTAGAATCTGAAATTGATTGTTGATTATGATAATACATTAAGAAACGAAAAGAATACAAGTGGAATGGATTAAATTGGTTAAGAAACGGGTTCGTGGTGTTTAATTTTGTTAATATGTCAAAATCTTGAAAAAAGAGCATGAACATTGAATGTTTAATCCTTTAAATTGGTTGTTTATGTAATTTATGTTGTTAGAGTTGTTGTAGACATGTTGGGTTTTGGTTTTTCTAAGTATATAGCATCTGGATTTGCTTAATTTACTGATTTGGATGAAGAAATTTTGAGTTTGGGTTGGAAGCAGAGCACTGTCGCGAACTGCAGAAACTGATTTTGCAGTCTAGCGCCGCAGCGCCGCTTGCCCAGTTCATTCTAGCGCCGCAGCGCCACTCTAATAAAAAATAAAATTAAAAGGCTAGCGCCGCAGCGCCGAGGTCCAATTAGGCCGGGTCAGGACAGCGCCGCAGCGTCAGTTCTAAGGCAAAACCTGGCGCCGTAGCGCCAGTCCGGTTTGCCGGGTCGGGTTAGAACCCAAAAAATGAATTTTTTTCAGATTTTGAAATAAAAGAATTTCACATATATGATGTAATATGTTAAGTAGTAATTCAAAAGAATATTTTGAAATATTATATGAAGGTTCCTAATTAAGTGAATAAGCTTAAAATACAAATAATGCAATGTGAAGATGAACCTTAATTACTTAACTAAACGTTGAGTGATAATTATTGAGGAGCCTTAACAGGACTTAAACACTAAGTTAAACATTGTGCATCGATTAAAAAGGAAGGATTATGGAATGTAGATTAAAGTGTACTTAAACGATTACTAAGCATTGTTATATGACTAACAGTTGATGTGTACAATAATATATTGTGTAGGATTCGTGAAGTACAACTATAAGCTGTTTTTTCGGTAATTGGTAATCTACGAGCCAGACAAGTCTTTCAGTTCCTATTTGTTATGTGAACTTGATGATTAACTGTTTTAAATCTGTATTATAAAGAGCATGATGTATTACATATGTTGTAAGTATGAAACAATAAAGTCAATTTATGACTACGTTGATTGAGTAAAGAATGCTGATTGAATTATGGAATTCAATCTTTATTTTATATGTGACGTTCAGCATGTAAATTATGTTTAGTCAAATGTTTATGTTGTATAAGATGAGCATGTTATTTATGTGCTATGTGATGCATGAAAACTGTTACATTTCGCTAAGTTGTCGAGCTCATTTTTGCAAATAACCATTTTTGCAGGTTAAGGATTCAAGGTAACGTTATGTGCTACCTGAATGACATTAAACAAAATGACGCATGAAGATTAAATGTTTTAGTTGAAGTTATTACTTGAACTATGTTAAGATTTTGGATAAATGTATTTAACGATGAGTTACAAAGTTTGTATTGAGTTGTAAATTGTTATAATAAGTTTGACAAGGAGATTCATATTATTAGCGTGATTCTAAGATATTTAGATGTAAAGGTTGAAAGTTTTGGGAACGAGGACGTTTGTAATATAAAAGTTTTAATTATTCCGCATTTTTAATGATTATGTTATTGAATAATGATATATTAACAGAAGTTTGATGTATTATTAGCGACCGATGTCTAGAGTTGAGTTGTTGAAATTTTGGGGTCGTTATAATCTATAATTACCCAAATGGCATTGTGACCTTTTTGTGTGTTTGGGAGACCTACTACGAAATCCATGGTGATATGTTCCCATTTCCACTCGGGGATTTCTAAGGGCTACAGTAACCCACTAGGTTTTTGATGTTCGGCTTTAACCCTTTGACAAGTTAAACATTTACGTACCCATTCCGCTATTTCTCTTTTCATGTTCGACCACCAAAAGTGTCGTCTTAAATCTTTGTACATTTTTGTACTACCCGGATGCACGACGAACTTAGAGCTATGGGCTTCATTCAGTATTTCATATTTTAGTTCTTGTACTGAGGGGACCCAAATTTTACACTTCTGACACTCTTCATCTGTCTCCTGTAGTTCCCTGACTCTATTCAGTAAAGTTGAACCACTCTCTACAAAGAATAACTTCTGGGTAGAGTTAACTGGAACTCCTACCTCAATCTCAAGTTTATTAAACTCTTTTATCAGTACCTCGTTGTTTTTTGTGACATTTAACTTCTCTTGGTTCTTTCTACTTAATATATCCGCAACGACGTTGGCTTTCTCGGGATAATATAAGATTTCACAGTCAAAATCCTTTATCAGTTCTAGCCATCTCCTCTGCCTCATGTTTAACTCCTTCTACGTGAATATATATTTCAGACTTTTATGATCTGTGTATATCTCACACTTCTCCCTATACATGTAATGCCTCCAGATTTTCAAGGTAAATACCACGGCGGCTAACTCAAGATCATGAGTAGGATACTTCTTTTCATAATCTTTGAGTTGTCGTGACGCATACGCAATCACCTTCCCATGTTGCATCAACACACAACCTAATCCCTTGTGTGATGTATCACTATAAACTACAAGACCCCAGGTATTATCTGGTAAAGACAATACTGGAGCCATGCTCAATCGCTTCTTCAACTCCTAGAAGCTTTCTTCACATTTATTTGTCCAGACGTATTTTACCGTCTTTCGAGTTAAATTGGTTAGCGGGGTTGCTATTTTTGAAAAATCTTGTATAAAACGCCGATAGTACCCTGCTAAACTGAGAAAACTTCTTACTTCTGTTGGAGTTCTTGGGTGTTCCCAATTCACAACCGTCTCTATCTTCGCTGGATCTACCGCGATCCCATCCTTGTCAATCACATGACCGAAGAATTGGACTCGTTGTAACCAGAATTCACACTCGGAAAACTTTGCATAAAGTTGTTCCTTTCGTAATATCTCAAATACGCTCCTCAAATGTTCTGTATGCTCCTCCCGTGTTTTCGAGTACATTAAAATATCATCGATGAACACTACGATAAATTTGTTTAAGCATGGTTTAAACACTCGGTTCATCAAGTCCATGAATGATGTCGGTGCATTCGTCAATCCAAAGGACATCACAAGAAACTCATAATGTCCATAGCATGTCTTAAACGCTGTCTTCGGCACATCTTCTTTTCATACATTTAACTGATGATAACCTGATCGTAGGTCGATCTTCGAAAACTGTTCGACCCCTTTCAGCTGGTCCAACAGATCATCAATTCTTGGTAAAGGATATTTGTTCTTTATGGTTAACTTATTTAATTCTCAATAATCGACACATAACCTCAAAGTCCCATCCTTCTTCTTTACAAATAACACCGGTGCTCCCCAAGGAGAAACACTAGGTTGTATGTACTTCTTATCTAAGAGTTCCTGTAACTGTACAAGTAACTCCTTTAACTCAACTGGTGCCATCCTGTAAGGTGCCTTTGAAACTGGTGTCGTACCAGGTGCAAGATTGATAACAAACTCGGTCTCCCTATCCGGAGGAAGACCTGGTAAGTCATTGGGAAGCACATCTTTAAATTCCATAACTACAGGTATTTGATCTAGCTTTACTCCTTCGTTTTGAGTATCTACTATATATGCCAAATAACCTGTACAACCCTTCCTAAGCAATCTCTCTGCCTGCATTACTGTCAGACATCGAGACCGTTTAGGTGAACAACCACCATTGAACACTATCTTTGAGTTTGATGCAGTCAATAAATTTACACGCTTCCGATGACAGTCAATCATTACATTATGATTAACCAATCAATCCATGCCTAAAATTATGTCGAATTCCCCCAGCTGTATAGGAATAAGGTTCACAAGAAACTTGTGTCCCTTAATTTCTACATTACAATTTCTATATATGGTTTTAACAGGAATTATATCTCTATTTGCAATTTCTATGCTGAAAGGTGTGTCTAAGTTTTCACATGGTATATTTAAGGTTTTAGCAAAACTATTAGACACAAATAAACAAGTAGCACCAGAGTCGAATAACACATATGCATTTAAAGTGTTGATATGGATGATACCTGTCACCATATCCTGTGAAGCAACAACATCCCTCATCATCATATTAAATGTTTTGGCGGTTGGACGACTCTGACCTCCAGCTCCTGCTACTTTTGGTTTAAAGCTATTGTTGGTTGTTTGGTTTCCCCCTCCATTTTGATTCTTGGGTCTTGAGCAATTTCTAACTATGTGATTCATTGACCCATAGTTGAAACACCTACTCCTATTGGTTTTAGGGCACTCAGGGGCATAGTGTCTCTCCTGACCACACTTATAACAATTCATTTTGTGTTTAAGACACACTCCTCTATGATTTTTCCCACATATAACACAAAGGTCATTCCTATTATTGTTGTTTTTGTTACTGTTGTTGTTATTGTTATAGTTATTTCCCCTTATCCCAAAATTATTAGTAAAAGTGGTATATATCTCACTTTCTCTTGGTATTATTATTATTAAACCCACCTGTACTTGCTTCTCCTTTAAATCTCCCCCCTTCATTTTGACTCTTTTTCTCCTTGTGAAATTTTAAAAGAGCCTCACTCTCGTTTTCAGCTATAATAGCTTTTTCGAGAATTTCTGGAAAGGTTTTTACTTGGAATACCGACAACTTACTACGAATCTGGGGTTTCAAACCCTCCTCATATCTCCAGGTCTTCCTTGCCTTTGAATCTACTTGATGCGGGGCAAACCTAGCTAGTTCATTGAACTTAGCTGTATATTGAGATACAGTAAACTCCCCTTGTTTCAACTCTAGGAATCGTACCTCTATACGATCCTGCATTGATTGAGGAAAGTAATTCTCAAAGAATAGTTCCTTGAACCTATCCCAAGAAACTATCCCTACACCTGCGCGAATCTTATTAGTTTCCCACCAATGGAAAAAAGGTGGCAAAGACCGTCTTTTGGTCTTTGCTGACATTAGTTACAATAAAGAACTTTTCTATTTCAGTAATCCAGGTTTGAGCCTCAACGGGTTCTGCGGTTCCTTTAAACTCAGGTGGACCTACAAGTTTAAAGTCTTTAAATAATGTGACCTGTGGGGTAACTACATTGGGTTGGGTTGGTTGGCGACCCTGTAAAGCTCCTAAGAGAATGTCTACTAACTGCTAGGTAGGGTTTGTTTCTCTATCCTCGTTCTCTCTTTTTGTCTGGTTTCTTCTTTTTAGTGCCATGATTCTATAAATAAAGAAAAGACAAGTATATACCGCACACAGAGTTAACAAATTGATTTTACAAACATAATTTGTATATCACATGCTGAAAGTTTACATATTCGACCAGTGGTTCACACTACCACAAAAGATTCCCTATTTACAACTAAAATTTTTATAGTACACACTGCTGAAAGTAAACCTAAGTACTATCCCATACTTAACAACCACGCGCCTCATCATAGGCATCCTGGATAATGTGGCATACCACTGATCGAACTATAAGATAGTCCACCTTCTTATCTTCTACCGGATATCTAATCACTCGACACTCTAAGTCGTCGAATAAGTTACGACACCCTCAAACAACTCGATCTAATTGCACTTGTACATCCTGCCTCTCCTTTTGAGTATTTTGTAGTAGTGTCCTCAGTCGGCGAGTAGAACCCCTCTCTGCCTCCAGTAAACCCTCAGCTATAAATGCCCTAAAGTTAGCAGCCTCTATGTCCTCTGTTGACTGTTGTACCAATCCTGTAACTATTTCCTCACGCCTGTCTACAATCATCATCTACCTAGCTCTAACCTCCTCCCCGGGATCTATCAACTGACCATCTACCAGATCTTCAGCTTCTTCTACCTCTAATAGCTGTTCGTCATGTAGAAGTTCCTCCTCCTTAGGATCCTCCTTTGGGTCACTATCTGTCTCAGACTCTCCCATAGGTAAATCTAATACTGGAAGGTCTTCTTAAGCACGATCTGCCATCCTATAAAAGAATTTTACTTGTTTAGTATATATATGAGGTAAAGTATACACAAAGGTTAATAAGCGTTTTAGGTTATTTCATGTATAATTAAGTACTTTACGGACTCAAAGACTATATCCTAAGATACCTCTACCTTAGAGCTATAATCTACAGCTCTGATACTAACTTGTGAAGCCCCCAAATTCTCTACACTCCCTGTAGTAAATTTGGTGCTCACGTAAACTAATCAACTATAAATATTCCTTAAAATATAACTTCTATCTATCCAAGGTTCACAGTATCCCATAACAGATAGTACTTCTCGTCAGAACATTAACTGTGTTTGGATACCCTCACTTGGATGTGTAGATTTATATCTTATGGATATCTCTTTCATATCAATAATTCCCATCTATCTGACATTCACATTATTAATGATAAGATTGTTCTTGGAACCGAGGGGTGCATTCTGGTAAAGATGGCACCTTACCGACGCTCATTAAATGTAACCTCAGTGCTTACAGAACTCACAATATCATTTAAACACCCTCATTCAGATATATAGTTCATATAGATATTGTACTAAATCAAATGCTACTATCTAACTTATCTAAGAATGTAAATACAATGCAATCGATATAACAAAAGATGATAATATATATATTTCATAACCTTAACTTTGATTACATCATTCTCAGTGCCATGTTCTTGTTACAACAACGTCTTATAAGACTTGAATTTATTAAAACAGTAAGAGACTACTAATTAACACTGCCTCTTTCCATTATTCGTCCCGTCCCTAAAGTTTCGGGATTACCATCTAAAACTGCAAAGGAAAGTTTATGCAAGGATGAGCTACAAAATGCTCAGCAAGTTTATTTCAAAAATGAAAACACAATGTGTTTGATTTGAAAGAAGTTCAACGATTTTGCCTAACTGAGGGTTCAATACATGAACTATGTGTTTCAACCAGTTTTGTCAGTCTTCAATGACTTAGAAAAGCTTTGTTCAGATATCTTATAGGGGATCAACCTATTCGATATCCTAGGAGAATGCATACCATCCTAATTGCGCCTAACATGCACTTGATGTCAATATATTATCGACAATAACATCCCATAAAGGGTGTTTGTTTACTCAGTTATAAGATGTACCAAACAATTTTGGCTTGACACAACAAGTTATGTTCTGATAAACAATATATGAATAATGATTCATTTCTTAAGTTATGTTGAATTAAGAAGCAATAACTTCACAACAATTACAGTTGATATTACGTCTAAACGTTCGTCGTAAATCTTATACGATTATCGGCGTACATAACTAGTTAAACGTTTAACAAATAACTCTTTTAAATTTTTTTTATTTCGGTTATTATAATCGCTTATAATTAAAACTCCTTTTACTATACATGAAAATATTTCAACATTATAACTGAATATTCATCAACTATATTTCAAATAAATTAAGCATTATAACTACTTGTAAAATGAATATTCGTCTACTATGTTGAAATAATTTAGGCATTATAATTGTTTATATATTTGAGATAATTCAAGCATTATAACTGCTTATAAAATGATTATTATTATGAAATACTTAAAGAAAATCGGACATAGTAACTGCTTATAAAAGTATATTTTTAACTTTATAAGAGAAATAAATCGGACATTATAATTACTTGTAAATAGGACTTTTGTACTATATACATAAAATAATTTGGGCATTATAACTGCTTGTAAAAGTATATTTTTACTAATACATACATAAAAATGAAAATTATAACCACTAGAGTATGCCTCTTGTAGTTGCTAGCTTTACTTCTAATCGCATAGCGCTTCGATGCTTCAAAAGTATTTTTTATCTCACAATATCTCTCAGAATATAAATATAGAGTGATTTTGCTCTTGAATTGCTCTTGAAAAATAGTAAGGAATGAATGAACTTAGCTTGCTATTTATAGGAAAACATAGTTTCGCTAATTGCACGTTAGGGGCTCGGTTTATTACACTTTGAACCCTAGCATATTCTTAGAATATTCTTCTAAGCTCCTCAATGAAAATATCTTCCAAGCTCAACAATGCAGCTTGCAATTGAACTTATCTTCTAAGCTTCTCTATGAAAATATCTTCCAAGCTCGACAATGCAGCATGCAATTGAACTTATCTTCTAAGCTCCTCAATGAAAATATCTTCCAAGCTCGACAATGTAGCTTTCAATTAAACCTATCTTTTAAGCTCGACAATGCAGCTTGCAACTGAAAATATCTTCCAAGCTCGACAATGCAGCTTGTTACCGTAAGCACGACACAACAACTTGTCAAAAATAATTTGCCGGGATGCTTCTTGGTGAAATCGTGGAAAGCACGAGAAATCATTTTATCAATGTAAGCACGACTAAGCAGCTTCAAATTTTTTTTTATTTGACCTAATTCTTCATTAGAGTATACAATCACATATCGGAATAAGAAATTTCATTTAATAATCACATAATTTACATATACGAGTCTTATTAAAGTTTGGAATATCACAGTTGTTTGCAGCATTAATCAAGGTGTCAAGCCTTCGATTAATGGCAAGGGAGTTTGCCTCAAGATTTTCCTCCATATCCCTAGCCATACCGACTATGAGGTCAGTCAATTCATCTGTAGTAGGGATGAGGTTGACTCACTCAAGGATCTGTTTGATCTCGGGAGTGGAGTCACCCTTAGTTTCTCCTTGGAGATTGGTAAAGGCAATGGCAATATCAAAATATTCATTTTTAGAGGAGGAGGGGATATCAGACTGGGTTATTGGAGTTTTGATCTGCTGAGTGGGAGATGAGATAGTTTGGTTGTCAATCGTAGGGTCATCGCGCTCTACGATCACGGAGTCGATCGTAGGGTGGGATGACTCTACGTGTTGAGTTGCGGGGACGAGCTGAGCATCAGTCGTAAAGTTGAGGGACTCTACGACTGAAGATGGTTGATCATTTGGTCCATCAATCATAGAGTGTTGAGACCCTGTAACTGGAAATTGGTTTCTTGGGTCAAGAGTGACCTCAATCCATCGAGGCGTTGTATCAAAGTTGTGGAAGTAGGATGAAAAAGAATGATTGAGCTTGAAGGATGAAGGAACGAAATATACCTTTTGTTCGTTTGATTGTGCTGAACTGTTGGTGATCAACTTCTGAGCAAAGATAACCTTGCTTGGAAATCCTTGGGCAAGTACTGAGATTGCTGGGTAAGCCTTGAAGGCCCAGAACATGTGATCCCAAGAGTTTAGGATGAGAGCTTGGTGGAAGGACATCTTTGGTAGGTATGAGAACATATAGTTATAATTGATGTGACTTTCCTCATCTCTGTATTCAACCATAATTTCTAGGCTTTCATCTTCACTTTCATCACTTCCTCCTTCACTGATCTCTATGGCCTCATCTTCTTCAGCCAATATTTCTTCCTCATTTTCTTTTTCAGGTTCAATTCCTTGAGGGATTAAGAGGGTTTCATTATGAGCTTCTGATTGCTCCCCCTCAACCTGAGCGTGAACTTGCTCAGTAACTTCAGGTGTCTCCCCCTCAGTTTGAGTATGACTCTGTTCAGCAGCTTCTTGACGCTCCCCCCCAGTAGGGGCGTCTTCTCTCTCTGATGTTGTTGGACTTACTGCATTGTCGATTGCGGCAACAACTGACTCAATGATCTTAGTTTGAGCCAAGGATTCATTAGAAGAGCCAGGATTATGCGTAGGGTTCTCCTCCTCAGTAACAGCTGTCATTAGATCAGAGGATATCAATCTTCTTTCTTCTTCTTTGATCCTAAGCATTGCCCTTTTGAGCTCAAGATCAGCCAATTTGATGACTCGCTTCTTTGCTCACTTAGGTTTAGAAACCTTTTTAATTCCTTGTTCATCTTCCTTGCTGACAGGATTACTGGTCATCCTAGCAGCTTCATCAGCATTTAACTCTACGATTTAAGGGGTAGATGACTTCTTGTTGTGTTTTCCCTTCTTATTAATCATCTGAGAGATAGGGATGGTTTCATCAGTTTCTTCTTCTATTTGCTTCTTCTTTCTCCTCTTTTTCATTTGCGGCTATTCTTCTGAGGAAGATGATTTTGGCAAACTAGAAGCTTCAGGTCCTTGGGGAAACTCATTTGTTGATCCTTGAGGTTCGTCTTCCATTTGAGGAACCTCTTTTGCCTTCTTCTTCCCTTTGTTCTTTCTGCTCAGGGCTGGTGGTTCTTGATTTACTTCTTCAGTTTCTTTAATAACTGACAAGTTCCTCATTAGGGGCCTTTTTGCTCCACTTGTTCGTCCACTAGATTCAGACTGGATCATTCTCAAGTTTTCTACTGGATTTCTCTTCCAATTTATAAATAATTTCTTTGTGATTCTTTTGTTGGCATTGAGGACTTCACCTTCATTATCCCCAATTTTATCACCCAGTGTTGATTGCAGAAGGATGCTTATGAACCTTCCATAGAACATTTTCCCGCTACCCTTGGATTTCTCAGCACTTTGAACTCGGTTACCAAACCATTCCATCAATAGGGCTCCGAAGTTGATGTCGATTTTGAAGATGATTGGAGTCATAATTTCTAGTTGAAGTTCACTGACTGAGTCATGAGCTGTGTCTTTGAAAAGGATGCATTTTGCCATAATATCAGCAAGAAATTCGTACTTTTGGGGAAACTCCTTCCTCTTTAAACCCCTAAACTCAGGATTGTCCTTGTGGTGCATTCGCTTTAGCCCTACTGCTCTATCGATGCAGTTTAGAGAGGTGAGGCCTTCAGTTTTGAAGCCTAGGGCTAGGTTTACTTCTGATGAACTGAGTTGAATTGATTTACCTTTGACTTTTGTGGACAATATATCATCAGGGTAGACTCTATTATAGTAGAATTCCCTCATCAATTTTGAATAAATCCTTATTTTGGTTTCAAGAGCCTCCTAAAGTCCAACACGCTTCAGAAGGGAAATGATCTTCTGATATTGTCTCTCGGTGTTGGAAAATCTTAGAAATCGAGTTCGTTGCTTGGAATGACTGGAGATGGTGCCATTGTTGATTCCTAAAACAGAAACAAAAATATCTGAGTGTATGCTTGAACTTTGAAATCTAGGGTTTTGGCGAGAGGGAGAGACTATTGAAATTTTGAAATCAGAATACGTAAATGAATAGTAAGAGTTACGAACTAATTTAAAAACTTCCCTCTTAATGAGCCGAGTAGGACATGTGTTTAGTTCTGAATGGAGGCATGTCTTCATATCCTGAAAAAATAAAATTGTTTTGCCCTTAGCTCCCCCTGAGCTCTACGATTCCTCCTTGAGTTATATTAACTCTACGAACACTTGTCCGCTCTATGGTTTCAGTTCCACTCTACGAACTAGCTTTACTCTACGAACTCTTCCGTACTTATGGCTTTCATTCTGCAGAGTTAGTAGGTTCTAACACAAAGTATCATGAATGTAAATTTAGCATTCCTAGTTCACTTATTAGCATGTTAAACCTTGATTCATCCAATGGTTTTGTAAAGACATCAACAAGCTGGTTTTCAGTTGGAATGTAACTTAATGAGATATTACCATTTTGTATATAATCTCTAATGAAATGATATCATATATCTATATGTTTGGTTCTTGAGTGCATGACAGGATTATGAGTTATAGCAATAGCACTAGTATTATCACAATGTACAAGAATAGATTTAAACTCAAACCCATAGTCAGCTAGCTGATTTTTCATCCATAAGATTTACGCACAGCAACTACCAGCAGTAATGTATTCAGCTTCTGCAGTAGAGGTTTATACTGAGTTTTGCTTTCTGCTAAACCAAGAGACAAGTCTATTTCCAAGCAATTGACATGTTCCACTTGTGCTCTTTCTATCAATTTTACAACCTACATAATCAGCATCTGAGTATCCTATTAGATCAAAGGGTGACTCCTTAGGATACCAAAGTCCCAAGCTAGGAGTGCCTTTAAGATACCTGAAAATCCTTTTTATAGCCATTAAATGTGATTCCTTGGGATTAGCTTGAAATCTAGCACAAATACAAGTAGCAAACATGATATCTGGTCTGCTAGTTGTTAAGTATAGGAGAGAGCCTATCATACCTCTGTATTGAATAATATCAATGCTTTTACTTTTCTTATCTTTGTCAAGCTTAGTTGCAGGTGACATGGGAGTTTTCATGATGGTGGCTGAATCCATGCCATACTTCTTTAATAAGTCTTTAATGTACTTGGCTTGGTTGATGAATATAGCTTCATCAGTTTGCTTCACTTGAAGTCGAAGGAAGAATTCAGTTCTCCCATCATGCTTATTTCAAACTTGCTCTGCATTAGCTTGGCAAACCTTTCACATAACTTTTAATTAGTAGAACCAAAAATAATATCATCCACATAGATTTGAACTAGAAGTGATTTATCCTTGTGTTTTCTTAGGAATAAAGTGGTGTCTACTCTACCTCTAGTTAATCTCTTTTCAGTAAGAAAATTTGTAAGAGTTTCATACCAGGCTCTAGATGATAGTTTTAATCCATATAAAGGTTTATCTAATTTATACACATAATTAGAAAGCGTTGAATTGATAAAACCTGGAGGTTGCTCCACATAGACTTCTTCTTGAAGTTCACCATTGAGAAAGGCACTCTTGACATCCATTTGGAAGACTTTCAATTTCATATGAGCAGCATGGGCAAGAAATATTCTAATGGCTTCCAATCTTGTAACAGGAGCAAAGGTTTCATCATAGTCAATTCCTTCTTCTTGTGAGTAACCTTTGGCAACTAGTCTTGCTTTGTTCCTTGTGATGACACCTTCTTCATCCATCTTGTTCCTGAAAACCCATTTGGTGCCAATGACTGGATGTTGCTTTGGCCTTTCAACTAATCTCCAGACTTTGCTTCTTTCAAATTGGTTGAGCTCCTCTTGCATAGCTTCTATCCAGCTTGAATCTTCTAAGGCTTCTTTTATCTTCTTGGGTTTTATTTGAGAGAGAAAGCTGAGATAAAAGCATTCATTTTGAGTTGTTGACCTTGTCTTTACTCTAGCATTAGGATCTACAATGACAAGGTCTTTGATGGGTGTGTTTTATATACACAAATTAGGTACATTTGAGCTTGATAATTTGTAAATCCTAAGTCATTTCGTTTGGTTTTTATATATTTTATCATATTTTTGTAAAATGTTATTTTGTATTACGTTTATGTGTTTTGTATTGCTTTTATGTGTTTTTACTTAGTTTTGTAGGAAGTGGAATAAGAGACCAATGCTCATGGATGCCTAATTTGCCATTTTGAGCCTAACTTTGGCTCTGTAGCTGCTTGTTTCCAATTTTCACCCATGATCCAATCTGAATCTCTCAAAACGCAAAGAATGAAAGTTGTAGATATTTGTCTTAGCTTTCCAGAGCATCTTGAATCATCCAATTTGAAGTTCGTATGAGAGAGTTATGGCCATTTTACCATCGGATTTGGCATGAAGTTTACACAGCAGTTGCTTCGGGATCCATTTAAGCCTTTCTCCGGACATTTTCTCATCAAGCTCCAGTTATGAAAGTTGTAGAGCTCTTTCTTAGCTTTCCATAGCCTATTTACACGCCTAAATCCGAGTTCGGACGAAGAAGTTATGGTCATTTTACTAACAGAGGTCAAAGCTGAGTCGGGTTACAGGCCACTGGCGCGGGCGCGCGGATTTGGATGCGGGCGCGCGGCGCCTGGCATCAGGCAGCCAGCGCGCGCGCGCGCGCGCGGCGTGGGCGTGTCGTGGGCGTGCGGCAAGGCTAGGGGCTGGGCGCGGGCGCGGCGGGCAGCGTGCGGGCGCGCCCGGGCGTGCTGAGTGCGATCTTTTGAGCTCCTAGTGCGATTCCAGCTCACTTTTTGACCCAAAATCTGATGTTTGGCTAGAGTTTTCATGGAGGCACTATATAATATCTCATTGGGGCTTCATATTTCACAACTAGGGATTGGGAGGCTACACTAAAACATCAAAATTGAGAGCAAAAGTGCTGCAATACAAGGAAAAACTCAGCACAAGCCAAAGAACCAAGAAGGAAAGGATTGTCAAGGCATATCTAAACCTTGGGTGGCTGCACATACATCATCAAGAGGAGCTTGAGGGCTACAAATCAAGAAAATTCCAGCAACAAGCTCAGGAGCAAAAAGAGAAACGAATGCCAAATGAAGAGGAAAAGCTAAAGATTGACATCAACCAAGCAAGCAACATATGAATATCTTCTAAATGGGTTTTATCATCTCTTGCTTTCCTTTGAATTTGTATTTCAATTTTATGATGAACACCATGTGTTTGATGTTTTGCTTAGCTACCATGAACTAAAGCTTGTATTCTAAGATTTCAATGGAACCCAACACATAGTTTGAATTGATTTCTCTCTCTTTGCTATTAATTACTCATTTGTGAATTGTATATCATAATTTATGTTTCATATCTTAATTGCCTAGCTAGTAATTACCGTGGGAACCTATATGAACTTGACGAACGGATTATAGTGTTTAGACCTTGTTATGATATCATGCGAAAGTTAAAGATTGTTGTGGGTTATTAATTGAGATTAAGTGACGTGTGTCTTGTTGATTATCCTCAATGATAGGTAACTTGATAGTATTTAGGATAGATATATACCTAGATACCGTGTGCAACCAATGGAGAATCTACTCTTAATGACTTTCCTATGTGAAAGTTGGTAATTGAAGGGACAGTAAATGAGATTTAGTGACACGTGTCTTGTTATTGTTCTTGAAATTAGTCTCTTGATAGTGTGTAGGATAGACATATACCTACACGCCGCATTAGGAAGATTCGAATTTGACCATCGACAGAGGCTTATAAGTAGCTTTGATTTCTCGGTTGGCAATTCTATGTTGTTAATTAATTCAAATGAGAGAGTTAGGATATTCAAATGAAGTGTTGGGGGAAATTGCAATCTTAGACTTGTTAATATTAGATTTCGTTATCTTAATGCTTTTCATATCTCTTAATCATTACAAACAACAAAAACTCAAATCATCATTTGTCTAAATAAAATCGAGACGATATATAGTTGGTACTTGGGATACACTAGAACAATTCCCTGTGGGTTCGACAACTCTCTTATCACTTTATTATTTGTTGACCGCGTATACTTGCGCGTATTTATCGGTTGCGAAATCGACCAACAAGTTTTTGGCGCCGTTGCCGGGGAATTGTTCTTCTAGTGTTTTTCCAATATTAATGACAATCGAATTGGTCTTAATTTAGACTTGTAAATAATTTGCTTATTATTTATTTTGTTTTTTTTGTTTCAGTTAATGGATGAGCATAATTATCAATGGGATTATGAGGGGACGATGCAACCAAGTTCGTCAAAAGTTCTTGAGCAATTGCAAGAACAACTTGCAACGCTTTCAAGGGCTATTTACACTCTTAAAGGCCAGTCCACTCAAAATGCCTACAGTCAGAATCAAGCTGACTACTACCCAAACTACTATCAACCGGGTTGGCAACATCATCCAAGCTTTTCTTGGGACAACAGTCAAGATCAATGCTTTGATCCAAGTCTCTCATACCATTCAGAATTTTCATTCCAACCTCCACCATACCATGAGGATACATATAATGTGGAGGGGATTCTTCCCTTGTTCATTGAGAAACAAGAATTGTTACGAAGCGTCGAGAACCAAATGGCACAACTTCTCGAGGCAGTGCTTATTCACACCGCAAAGCACCTTACCTTGTATTACACAGATTAACCCTATAGAGGAAGGTGAAGAGCAATGTTTGGTGAATTCGCATAGTTGTGACAAAGCAGAAAGAAGGAGGGAGGAGCTCATGGGTCATATCTCTCAAAATGAGGTTAGGTTGGCAAATATACAAGCTTTAGTGCTGAGCATCATGAACTATGTTGCCAATTCTTACATTATTCACCCGCAAAGCACCCTACCTAGCGATACAGAGATCAACCCCATAGAGGAAGGTGAAGAGGAGTGCTTGGTGGATGATCAAGGAAATGGCGCGGAGTCGCACGAAGCTATTAGTGAAAATTTTGAGAGTGTACATCCTGTTGTGGATGATGATTCTGAGGTTGATGAGACGAGGAGCATGAATGGGGATCATGAAAAGGAAATTGAAGACCAAGAAGTCACATTCGAGGTTTTCAAACCCATCGAATACCCATTGGTTCATGAAGAAGATCTTCATGTCGATCTTGACACAAGTGCAATAATTGATGATGCGGATGATGAAAGCTTCTTCTTGCCATCGGTTGAAACGAAGTTTGAAGGTCACCAATCTGGCATGCATGCCATGCAAATCAAAGAAAGAACAATGAGGCGGCATGCAATGGTCAATTTTGCGATTGAGCCGGATTGATGGGAAATAAAGGAGTCGGGCTAACGACTTTAAACCAAGCGCTTCTTGGGAGGCAACCCAAGTTTACTGTTTTGCTTTTATTTTTGTTTGATTGCATTTTATTAGTTTAATTGCATTTTAATTTCTTTAGTCATTTGCTTTCAGGTACGCTCCCAACTTTGAGGTATTGAAAGATGATATCAATGGTGCTTGACACGGTTTCAGGGAAGTCTTCTATTTTAATTTTTCCTATATCAAACATTGAGGACAATGTCAAGTTTAAGTTTGGGGGTAGTACTTCGTATTTGTGTGTTTTTAATTTAGTTTTTATGTGATTTAAGTATGTTTTTCTTTTTATTCAAAAAAAAAAAAATTCATTTATTTTTAGGATGTGTCCCTTGAGCATTGTTTTAATTTGATTTGAACTATTATCCAGGGTCTATGATAAGGGCTTGTTTGAAGAAATTCTAACTCATGAGAAGTAGACAATTGTTGCTTAGTCTTTGTGCTTGTCGTTTATTGGTTATTATTTTGCTTATGCGTCCTTTCACTTTCATGCACGTACCCATGAGTATTAAGCTAGTTGTATGCTTAGTGAGGGCTTTTATAACCGAATGCTTGTGGAAAATATCTATAAACTCTAGAACTCGTTTAAACATCACTCGAACCAAGGTGTCCAAATTTTTTATGTTTGAATTGATGGTCATGTGGTGAGTTGAGATGGAGCGTAAAACGCACTCACTCATGGACACATGCGTAGGAGAGATAGAGCGTAAAACGCACTCTCTTATAAATGTGATTAAAGAAAAAGAAAATTGTTTATTGCAAATTTTGCATGGGGTTGAGGTTGAGCGTAAAACGCACTCGCCCATATGAGCGTGCTTAAAGATTGAGATGGAGCATAAAATGCACTCACCTAGAGCCCTTGGTTCTCAAAATTTTTGGAATTGTGATTTGTATACCTTTGTATTGAGTGATGTGTTAAGCATGTTGTTTTGGGGTTTATTTTGATTATTTCATAAGGTAATGTGGTTGCAAAGTTCATCTGAGCTTGGTTGGTTTAGTGCTATTGGGTACTCACACACACACACGGAAGGGGCCTTAAGCAAAGTGTGACTAGCTAATTAAAATTTTAGACTTGCAACGTTTTGTTGTTCTCTTGAGTTCCATGTGTTGATGCCTTTGAGACCATTATCGGCTTATTAATTCATTGCTCAAGTTAGGTTGTATTAGTAGTTTTTGAATTGTTTAGTTTAGGTTTGTTTTGCTTGAGGACAAGCAAAGATTTAAGTTTGGGGGTATTTGATGGGTGTGTTTTATATACACAAATTAGGTACATTTGAGCTTGATAATTTGTAAATCCTAAGTCATTTCGTTTGGTTTTTATATATTTTATCATATTTTTGTAAAATGTTATTTTGTATTACGTTTATGTGTTTTGTATTGCTTTTATGTGTTTTTACTTAGTTTTGTAGGAAGTGGAATAAGAGACCAATGCTCATGGATGCCTAATTTGCCATTTTGAGCCTAACTTTGGCTCTGTAGCTGCTTGTTTCCAATTTTCACCCATGATCCAATCCGAATCTCTCAAAACTCAAAGAATGAAAGTTGTAGATATTTGTCTTAGCTTTCCAGAGCATCTTGAATCATCCAATTTGAAGTTCGTATGAGAGAGTTATGGTCATTTTACCATCGGATTTGGCATGAAGTTTACACAGCAGTTGCTTCGGGATCCATTTAAGCCTTTCTCCGGACATTTTCCCATCAAGCTCCAGTTATGAAAGTTGTAGAGCTCTTTCTTAGCTTTCCATAGCCTATTTACACGCCTAAATCCGAGTTCGGACGAAGAAGTTATGGTCATTTTACTAACAGAGGTCAAAGCTGAGTCGGGTTACAGGCCACTGGCGCGGGCGCGCGGATTTGGATGCGGGCGCGCGGCGCCTGGCATCAGGCAGCCAGCGCGCGCGCGCGCGCGGCGTGGGCGTGTCGTGGGCGTGCGGCAAGGCCAGGGGCTGGGCGCGGGCGCGGCGGGCAGCGTGCGGGCGCGCCCGGGCGTGCTGAGTGCGATCTTTTGAGCTCCTAGTGCGATTCCAGCTCACTTTTTGACCCAAAATCTGATGTTTGGCTAGAGTTTTCATGGAGGCACTATATAATATCTCATTGGGGCTTCATATTTCACAACTAGGGATTGGGAGGCTACACTAAAACATCAAAATTGAGAGCAAAAGTGCTGCAATACAAGGAAAAACTCAGCACAAGCCAAAGAACCAAGAAGGAAAGGATTGTCAAGGCATATCTAAACCTTGGGTGGCTGCACATACATCATCAAGAGGAGCTTGAGGGCTACAAATCAAGAAAATTCCAGCAACAAGCTCAGGAGCAAAAAGAGAAACGAATGCCAAATGAAGAGGAAAAGCTAAAGATTGACATCAACTAAGCAAGCAACATATGAATATCTTCTAAATGGGTTTTATCATCTCTTGCTTTCCTTTGAATTTGTATTTCAATTTTATGATGAACACCATGTGTTTGATGTTTTGCTTAGCTACCATGAACTAAAGCTTGTATTCTAAGATTTCAATGGAACCCAACACATAGTTTGAATTGATTTCTCTCTCTTTGCTATTAATTACTCATTTGTGAATTGTATATCATAATTTATGTTTCATATCTTAATTGCCTAGCTAGTAATTACCGTGGGAACCTATATGAACTTGACGAACGGATTATAGTGTTTAGACCTTGTTATGATATCATGCGAAAGTTAAAGATTGTTGTGGGTTATTAATTGAGATTAAGTGACGTGTGTCTTGTTGATTATCCTCAATGATAGGTAACTTGATAGTATTTAGGATAGATATATACCTAGATACCGTGTGCAACCAATGGAGAATCTACTCTTAATGACTTCCTATGTGAAAGTTGGTAATTGAAGGGACAGTAAATGAGATTTAGTGACACGTGTCTTGTTATTGTTCTTGAAATTAGTCTCTTGATAGTGTGTAGGATAGACATATACCTACACGCCGCATTAGGAAGATTCGAATTTGACCATCGACAGAGGCTTATAAGTAGCTTTGATTTCTCGGTTGGCAATTCTATGTTGTTAATTAATTCAAATGAGAGAGTTAGGATATTCAAATGAAGTGTTGGGGGAAATTGCAATCTTAGACTTGTTAATATTAGATTTCGTTATCTTAATGCTTTTCATATCTCTTAATCATTACAAACAACAAAAACTCAAATCATCATTTGTCTAAATAAAATCGAGACGATATATAGTTGGTACTTGGGATACACTAGAACAATTCCCTGTGGGTTCGACAACTCTCTTATCACTTTATTACTTGTTGACCGCGTATACTTGCGCGTATTTATCGGTTGCGAAATCGACCAACAGTCTTCAGTATGATCTTTTGTCCATCTTCTTCTTCTTGGAACATCTGTTATGATGCCTTCTTGTCTAAGTTCTTCTAGATTGACTTCGGGTTCAAGTCGTAGAGTCTCACTGTCTGGCAATGTGAACTCTACGTTTTCTTCTTCTTGCTCTACGATTTTTGATTTTGGCTCTACGTTCATAGTGCCTAACTCTATGACTTTTGATTTTTCAATCGTAGAGTTCTTTTCTGCACTTTCGTTGAGTGGAGCATCCTTCTTCCCAGAGTCTGTTTCATCAAAGGTGACATGAATCGAGACTTCAACAGTTAGAGATTCCTTGTTGAATACTCTGTATGCCTTCCTATCTGTAGCATACCCAAGAAAGATCCCTTCATCTGACTTGGCTAGAACTTGGTCAGGTATTTCTTTCCATTGTTGAGAATATAGCATAGACAGCCAAAAGCACGAAAGTAGCTTATGTTTGGCTTTCTTCCTTTCCATAATTCATAGGGAGTCTTCTTGAGGGTTGAGTGAATAAGAGACCTGTTTCGAGTGTAGCAGACAGTGTTGACAGCTTCTGCCCAGAAGTACTCAGGTAGATGGGCGGCTGTAAGTAGAGTTCTTCCTGCTTCAATCAGAGTCCTATTCTTCCTTTCAGCTACTCCATTTTGTTGAGGAGTTCTTGGAGTTAAGAAGTTATGATTGATGCCATTCTCTTACAGTACTGGTCTACCTCAGAGAAATCAAACTCTCTTCCATGATCACTTCTGATAGCTTTGATCTTCTCCTCTTTCTCATTCATAACCAGTTTGAATATCTTGATAAGTTGAGAACTGGTTTCATCTTTAGAGCTTAGAAAGAATGTCCATGTGAACCTGGTATAGTCATCCACTACTACCAATGAATATCTTTTTCCTCCAAGGCTTGCAGTTGGAATAGGCCCAAATAGATCCATATGGAATAACTGCAGGGGATTATCATTTGAGTTGGTTGCTTTGCCTTTGAATGAGCTTTTTGTTTGCTTTCCAAGCTAACATGCTTTACAGGGTTTCTCTTTGATGAAGTTAAACTTTGGTAATCCTCCTGCAAAGTCTTTGGAGGCTAGTTTTGACATACTCTTGAAGTTTGAATGGGATAGTCTCCTATGCCATAGCCAATAAAGATCTTCAGAAGCTTTGGCAAGGAAGCATATTGTCTCATCATGACTTAGCTCAGTAAGGTTCACAATATATATATTTTCTTCTCTTGATCCTATCAGCTTTAATGGGTTAGTCTTCAAATCTCTGACTTGGCATTGATTGTTGAGGAAAGTGACTTGAAGACCTTTATCACATAGTTAGCTGATGCTAAGAAGATTGTGCTTTAGACCTTCAACATATGCCACTTTGATGAAAGACACATCACCATTTCCAACTGAACCATATCCTCTTATTTTTCCAGAATTGTTATCTCCAAAGATGACTGCAAGACCATTTTTTTCCACAAAGTTTGACAGGAGGGCTTTGTTGTCTGTCATATGTCTTAAGCATCCACTATCAAAGTACCATGTTGACTGAGTGGAGCTATGTACCTGTAGAAAGGATTAACTTTCATTTTGGTACCCAAACTTGCTTGGGTCCAGATTTGTTAGTACCCTTGGGGACCCAAATCTGCTTCATTTTAGGTCTGTGCAGCACAGGATAGAAATTATTGAAATAGCATTTTACGAATTTGTGACCATGTTTATGGCATGTATAGCATTGAATATAATGTATGTTTGTGTGTGAGTATAGATTCCTTTTTATCTTGGGCATATATGGATAGTAGTGGCTCACAGCTTTTCCTTTTGGCTTATATTCTTTTTGCTTCCACACAACTCTACGATTCACGGGTTTCATAGAGTGAAAGTCAACTCTACAATACTTGCCAAGTTGGTTCGTATAGTGAGTTCTGCCAGACTCTACGATCCTTCGAGGCTTAAATGTGGAAGTTGGCTTACTTTTTGATCTCTTGAATCCTAGACTTATGTGAGATCTAATAACCTTTTTAGCAGAGTTTGAATACCTTGGACTAGCTGTTTGTAAGGATTTAACAAATACAATTCCCTTATTGAACTTAGAGGAACTACTAACATTTGTTTCTATATCCTTATCCATAGTAAATTCTGAAGAGGATTTACAGAACCCCATACCTGACCTGCTAGCAACTGTTCTTTAGCTAGAGATCAGAGAATCCATAGACAGAGAAGACTTGTTCCATATTGAAATTGTCTTTTCTAGTTCATGAATCTTAGAAACTAGAATTAACTCTTTCTGAGTGCTAAGCTCATCTGTCTGTTTCAAGTTAGTGTGACGCCCCCAAATCCAGGTTAGCTTAATCTCGGGTCTGGTGCATCACTATGCAACTCGTACATTATACTATCAATAAATCATTGCGGAATAATCAAAATATTTACATTGATATAATATAAATATTGTCGTCCTAAGCCTCGAAACCATAACTAAAACGTGATCTTACTACATGAATGTAATTACAAGATTATTACAACATGTTCCCATCTAATCCCAGGTACGAAGACCTTAACTACTACATCATTTAATAATCATTACAAATTTAATTCTATTCATATTGTACATAACAATACTTTCCAATAATAAGTATTAAAACTTACCATTATACTCTTTATTACCATTGCAGATTTCGTAACCTCTAACTACTACACTTATGATCAAGGTTGAATAAATACCATGATCCCTTACAATATCTCCTATGTGAGCGCAAGGTTCAGATTCTGACTTATTCAATCCTTGACTATTCGCAAGGTTATTCAATAACCAAACAATCGTTATAAAAATGTCCTTTAGGCATCATTGTCATCCTTCTAGTTTACTAAAACAAATAACTAACATAATCGCATCTTAACTACTATAATGGATAACCTCTATTTTTAACTCAAGGTTTACATAATCTAGTTCACCTGCATTACATACCGTTATCACGGCTAAATAATTACAGTAAAGAAACATTTAGCAACCTTCCTGTTTCCATGCATCTCTAATCCTTATCACCACGATATCAAGATAATTGCATTACATCGTAAATCTGCAAAAGTTTTATTTTTTTGCAAGTATGAGCACGACGGCTCAGCAAGAACTAACAGTTTTTACATTTCATGCTTCACGTAACTCATAAGTTTATATTTTATTCATGCATCATGATTCTCATACTATGCATCTTACATAAGCATCATAAATTGTATGCAATGCGTCTACACATACATCATGCATCTCTTAATATGCAAGTTTCATTTGCATCATATATCTTATACTGCACATTTATAATATTTCAAGTTCCACATAGAACAACATAATCACGTAGTTGCACAACGTGCACACTTTAATCATGCTCGCATATAATTCACATAACAGAGAAAGATTTTGTAACGAATGTAATTTTTGTGAATAAATAAAATATTTATTGAGTTAGATAAATATTTTGTTAATTTATTTATTGAGTAAAATAAATGATTGATAAAGTTATTGTGGAGTAATTCATTTTAAGTGTAATTATGTTATTTGTTATTTGAATGTGATTTGATGTGTTTATTCTAATTTAATTTAATAATTAAATTAGATGATAAAATGACGATTTGAATAAAGGATTTATTTGAATAAAATAATTTATTTGGTAATAGTGTTATTGGTCAAATAAAAGTTATAATTAAATTAGTAAGGTCTAATTGAATTTATTTACTAATGGGTCTTATTAAATTGAAAGTGTGACAATGAAACCATATTGTATAATAGGTTATTAGAATAAATGGAAAAAGGGTTTTTATTTTAGCTAAACCAAACAAGGCATTGTGACCCTTGGTTGGTAAAAAAATGGTTTATTTTGTTTTGGTTCAACCAAACAAGGCTTTGTGGCTTTTGAAGTTCTATTTTTTTTATTTGGGTTTGCCAAACATAGTCTAACCCTTTGTTTTTGCAACTGCCTAATTAAAATCAAGTTACGTTAAAAAAAATTATCAGTTGTTTTCTAAACCTAAGAAAGAAGGAACAGAGCTTTTGAGAGAGAAGAAAAATTCAGAGGATTAGTTCTCTGTGATTTAGAGAGAGAAGAATTGAGAGAATCAAGAGGAAGGAGAGGAAGCTAAGGAATCGTATTTGTTTAGCTTAAAGGTATAATTCTTTTTTAAAAATTTGTTAGAAGTTCTTCACTTTATGTATTTTTTTTACTTCTCTGTATGTGAATTCATTTGCTCAATGCATGAATTACTTGGTTGTAGTTGATAATATGCATGTATTATTGATTATATAATGTTTACAAACCAATTTGAAGGAATTAATCCATGAAAGCATGTTTTAAAAATAGAGTTTTGGTTTTATAGAGTTTCACTTTCATATATAGATTATATGTATGAAAATTGATGTTCAATTTGTTTATTAATCGGTAAATTGACTCTTGATTATGATAACGTGATGAATAACAAAAAGAATGCAAGTGGTATAGATGAAAATGGTTTAGAGATGAATTCACAGTGTTCGATTTCATTAAGTGGACTAAAACATGAATATTTTGTATAAACAGTGAATTTTTGGTTTTTAATTGATTGATTATGTGTATTATAATGATTAGAATTGTTAAAACATATTAGGTATTTGTTTTACAACATGTTTGATGTCTGGGTGTGTTTAGTTCGTGAGTCGGATGGTAGAATTTGGGAAATTTGGTCTGGAATTTGATTGGTTCGCGAACTGTAGGAGCTGACAGTCGAGTCCACCGCCCTGGCAGTGGAAATGTACTGGAATTAGCACCCCGGCGGTGTCCTCGCCCCGGCTGTAAGAATGAACTAAATTCATCGCCCCGGCGGTAGCCTCGCCTCGGTGATGGTTTGTGAAGGAATCCACCGCCCCGGTGGTAGAACAGGAAATGAAAATTTTCCTTTTCTTTTTTTTGATTTTGCTATATAGCCAAGTGCATATTTAAAACATAGACTAAGGTATCAAATGATTAATGAGATACTACGATGGATGATAAGCGAATATCTATTGAATATCAAATGACAATTGATATATTAAAAACGAAAATGGATAAGAACGAATTCTAAAGTGCTTATAATACTGTAACTAATTATTGTTACCGCTTTATAAACGGAATGTATAGGTTGATTAAGGAACATGAATATTAACCTGTAATCTACACACGAGGCAAGTTTTCTATCCTTAATCTCTTTATTTCGTTGAGAACAAGTTTCCTAAACTTAGCTTTTACTCGAGCAAGTTTCTTACTTTACTTTCATTGAGCAAGTTTATTAACCTTAGCTTATTATTATTCAAGCAAGGTTGTTATAATGTCAAATGCTTATGATTTATTCCAGTCATTTGTTAATCGATCATGAATCGTTATTCAAACTTCGAATATAAACTTATTGTATAATTTTATTGTTGAATCAAATGCTTAAGCAATTAGCAAACCCTTATTGATTCAGCTAGTCCATAGTTGATGAGGATTTTAAAGACTTAGAATATCTTGAAGTTATTCCAAACCAAGTTTCTTTTGGTACGGATTCTGTCGTTAAACTGAGATGAACAACCCTCTCATAGGGGATTAATTATGCAACAACGTTAAAATGTTTGTGCACAATACATTGTACAAAGGGATGATCCCCCGGAGTACGAGATGGACAGTACAGTCTATAAGACTGTTAAAGGTTATAGTAGAGATACTTGTTAACCTAGGACATAGTTCGAGGTCTTATGACCCTCAGATTTACTTTTGATCCTGAAATCTAAATTCAATTCTTAAACCGAGTTTTCTATTGAGCTTTCAGTCCTTTGATTGTTGTAGATTGTTTTCAGAAAGGCTATTATACCTCAGTTAAAATCTACTTCATTGATTATTTAATTGTTGTTGTTATTATACTTGTGGGCAATTGTTTGCTCACCCTTGCATAAAATATTGCAGCTAAAACTGAAAAGTCAGATGAGCCGTCCACTAGTAAAGGCAAGGGCAAGATGCAGAAGTAGTTAGCGTGCTGTTATTTGTTATGAAGTTTTTGTAATAAGACTTATTTAATATTATGTTTTAATTCCACAACAATGTAATAAAGGTTAGATGGTCTGGGATTTATTTACTTAAGAGATTTAAGTTGTAACCCCTTTCGTGGGAAGATGATTTATTTAGTTTAATTTTATTATCCTTTATTATGGGTAGTAAGTCATGAATGTATGGAATAATGAACACCAAATCTGTGAGATTGAAGTACTCAGATTTGGGGGTGTCACAGGTTGGTATCAGAGTCGTAGGTTAAGAACCTTAGGTGGGGGTTAGGAGTTAGCCTTGTAAAGACTTGAAAACATAGTGGTGTTAAAACTCTTATCGAGTTCTAGGAATTCATTACGGATAATAATAAAAAACTTTATGCGCTATAACTTTATGTGTTATAACTTATGTGCTCGCGAGTACTATCGAGTAGTAATTAAACTTAAACTTTTGATGGCAGGATGACTGATATAGGAAGGTCCAGCCAAGTTCGGGAGGAGGAGCCCCGAGATGTTCATGTAGTCTGGGAGCAGCTAGTGCAGAGAGAACCAATCCCACTGACCACAGTTGTAGAACCTAAGTATGAACCTGAGTCAGATCCTGAGGAGGATCCTGAAGAGGTTGAGGAGGAGGAAGAAGACCTTGAGGAGATACCACTATCTTCCTTGGGTGTTCAGATGTATAAGCGGGTGAATGATCGCAACATAGAGTTGCAGGATAGGGTAGAGGAGTTAGAGGAGCAGGTGGCTGAGCGTCAGGCTGTTCTAGAACAAAAGAATGGCGAAATTGAGGAGCTTGATATACGTCTTGGGGACGTGGAGTGGAAGCTGGTACAGGCAGAGAGCCACAAGGAGGAGTTATCAGCTGAGGTGGAGAAACTGAAGAGTGAGCTGAGAAAAGAGTCTGCAAAACGTGTTAGGGCCGAGGACGCGTGGATGAAAGTTGCTGATCATGCAGATCGTGTTGAGGATGAAGTCCAGTCAAAGAAGATTAAAATGGAGGAGATGGATCATGTTTTTCACACAGCGATGGATAGAGCTCAGGATCAGGTTTATCATTACCCAACTCAGTTCGAGGATTTACCGTGGTACGTGATGGATCATAGGACGAGGATTCGTATCATGGAGCAAGAGCATGAAGAAGCCGTGCGACGTG
Source organism: Aralia elata (assembly GCA_034770075.1). Taxonomy (NCBI): domain Eukaryota; kingdom Viridiplantae; phylum Streptophyta; class Magnoliopsida; order Apiales; family Araliaceae; genus Aralia; species Aralia elata. The sequence continues at coordinate 56,132,636 of CM068383.1, forward strand.
AAATGTCTTTATAGGTCACGAATGGCAGTAATAATTATTTTCTAAGGGAGTTATTGTGATGTAAATCTCAAGTGAGATAAATATTAGAATATGATGATGTAATCCTGAAATATTATAAATTCAGGATAAAGAATGTAAATAACTATGATGTTATCTACGTTATGTTTTGAAGCAGTAAATAAATAAAATACGGAAGTTTATCAGATGTGCTATGTGCTAAATGTTGTTTATAAAATGTTTAAGTTAGGAGTACTTAAATGTTTAAGTAATTGAGCAATAATATAATAGTGCAAATTCTTAACAGTAAGATGCCGCCAAGAAGAAGACCAACACGTCAACAGACCCCTGAAGGATCCACGAATAACAACGAGGAAACCAACGCTAATCCAATGCAGCAGTTGGTGAACTTGTTAACAGGAGCATTTACAAATCAACCTCAAGTTCAGGCCACAACTTTTAAAGACTTCAAAGCAGTACGACCCCCGGAATTTCAAGGGTCTATGAATCCGATCGAAGCTCAAACATGGGTTATGGAGATGGAAAAGGTTTTTGATGTCGCTAGGGTCAGCGAGGACCAAAAGACTACATTCGCAACATTTATGCTCAAATCAGAAGCTAGTTATTGGTGGCAAGCTAACAAAAACTCGAGATGGTCAAGGGGTAATTCCGTGGGAACAATTCAAGGAGATGTTCTTCGAAACTTATTTTCCGACGAGTGCACAGAATCAGATGGAGGTGCAATTTCTGGAGTTAAAGTAAGGTACAATGACGGTGCCTGAATATGCTGCAAGATTTAACGAATTGGCGAGGTTTGCGCCATATCAAGTTAATACTGATGAGAGAAAGGCCAGAAGGTTTGAGCAGGGACTAAAGCCCTGGCTATATAGTCGAGTTTTGATGTTTCAACTGAATTCGTTTGCAGCAGTGCTTGAGAAGGCGATTATCGCTGAAGGAGGTAGTGATGCACTGTCTAAATACAACCAAGAGCAGAAGAAGAAGAAGAAGAAGAGTGAGAATGAGAATAAAGCAAGCAGTAGCCATGGTGGCAGCAATCAAAAGAGAAAGTGGAATGGCAGTAACTCTAGTGGCAGTCAACAGGGAAATCAGAAGAAGAAGGTGGAAGCATGCATCAACTGTGGAAAAAATCACGTAGGCGTTTACTTGAAGGGCAAGAGAGTATGCTTTAATTGTGGTCAAGAGGGTCATATTGCACCAAATTGCCCTAGTCCGAAGAAGGGTGCATGTTTCACTTGTGGATCAAAGGAACATCTTGCTCGAGATTACCTTAAGAAAGCTACAGGAGTAGCAAGCGGAGGAAAGGGAAACAGCAGTGATGGACCGACGCCGTTCAATCGACCTACTGCCCGAACATTCAACATGACGGTGCAGGATGTTGTGCAGTCAAAGGATGTGGTGTCAGGTATCATTCTAGTCAATAGTGTAAATGCCTACATATTATTTGATTCGGGTGCTACTTCTTCATTTATATCCGATGATTTTGCTAGGAAATTAGAGTTACCTCAGGAAGAGTTAGATTACCCTATGAACATAGAAATCGCAAATAAGGAAGTGATTCCTGTTAAGTTTGTACACAAGAACTGTCGGGTAGATATTAAGGGTCATGAGATGACGGTAAACTTAATCCCAATTCGGCTTGGGGAGTTTGACGTTATTTTGGGAATGGATTGGTTGTTCAGTCATGGGGCAGTTATTGATTGTCAAAAGAAGTGTGTGAATCTTATGACTCCGTCAAAGGTAGTGTTTTATGGCAGCAAGTCGCCCAGACAAACGAGTTGTTTGACAATGATGCAGGCCAGGAAGATATTGAGACAAGGATGTGTAGGATATCTAGCCTACATAGTCGATACACGAAAGGTGTGTGCAAAGCTGGAGGAGATACCGATAGTTAAGGATTTTACGGACGTGTTTCCTGATGATTTGCCAGGTCTACCGCCAGATAGGGAAATTGATTTTATAATTGATCTAGCACCGGGAACAGCCCCTATATCAAAAGCCCCGTATCGAATGGCTCCGGTAGAAATGAAGGAGTTAATGGTGTAATTGCAGGAGTTGCTAGATAAGAAGTATATTCAACCGAGCGTTTCGCCGTGGGGAGTGCCGGTGTTATTTGTCAAGAAGAAAGACGGATCAATGTATCTTTGCATTGATTATAGAGAGTTGAACAAGGTCACGATTAAAAATAAGTATCCGTTACCAAAGATCGATGACCTGTTTGATCAGCTGAAGGGAGCGAGATATTTTTCAAAGATAGATCTGCGAAGTGGGTATCATCAGTTGAAGGTGAGAAAGGAAGACATACCAAAGACAGCATTCCGAACTAGGTATGGCCATTATGAGTTTTTGGTTATGTCATTTGGTTTAACAAACGCACCTGCAACATTTATGGATTTAATGAATAGAGTGTTTAAACCTTTTTTGGATAAATTCGTAGTAGTGTTCATAGATGACATTCTGGTATATTCCAAAACTCAGGAGAGAGAAACTATATGCGAAATTCTTAAAATGCGAATTTTGGTTGGAACGTGTTCAATTCCTTGGGCATGTTATTGATAAAGATGGGATTTTGGTGGATCCGACGAAAGTGGAAGCTGTGATGAACTGGGATCAGCCGAAAACCCCGTCAGAAGTAAGGAGTTTCTTGGGATTGGCGGGTTATTATAGGCGTTTTATTTAAGATTTCCCAAGGATCGCCACTCCGTTGATGAATTTGACAAGGAAAGTAGTGAAGTTCGTTTGGACGGAGAAGTGCGAAGAAAGCTTTCAGGAGTTTAAAGAGACGTTTGAGTTTAGCACCTGTGTTGTTCTTTACCGGATAATACAAGGAATTTTGTGGTATATAGTGACGCATTGCACAAGGGGCTAGGCTGCGTGCTTATGCAGAACGGTAAGGTTATCGCATATGCATCGCGTCAATTAAAAGACTATGAAAAAAGGGTATCCAACCCATGATTTAGAGTTAGCAGTCGTGGTGTTTGCTTTGAAAATTTGGAGGCACTATCTCTATGGGGAGAAGTGTGAGATATATACAGACCATAAAAATCTGAAGTAGATTTTCACACAAAAGAATTTAAATATGCGTCAAAGGCGATGGATAGAATTGATCAAAGACTACGATTGTGAAATCCTATATTATCCAGGGAAGGCAAATGTGGTTGCTGATGCTTTGAGCAGGAAGGGTCAGGAGAAACTATTCTTATTAACTGCTCAGGAGAAGCTTATAGTGGAAATGGCTAAATTAGAGTTAGAGGTGAAGTGTCTGGCAGAGCCAAATGAAAAATTATTCCAGATGGAAACACAACAAACTCTAGTGGACAAGGTAAAGGAAGCACAATTCCAGGATGAGGTGTGACGCCTCCGAATTCGGGTTCCCTTATCCACGAATTCGGTGCATCACTATGCAACTTATACACCATTCTAGCAATAACTTAATGCGAAAAATAACATATTTACATTGATATAATATAAATATTGTCGTCCCAAGCCTCGAAACCATAACTAAAACATGATCTTACTACATGAAAGTAATTACAAGATTATTACAACATGTTCTCATCTAATCTCAGGAACGAAAACCTTATCTAATACATCATTTAATAATCATTACAAATTTAATACTACTCCTACTGTATATATTGAAAGTAGTATGCACACAAGCCAATCATATTTGATATGATGTAGCATATACTTTGTAATCTTATTCATTTATTAATAAAAGAATTGATTTTCTTAAAAAGGCATTTTATATTATCTACACAGTGTTGTTATATTAAATGTGATAAACCCATAGTTTTGAGCAATGCTTTTAGAATCATGATGATGATCATGCTAATGAGATCTAAATTCTGGATAGCTCACAAACTAAAATCGTTCCTAATCGTTGGATTACTAAAAGGGGATTAGTGAATCCGGATAGATTAGTACATACGTTGCTTGCTCTTGGGAAGAGGATGATTGATCTCATAATCATTTGTGTGAAGACACTAAAGCAAGTATGTAGGTGCTTATTGGAGAATAAGTTCACTGAACGTGGCTCGCTAAGGAATACCTAATGGAGTTTTACTCGCCTGTCAATAGGAATTCCTATAGTGATAGTAGTACAAGTGATCCTTGGACTTGAGATCATCATAGTATCTTATGTATGATGAGTTATACTTTGACATGTCCCTTAAGACCTTTAGGGTATATCAAAGGGTATGATTGAGTATAATAAGTTGTACATGGAGATAGGTGAATGATCAACAAAGAATCTACCATGTCTAGTAAAAGATGTGAATGTCCTATGTGATTCGATAAATGATAACTCAGTAGTCCTTGGCCAAGGCAGAATGAAATTAGAAAGGAATTTCTAATTTGCATTATTTAGAGTTGTGAATTTGGGAATCAAAATACATATAATTAAATAAAATAAGACTTGACAGTAAATCGATGTCTTATATTTAATTGGGACATTGTATGGTAGATGGATTTGAATTGTACGGTAAACTATGCACTGAAAGGTTCTTTTGTGATTAATGTTGAAATCTATATTATCTGAAAAGTCGTTGATCGCTAAGGGGGTTTACCCTTATTGTAGTATAAATATTATTTATTTAAATGAATTAAAAAGTTTAATTAATTTATTTAAATAAGATTAGAATTGTTCTAATTGATTTATTCACAACCAGTTTAATATGGAGAACCTAAAGGGTCATACCGCAAAAGAAAAATATTTATTTAAGAAATAAATGGCATAATTATAATAATAAGTTAAGTGTATTTAATTTAATCTATGGAGATAGAATAAATTAAATAGCTTAATATTTACTATTTAATATTTTGGAAATATTAAATATAAATTAATAAGAGGAGTCTTATTATTATTATTACTATTACTATTATTTAATTCCTAATAGGGATTGGGAATTAATTAATAGAAGTACTCTCCCATGAATTCCTAATTAGATTAGGAGCATAATTAATTAAAGGAGTTTAATTATAATAGAAACCCTAATCCTAAATAGTTTAGGGAAGGGTTATTCCTACATCTATAAATAAGAGGAGTCTTATCATAGATTAGGGTTACACACTCTTGCATTAGTTTGTGGAGAGTACTTACAATTTCTATAGAGATAGAAACTAGGGTTTTGCCAAATACCCAACTTCTTGAATACTTGTTCTTCCTTGGTGGATCACCTCTAGAGGCCAAACACTTGGGTGGCTAACGTTTATCAAAGGAAAGAATCACACCATAGCATTCGAGGAGAACACGAAGGACTAGGGGTTGAACTTGTACCCGAGGAAGCTTTGTTCTACGAGGGTATAATTCTTATTCTCTTTCTCTTTCGTTTATATCGTTAATTGAGCACATTGATCGATCATGGTGATGGTTTGTATAAAATTTTAAAATCCGTTTTATCGCACTTCCGCCTTATTTATGTAATTTGATTGCATGCTCACGTTATATACAAACCTAACAGTGGTATCAGAGCCTAATCATGTGCTAATTATCGATCTTGATGATTCCATGTATGAATTGATATGCGAAACGTTCGAACTTTTAGGCAAGAAAATTTTTCTGATTCTGCGTCGCGGCGCGGCCGCGCCGCTTCCAGTTCATTCTGGAGCGCGGCCGCACCCGAACCCAGAAAAACGTTTCCTGGGGTGCAGCGTGGCCGCGCCGCTCCTAGTTCAAAATGGAGCGCGGCCGCACCGTTGTCCAGACTTTGAAATTTTTTTGTTTTTCTTAATTAAAATAAATGGTTTATTTAATTGATAAAAGTTTAAAATAAAAGAGATTATTTTATCTGGAATAGGATTTCAGATTGCTAAAATTAAAGGAGTTTAATTTGAATTTGGTTTTTGATTAAAATCAAAGAGTTTATTTTGTTTCAAAACTAAATATTAGCAAAACTTTTGCCCATTAATTGATATCAATGCATATATAGAATGGTTTTATTATTCATGGGATGAATGTTATTTATTGATACATATAGAGATATGTATGATAATAAATAGGGATTGATTATGGACTGTTGACCAATGTGTGATTAGATTTATTTTAGTGGATGCTTGAATGTATGGGTTTTTATAAATGGGGTCTGCGTACCTTGTCTTCTCTAAATTTTTCTTCATGTAAATTCTATCTCCCTCCTATATACTTCCCCTTGACTGCTGATCAAGGTTTCTATTTATTGTAAGTAGTTTTTGTAATAGGAATAGTTAGAATTAATTTTGAAGAATTGGAGACAAAGGAGCAAGGAGCGCTTTGAAGACCCGTTTTGTAATGGAGCCTGGGTTTAAATGTAATAGTTATATTTAAATTTAATTCTTGCACCCTAGGTTTGACCTTTTGGTTCACTTGGTGGGTCTAGTGAACCAAACTAGAATAAAAGTCCATAATCAATCCGGGGTAGAATACAGTATTCTATATGTGCATGCTTACTATATATATATATATATTATATATTATCCAACAATGCTTCGCATGTAAAATAATATGACGCGTATTTTATATATTTATATATATGTGCATTGCGCGCTAAACAAGATGAGACTAATAATAACAAACCCCTCAAAGATATTATATTAAGTCTTAAGCGTTTCAAAGATATTTGTAATATCGAACGTTGCCTTCTAGCATGGTTAAAGCGATAGAGTATTAAATATTTAATATGAGTTTGTTGTGTCACACAAGGCAAGTATTAAATATTTAAGATGTTGCTTTATCACTTTTAATGCTTATAAATAGACTGAACGATGTTGTTTTGTTTGTGTCACACAAGGATAGTGTTTTTCTTTCGAATATATGGAAGTGCTAGGTTGGACTTAACTTAGATAATTTTGATTCGGATGTGTCACACTTGATCAAAAATAATCTAAGAGGCAAAATACAAGGAGTTACATAGTGATGTAATTGACAATAGTTGTCTACCTATTTTATTTTATATATAGTTTTGTTGTGTCACACAAGGCTATATACATTTGAAATGGGATCCTTATTCTCACTAGCAAAATCTTTAATTAGATTTGTCGAACTATATAATGAGGATAATATGGTTTGATGAAAATAGTGGGAGATACCAATTTAAAATAAAGACCTAATTTATTTTGGTAATTAATTAAATGAATGTATGCTAAAATGTTGTCTATTTCAGATGCAGAATTTGAAAATGTCAAACTCACTATCACTGCGTAGTATACTTGATGCTAACAAACTGACCGAACCGAATTACACGGACTGGTTAAGGAATCTAAGAATTGTTCTCACTGCTGAAAAGATTTCTTATGTCCTAAATTCGCCAGTCCCTACAAATATTGCAGAAACAGCCTCTGAGGAAGAGATTGCTACTTTCAGAAAGTGGTAAGATGATGCAATCTTGGCTCAATGCATTATGCTCACATCCATGAGTAACGAGCTTCAGCCTTAGCATGAAACTATGGATGCTCCTACTATATTGCTGCACCTCAAAACGTTGTATGGTGAGCAAAGTAGGACTGCTAGATATTCATGGTATCTAAGGAGCTCTTCTGATCTCATATGACCGAGGGCACTGCTGTTGAGACTCATGACCTTAAGATGATCAATTTGATTGAACAACTTGGACAGCTAGGGTTCGTGATGGATCAGGAGTTAAGCCAAGATTTGATCTTGCAGTCACTCCCGGACACCTTCTCACAATTTGTTGTGAATTTTCACATGAATAAGTTGGACGTCAGCTTGCCTGAGTTACTTAACATGCTGAAAACTGTTGAAGGTCACTTCTCATCCAACAAGAACCAAGTCTTACTAGTGAATGATTCTTCCAAGAAAAGGAAGAGGCCCAAGGTATCTTCTGAAAAGAAGAAGAACAAGAAGGCTAAGGGCAAGGTGAAGCTAAAGGATAAAAAGAAACCTGATCCAGATAGCAAAGGAATTTGCTACCATTGCAATAAGTCGGGGACACTGGAAGAGGAACTGCAAGGAGTATCTTGCAGGACAAAAGAAGCTTGGAGAAGCTTCGACTTCCGATCTAGGTTTGTTCATGATTGAAATTAATTTTTCTGAAAGTCAAAATTCTACTTGGGTATTGGATACCGGCTGTTTGTAGTTCTCACATATGTAATAATATGCAGGGACTAAGCAGAAGTAGAAAAGCTGAACAAGGATGAAGTCGTCCTACGAGTGGGAAATGGAGCAAAGGTTGCTGCATTAGCTGTAGGGACTTATTGTTTAGCACTGCCTTCGGGCAAGTTCATTAGTTTAAATATTTGTTATTATGTTCCAACACTCATTAGATAAACATTATTTCAATTTCTGTATTGGATATGGATGGTTTTGATATTATAATAAAGAACAACAGTTGTTCTATTTATAATAAAAATGTTTTATATGGTGTTGGCAAATTACTGAATGGACTTTACATACTTGACTTGCATGAAAATATACTTCAAATTGAACATACTAAGAAAAGAAAAAGAGATGATGTTAATTATACCTTTATGTGGCACTGTAGACTCGGTCATATCAATGAAACAAGATTATCCAAGTTGCATAAAGATGGACTTTTGGAGCTATCTGATCACGAATCATATCCAACTTGTGAATCTTGTCTCATGGGTAAGATGACTAAATTTCCTTTTAGTGGAAAAGGAGAAAGATTTACAGAGTTGTTAGCGTTGGTACACACAGAAATATGTGGACCTATGACAACGAAATGCACGAGGAGGGTATACTTATTTTATTACTTTCACTGATGATCATTCTAGATTTGGATATATGTATTTAATGAAATACAAATCTGAATCGTTTGAAAAGTTCAAAGAATTCAGAAATGAAGTAGAGAAACAAACTGGTAAGAGTATTAAGATTCTTCGATCGGATCGAGGAGGGGGAATACTTAACTAATGAGTTTCTCAATTGTCTCAAAGAAAATGGTATAATCTCACAATGGACTCCACCAAGGACACCACAGTTGAATGGTGTATCTGAAAGGAGAAATCCGAACATTGTTGGACATGGTTCGTTCCATGATGAGTTTTACCGACCTTCCAGTATCCTTCTGGGGGTTATGCCCTAGAAACGGCTACATATCTACTTAACAAGGTACCTACCAAATCCGTCCCAAAGACCCCATATGAGAATATGGATAGGGAGGAAACCAAATCTTAAGTATGTTAAGACTTGGGGTTGTCCAGCTTATGTCAAAAGGTTTGAGCAAGATAAGCTAAAGACTAGATCTGACAAGTGTAGATTTGTGGGATACCCTAAAGAAAACTGTAGGGTATTATTTCTATCATCCTACTGATCAAAAGGTGTTTGTTGCGAAACACGCTGCCTTCTTGGAAAAGGAGTTTATCCTTGAAGGGGTTAGTGGGAGTAAGATATATCTTGAAGAAGTTCAAGAACCACAAAATACTACGGATCAAAGTCAGGTACCTGACCAAGTAGAAGAACCTATTATACCACTACCTATTCGTAAATCTGGAAGAGTACCGAAGATACCTGATAGGTATGGATTCATCATAGATGATGATGATGAGGTACGCATTATAGATGATGATGATCCATTGACTTACGAAGAGGCTATGAGTAGTGAAGACTCAAAGAAATGGCTAGAAGCCATGAAATCCGAGATGGACTCCATGTATGAAAACCAAGTATGGACTTTGGTTTCACCCATCTGAGGGCATTAAGCCTATTGGGTGTAAATGGGTCTTTAAGAGAAAGACTGGAGCAGATGGCAAGGTAGAGACCTATAAGGCCCGACTGGTTGCAAAAGGTTTCAAACAAAGACAAGGAGTTGACTATAATGAAACCTTCTCACCAGTAGCTATGCTCAAGTCCATTCGGATTTTGCTTGCAATTGCAGCTTATTATGACTACGAAATCTGGCAAATGGACGTGAAAACGGCCTTCCTCAATGGAGAGCTTGAGGAGAATGTATATATGATACAACCAGAGGGTTTTGTTTCAACGGTTGGAACAAACCAAGTCTGTAAGCTAGAACGATCCATTTATGGATTGAAGCAAGCTTCTCGAAGGTGGAACATCCGTTTTGATGAGATAATCAAAAGGTTTTGATTTTATCAAAAACGAGGATGAACCATGTGTGTACAAGAAGGTTAGTGGGAGTGCTATTTCATTCTTTGTATATATGTTGATGATATATTACTGATAGGGAATGATGTTCCTATGCTACAGTAGATCAAAATTTGGTTATCTAAACACTTCTCCATAAAGGACTTGGGTGAGGCATCCTATATTTTGGGGATAAAGATCTATAGAGATAGATCTAAAAGGATGCTGGGCTTGACCCAAGGAAAGTACATTGTCTCGATACTAAAGAAGTTTAAGCATGGAAGATTCCAAGAGAGGTCTCATGTCGATGAAGCCATGGAATACATCTCTCCAAGAAACAGGCCCCAAAGACACCTGAGGAGAGAGACCGGATGAGTAAGATTCCTTATGCTTCCGCAATAGGATCTATCATGTACGGTATGATATGTACTAGACCAGATGTCGTTCATGAACTTGGTGTAACAAGCAGATATCAGTCGAATCCAAGAGAAGAGCACTGGAAGGCTGTGAAAAACATCCTAAAGTACTTGAGAAGAACTAAGGATGTATTTCTTGTCTACAGTGGGTCTGAATTGAAACTAGAGGGCTATACAGACTCAAGTTTTTAAACAGACCAAGATGACTATAAATCCGTTTCAGGGTATGTGTTTACCTTAAACGGTGGCGCAGTGAGTTGGAAGAGTTCCAAGCAGCAAACAGTTACTGATTCAGTGACGGAGGCTGAATACATAGCTGCAAGCGAAGCTGCAAAGGAAGCTGTTTGGATGAAGAAGTTCATAACTTAACTTGGAGTGGTTCCTAGCATTAGAGGAGCCATACCTTTATTTTGTGACAACATTGGAGCTGTTTGCACAGGCTAAGGAACCCAGGTCTCATCAGAAATCCAAACACGTGTTGCGGCGGTTTCATTTGATTAGAGAGATCATGGAAAGAGGAGATGTCACCCTGGAGCGTGTGGACTCTCAAGACAACATTGCAGATCCATTTACTAAAGCTTTAATTCAACAACAGTTTGATCGTCACTTAGAGAAGATGGATATTAGATACCATGGCGAATTGGCTTTAGTACAAGTGGGAGATTGAAAGTAGTATGCACACAAGCCAATCATATTTGATATGATGTAGCATATACTTTGTAATCTTATTCATTTATTAATAAAAGAATTGATTTTCTTAAAAAGGCATTTTACCATTATCTACATAGTGTTGTTATATTAAATGTGATAAACCCATAGTTTTGAACAATGCTTTTAGAATCATGATGATGATCATGCTAATGAGATCTAAATTCTGGATAGCTCACAAACTAAAATCGTTCCTAATCGTTGGATTACTAAAAGGGATTAGTGAATCCGGATAGATTAGTACATACGTTGCTTGCTCTTGGGAAGAGGATGATTGATCTCATAATCATTTGTGTAGAGACACTAAAGCAAGTATGTAGGTGCTTATTGGAGAATAAGTTCACTGAAACGTGACTCGCTAAGGAATACCTAATGGAGTTTTACTCGCCTGTCAATAGGAATTCCTATAGTGATAGTAGTACAAGTGATCCTTGGACTTGAGATCATCATAGTATCTTGTGTATGATGAGTTATACTTTGACAATGTCCCTTAAGACCTTTAGGGTATATCAAAGGGTATGATTGGGTATAATAAGTTGTACATGGAGATAGGTGAATGATCAACAAAAGAATCTACCACGTCTAGTAAAAGATGTGAATGTCCTATGTGATTCGATAAATGATAACTCAGTAGTCATTGGCCAAGGCAAAATGAAATTAAAAAGGAGTTTCTAATTTGCATTATTTAGAGTTGTGCATTTGGAAATCGAAATACATATAATTAAATAAAATAAGAACTTGACAGTAAATCCATGTCTTATATATTAATTGGGACATTGTATGGTAGAAGGATTAAATTGTACGGTAACTGTGCACTGAAAGGTTTTTTTGTGATTAATGTTGAAATCTATATTATCTGGAAAGTCGTTGATCGCTAAGGGGGCTTACCCTTATTATAGTATAAATATTATTTATTTAAATGAATTAAAAAGTTTAATTTATTTATTTAAATAAGATTAGAATTGTTCTAATTGATTTATTCACAACCGGTTTTAATATGGAGAACCTAAAGGGTCACACCGCAAAAGGAAAATATTTATTTAAGAAGTAAATGACATAATTGTAATAATAAGTTAAGTGTATTTAATTTAATCTATGGAGATAGAATAAAATTAAATAGCTTAATATTTATTATTTAATATTTTGCATATATTAAATATAAATTAATAAGAGGAGTCTTATTATTATTATTATTACTATTACTATTATTTAATTCCTAATAGGGATTGGGAATTAATTAATAGAAGTACTCTCCCATGAATTCCTAATTGGATTAGGAGCATAATTAATTAAAGGAGTTTAATTATAATAGAAACCCTAATCCTAAATAGTTTTAGGGAAGGGTTATTCCTACATCTATAAATAAAGAGGAGTCTTATCATAGGTTAGGGTTACACACTCTTGCATTAGTTTGTGGAGAGTACTTACAATTTCTATAGAGATAGAAACTAGGGTTTTGTCAAATACCCAACTTCTTGAATACTTGTTCTTCCTTGGTGGATCACCTCTAGAGGCCAAACACTTGGATGGCTAACGTTAATCAAAGGAAAGAATCACACCGTAGCATTCGAGGAGAACACGAAGGACTAGGAGTTGAACTTGTACTCGAGGAAGCTTTGTTCTACGAGGGTATAATTCTTATTCTCTTTCTCTTTCGTTTATATCGTTAATTGAGCACATTGATCGATCATGGTGATGGTTTGTATAAAATTTTAAAATCCGTTTTATCGCGCTTCCGCCTTATTTATGTAATTTGATTGCATGCTCGCGTTATATACAAACCTAACATATATAACAGTCCATATCAATACAAGCATTAAACAATTATTACCTCAAACTTTTCTCAATCTCAAGTTTCGTAACATTTAACTAAAACACTTATGATCAAGGTTGAATAAATATCATTGATCATTTACAAAATCTCCTATGTGAACGCAAGGTTCGGATTTCTGACTTTAGTCAATCCCCGAATATACGCAAAGGTTACCCAACAACTATACATTCGTTATAAAAATATCCTTTATACATCATCGTCATCCTTTGATACGTATTACTATAACAAGTAAACTAACATAATCACATCATAAATACTATAAATGGAGTAACCTTTATTTTCTAACTCAAGGTTTATCATAGTCAAATTCACGTAACATCATATACCGTCATCACAGCCAATAAAAAATCATAATCAGCGGAACATTTTAACAAATCCCTTCCTGTTTTACATGCGCCTCTAATCCTTTATCATCACGATATCAAAGATAATTTGTATTACCAATCGTAAAATCTGCCAAAAGTTTTATTTTGTCAAGAATATGAGCACGACGGCTCTCAACAATAAACTAAAAAATAAAACATATAGGGGGTTTTCACATTTCATGCTTCAACGTAACACACATAAGTTTGTATTTTTATCCATGAAATTATGATTCTCATAACTAAGTGGCATCTTAACTCATTGCATTATAAATCTTATTGCAATTCATTCAAGTAATATATGCATCATGCTATCTCATAGCACTAACCCCATGACATCTCACATTGCATGTTTACAATAATTTCAAGTTCCACATAGAACAATATAGTCACATAATTGTGCACTATTTGAGTGCACACTTTAATCATGCTCGCAAATAATTCGCACACAACATAGAGGATTTATGCAATCAATTTAATGTACACTCCAATACCTTTAAACAATCGTCAACAAGTTAACTGGAAAGAACTTACCCTTAAGGCATTCCTTGGCCAAATTAATGATGGCTCATCCATCAAATATCCTTACTAACCCAATTTATTTAACAATAAATATACCAATTAGCCCAGCTAAGAAGGCTTCATATAATGGTTATTACAATTATAACAAATCTCTTTATCCTCATATTTTTCGCGGCCATTATAAATTAATAAACGCGAATTAACTCTAAAACAATACCTCAAGCGCGTCGCGTCATTTTGACTAAACGTTACGACCCTTATCGATCATCAAAATCCTTTATTGGTTACAATTAACCCCCATTCCATCATCTTTATAATAGCTTCGGAATTCAATTTGAACTCGAAACATTATTTAAGTTCATTAACCACTTTTACACGACGTTTTCGACGTGTTAAACGTCACCCCCCCCACCCCCCCAACAAACCCTAAATTGCCTCTTTTCCGACATATTTTAGCAATGCTCATACATTGGGATTAAAAACACACTATCATGTTTCACTCTTATTAGAAAACAAAAATAATAATTAAACAAGGCGTATATACACAGTTGTTACGACGTTACAGACGCGTGCACGCTCCATAACACCAAACTTGATCTACTCGATACGCCCAAACGACACACGTTTATGCTGCTACGCTTAAAGCACGCCCAAAATCATAGTCTGAATTTTTCTAATACTTAATGTATTAATTGTATAAGTATCATTTTATAATTCATTAATAATCATGTTTTAGAACTTAGAACATCATTCTAACATTGTCGGGAGCATTTACGCGTGCTTACGCTCATGTCCGACACACTCTTCCCGATTACCTCCAATTACACATCAGTCCTATAAACTAGGCCAATTATAGGCCATGCTATAGACCTCCAAAAAAAAACCCTAAAGAAACAAAATATGTAAGTCTACTCTTACCTCCTTTCCCGAAAATCATTAATGAATCAACTCAATCCAAGTATCGAATGAGCAAGTTATGTCCATTATTTCACAAAAAAGGTGACTACTGAGTAGATTAGCACAGTCACTTGGAAACCACAGCGTGCCTTAAGTGCTCACAATTGGCCATTGAGCAGCGCCTAGCGCCCACTTCTCACAGCAAATTAGCTCTGTGGCCAGTGCCTAGAAGCCCAGCGCCTAGCGCTCGGGTGTTCCTTGAGTCTCCCAACCCGTTCTGCTTCCCGGGGAATGCATCTGTTTTAAGTGATCTAGACCAAATCTTGTCTTCCCCAACCACCATAACCACTCTCAATACACGGTTTCAAATTTGGTCCGATCCAACTCTATGGGCCTCATAAATACATAGGACTTACAACCTATCAAAAATTCAGAGCTATCCAATAATAATTAACATGGCCAAATCATACGGCCCAAAGTAATCAACACATGCTATTATTTTATGTGTTCTTGGTGATCTTCACAAAAAATCCATCACCAAAACTTTGTTATGTTTACATACCCATTATACTCCAATCCAACTGGGTTAAAACTCTTGTAACCCATTGTAGTACAAACAAAACGAAATAAACACACACAAAATCATAGCTACAAGGACCACTAAAATCATCCAACCTGTTCAAGCTCCTGGTCCCAAAGTTCATATGTACATCATGTTCTTCATCCTCCATAAGCATAGGTAACACGATTTATTGCGTATATTTTTTCCACTTTGGGATGTTATTAAATGGCTTAAAATAACCTCTTAATAACAATTTAAAAACATCCAACACAAACAAAAACAACAAGAAATCTGAAAACAAATCGCGACCCACAAGCTAAGGAGCTCAAAACAAAAAAAAACTTAAAAAACATAAACAAGAAATCGAATGGAAAGGATATTTTGTTTGGTGTTTTACCTCATGTAACTTTCTTCATAGAGGGTTAAGAAGATTGCTATGGCTTGCTTGGCTTTAGTACACTTGCATGGATACCTCATCTTCTTGTCCACCCGAGTCTTCTTTTTCTTCCTCCAATTCTTTATTCCTACCGGCGACTCCTTCTTCTTTTTCGGCGACTTTATCTGTGGACCTACAGACTCCTTCATTCATTCTTCCTCTATTGCAACCAAATTTCTCTTTTCTCTCTTCCTCACTCTATCTGCTGATGAGATGGTTAGATGAAATGCAAGAGAGAAATGGGAAAGTGTTTGAATGGAATGGGAGAGTGGAGGAGTAATTTTGGGAGAATGAAGGGGAGTGGGTTGGGTGCTCCTCCATGAATGCTTGCATGGCTAACCCTCTCCCTCCTTGCAATTGATTGGTCTAAAAATGGGGGTTGGATCTCTCTAGGAGAAACAAGCCAAAATAAATACCCAAATATCCACAAAAAAATAAATTCAAAAACTCCCACTTTTGGTACCAAAACCAGGTAAATAACTTTATCCACTAAATTAAAATAGGTATTACCATAAATAAATTGGGATGGGTAAAAATAATTATTATGGAATTTGACCAAATATTCGTAACACCCATATTATACATATTCAGATACTGATAAAATCACGTAACAGCTCAAATAAAATTTTTCGACGCTTCGAAAAAATTATAATTTTAATAAAAAAAAAATAAAAAAATTCGTGAGCATAACACTGTAATTATAAAAATTATTAAAATCTAAAAAGAACACATAAAAAATATGGCGTGAATAGTGCATCGGTAAACGTGCCCCCGTGAATATGAGATTTTGCGATCATTTCGCAAAATCAATTATTCACTCCTACGGTTCAACAACTCATAAAAACTTCATACATTGACATCAATCCAGTCTTATAAAATAACCTTAAAAAACACGTCACCTACAAATAATTTTTAATCCATTCAATAATATTAATAAACCAAAATCACAAGGATATTCACTATTCGCAAACGCTACTAACCCCCCTTCCTGATTAACTCCCCATAATAATCTAAATCAACTAGCATATATCCCACCCATAAATTTGGGTTAGCTCACTTAACCACAAAAGACTCTGTTTCAATAAGAGTATCCTTCAACTATTTAATTAATCCAAAAAAAAGTAATCTATCGATAATAGCTCTAGAAACCACCCAAAATAGCTTAAATACGAAAACTTTCCATACATAGCTCATCATCGTCTACACATAATCTAGGTTATAATAAAAACTTTTAAAACTCTTAACACATAATAATATTAATAAAAGTCTATTTTATATTCAATAATAAATCCCATAAGCCTACGAATTACCAATCTATCCCACCGACTCGCGATCGATATCAAAAATTAACTAATAACTCATTCATCCTCAGAATCTAACGTAAAAAATATCAAATTTATCTAAACACATATTAAGCTAAACCAAAAAATCACATAAATAAATATAAAACATATATATATACAAACAAGAACAAGTCTCATAATAAGAATTATTCTATCTTAAATTCATATTATAATTATTCTTGACAAATCGGGTTGGCACATGAGGATTGTGAAAAAAATACAGAAAAAGGGTGCTTGAGGTTGAGGAGCTAAAATTTAAAAACAATAAACCGAATGGGTATCTGAGATTTGAAGGTAGAATCTGGGTTTCCCTCAGTGCAAGAGAACAAAGAAGAGAATTTGAAATGAAGCTCATAGTTCAAGATTTTACGTTCACCTGGGAAAGTACAAAAATGTACCATTGATCTTATCAACAGACATTTCTTGTGGCTAAATAATGAAGAGAGAAGTTGCTGAGTTGTGTTGCGAATTGTTTAACTTGTCAGAAAGATCAAAGCATAGCAACAAATGGCCAAGTGGTTTGTTACAGCCCTTGGAAATACCAGAATGGAAGTGGGAACAAATCGCGATGGACTTTTCGTGTTAGGACATCCAACTACACATTAAGGGTAATGACGCAATATGGGATTATCGTTAGACCGCCTGACGAAATCAACACATTTCATGCCGAACAAAATCAAATTCACCCTAGATCATTTGGCTCAATTAAATGTCAACGGAGAATAATCTCAAGGCAACGAGTACCAGTATCAATTGTGACGGACAGAGAACCACATATTGTTGGACACTACAGTTTTGAGAATTGAAGTACAGTCGTACCAACCTCAAACCGATGGCCCCGAGCGAAAGAACAATTCAAACCTTGGAATATATTTTGCGAGCCTTGTGTACTGGACCTTCAAAGGGAACTGGGATGACCCTTAACACTATAAAAGTGTTTTGCTAACAATAACAGCTATCATGCAAGTAATAAGGCATGCCGCCATAACCGGATCGTTAAACCAAAGGAAGTGTAGAACTCCATTATTTTGGGAAGAGGTCGGAGAGCGCTGCCTTCTGGATCCCGAGTTGTGTGCAAAGCAGACGAGCAGAAATCGACAGAAAAATAATTAGCCAGAAATGTTAACGCTTCTCACGACAATGCCGAAGAAGATATGCCGATAAGCACCCTGTGCACAAACGAGAATTCGACTTCGTCAGTTTTGAGTTATTCTCAAAGTATCTCCATTGGAAGGGGAAGATTAGATTTGGTAAAAAGGGTAAACAATTCCGCCTCCGATTAATTAGACCATTTAGAGGTGTTGACAAGAGTAGGTTGA